>VBSM01001979.1:14127801-14139071 GCA_008086735.1 Cheirogaleus medius | reverse complement strand
CTGGGCAGCAGCCGTACCCCAACTCTCCCCGTGTCTGGGACAGCTTCCGACAGTGAAGGGGTCCAAAAGAGAGACCAACTGCAGGAAGAGGAAACAGGACAAGGAAAACATCAGGAGAAACTGGCCATTTGCCTTGCCCTGGTATCAAATAAGGGGATGTAGCTTTGATATGAAGCTGAACTGAACAAACAGTAAGAGCCTGCCACTATATAAAAGTAAATTGGTAAATTATGAGATTGGCATAGCAATCACTTCAGAACCATTTTATAATTCCCCCTCACTGAGTTCAGCTCCTTCAATACCAGGGACACTGCAAACTCTGAGAGTCAAACAGTCAGAACAGCACAATAAAAAGCAACAGTTAGAATGTCTCCTAAATAAAAATACTAAATATAATACTAAAAATAAATCAAATGGTAAAAGAATAACTCATAGTAGCAAGGTAGGATTTATCCTCAGTAATAAAAAGATGTTTCAATAGTAGAGAGCATGTGTGTATTTTCTACTTTGCACACACATTCTACCTACCTACTTACATTCTACATACATGCACACATACATATAATAATGTAATTCTCTATATTAATAAACCAAAGGGGAAAATAAATATGATCTCAATATATGCCCAATAAATCTGAGCTAAAGTTAAACAGCTATGACGAAACTAAATTCAAACAATATCTTAGAAACTATGAAACTAAAGGGAATATCCTTAACAGGAGATATCTCACTCCTCCTTAATATAATCTAAAATCATTTTATCAAGATAAGATACAGTGAATTTACCAGAGCAGTCATACAAAATATTACTGGAGTTTACAACCAATTGAACCAGACAAGAAACCAAAAATGTAAATAAGTCTCCAAAATACAAAGAGGCATTCTACAAATCAAGAAAATACGAGCAAGCTAAAAGGAAAATAAATAATGTCTATGAACAGGAAACTTGCAGAAAAGGATGTAAAAATGGCCAAGAAACTAAGAAAAATAGATGAACGTCAGCAGTAGCTAGATTCTTGCAAATTAAAATAACAAAATAACAAACTCTGAGTTGCAGAGTTTAGATAGGCTTGCGTTTTTACCCTCTGTAGAATTTCTTAAATAATAATGTTAAAAATATGCATGGCCTAAAAGCCAGCAATTCAAACTTTGAGTAGCAACTTTTACACATGTATAGAAGACACACAGTATATAAAAAACCTAAATTTCATCATAGTTTCTAACAGTGAAATTTGAAAAACAACCTAAATTTCCATGATTGGGAATTAGCTAAATTCACTGTAACATAGTTATATAATGATATTCTAAGTGCCAATTATAAAGAATAGGATGGACAAACTGGTATTTGTTAAGTAGTAAGGGAAATATCTCACACATATACTGTAAACTGTTTAAGTATAAAAAGTTACCCAATAATATCATTTTATGTGGTACATATATATGTATGGAAATGCATAAAATATCTGAAGGGAGATGATGCACCAAACTGTTGACAGGCATTTCTGGTGGGAGGGGACTGGGAGTTTTGTGGTGCAAAAGTGATGGTCTAAGTGATGTTGAGCCTGTCTATTATGTTGTAATTTTGTATAACAGTAAATCTGTCACATGATGACTATGGTGGGTAGAGGGGGAAAAACTATATGTTGAATTTAATAGATTCATTTTATTTTTTTCCTTCTTTATATTCTGTCATTATAACTTCTGCCACATGTGCACTGCATTTTTAGATCAACTGATATCCCCAGGGAGGAGAAAAAAAAATACTTATGCTTTTCAATGCTTGTTAATGTGAAAATGCAAGGATACACTTGACATTTTTCAGAGAAGTGGTCATACATGCAAGTTTTTTTGGCACTTGGCCATAAATTGTTTTTGACAATAAGCCAAGAGAGTTAAACTTTTATTTTTTCCTCAAAGATGCTCATAATATGCATATATATTTAGATGTAATATATGAATATTAAGAGATTATTATATAACATATAATATATATGATAAATATATGTGAAATAAATGTTATGTCACTTATAATTACTTAACGTTTAATGGAAAATACTCAAGAAGTAAAATTTGTTTAGATCTGGAGTAAAGTTTAAACTGAAGTATAGAAATAACCAACCTGTTACTCCTTCTCTAAAAGTCAGAACTCTCTTCACTTCCCCCAGCCCTCACTGGCTCTACCTTACATCCCAGCAGGGAAAGAACAGTCATTTCCCAATGTAGAGAATTGCAGAAAATGCACTTCTGCACTTCCAGGAAAAGGGTGCAACCATCTCTTAATCTGTAAGGAAGCAATTAAGAAGTGGCATATAAGTGTTGCATGGGCAAAGTTGATGAATATTTTGCCCTTTAAATCTTAACTTTGAGTAATGTCTGGCAGGATAAGAATTCAGCAATTGTTATATTCAAGGTCTGATCATTCTGGTATCTAATAGCTTGGGGCTGGTGATGCTTCTATGCTTTAGATTGGGAATAAAATATGCCAAAACAATTATATAGCTTACAAAAGAGTCAAATATGAACATATCTCACCAAACATAGTGTTTCAATAATTAGCCAATTGAACTTAACACTGTACTCAGTAGAACAACATATTAATGTTAAGCTGATGTGCAGATATGTACATACAAAGATATATCCTACCTATATCTTACCCATCCAATAAAAGGTGAAATCAAAGAGGTGACCATAGCGAAATAGCAGGGTATGTGAAGTATCTCAAGCACTTGGTTTCTGGGGGAAAGATAAGGTCAGAAGGGATTGATGAGGGTTCTGAGGGGGTAGGCAGATCCCGACCAAGGAAACCCTTGTGAGTCATGTTAAGAATCTTGAGTTTTATACTGAGATCCTCAGTCTTCAGACAAGAAAACTGGAAGGTTCACAAAGATTTTCCAAGCAGAGATATTTTTACAGAACTCAGATTTCTAGATCCTCAATTTCCAGATCCTTAATTTCCATGCAGTCCTTTCTTTAGCTGCCTCAGAATGCTCATCATCTCATTAGTCTCTCCCAGTTCACAGAAGAAACAGCCCTCACCTTAAATACAGAACAAAAAAATTAGATATATTCATTTTACAGAAAATCCTTTAATTATTTATGATTATGACTGAAACTTACCTGTCTCCCTGCTTTATTTTTTTGCATTTTACATATAAATGTTGAGAGTATTGGAATGTTCTGAATTCAAAAGGACTCATGCATGAGAAATTAGTTAACTTGCTTCTTTTAAATTTAACTGAATTTTTCTTTCCTAGGGTGACCAAATTCCTCAAGTTATATGAAATAAAGCTCAAGGGTAAAAAAAAAAAATTGCATGATTTCTTTAAGATTGAGTGTGCATTATTCAATAAGTTATTTAAAACTCATTTTATTGAAGTATGAAATATTTATGCCAATTACAATAAATCCTTACTTCATCTTACAAAATATATAATATTCTTATCTTCTATTAACCAAAAATAAACTTCTAAAATTGTGATGAAATGTTTACAAATGTGAACAATTCTTTGACGGAGAATGAAAGCAAAACATTTTCATGTTTGCTGTTGTGATCTTCAAGAAGAATCATAGGAAGGAGGAAGAGAAAGGTAGGAAGGTAAATTTGGTAATTGCAGTTGACCTTTTAAGGTGGAAAGGAAATGCCAAAGGGAGTTTTATTCTGATGTACAAAACATCAAAAAGTTCCACAAAAATCTACTATCAGACTAAATTGCTGCTTCTGTGCCTCTTCCTGTGCATACCTTTCAATTAATTGATGTAGGGGAATATTTTTGAGCCTCTGGTGTGATTGTGGTAGATCAGTGTCATTTACTACAGGAAGATCGTGTGAATCAAAGTCCAGTGTTCTTAATTATTCTTTTTAAATTAAAGTATATGAATTTTGGAAGGTCTGTGAAAAACTTGAATTTTCATGCAAAGTTTTATAGGAAAGAGTATTCATTCATTTTCTGGAAAGTGAACCCATTATTTCAAGGATGAAAAAAAATGTCCTTGATCAAAAATAGGTCAATAACACCTACCAGAGGCTCTTAAGTGCTTCTTAAAGAAAAATATCCTTCCTGTCACCTCTTGGTTGTGCTTTGTTTTTCTCCCTTTTCTCCTCTTCCTCCTCCTCCTTCTTCTTCTCCTCTTCTCTTTCTCCCCTCCCCCACCTCCACAGTTGTAGCTGGAAACAACCTATGAATCATATTACACACGATGCTGATTATCTCTTTGCTATTTTACATTCTGAGAATATCGTCCTTCATTATTTCTCCTCAGAGCATTCCCTAGAGAACTTCTCCCACTGCCCACCTGCAATGCAAGATACATGGGGTATGTCTAGTAATGTAATGCTTATATTATAATATCACTGCAAAAACAGATCTTTAGTAGAAAATGTTGAGGCATAGCAAATTGGGAGGGCAAAGCTGTCCTTTGGTAACAGACCATTATTGGGCATTAGGGAAGCTACTTCCGCACTTCATCTTGCAGTACACATCTCTAAGAATGTTCAAAAGACAAAATACCCACAAGGTTTTAAAGGGACAAAAATGCCATTTTGGAACCACAGCTGTCTGAACAGACAATAAAGAATGGCTGTTTCAAAGAAAAAATTGGGAAGTACTTCTATGACTAATATTCTCTGACACTAAAACAGAATAGGCCTTTTTTAAAAAAAAAACTGGAAACAACAAATGTGAAATAGTCTGTGGGTGATTGAAAGAAGAGTAGAAGTATTAGATACCTCCTGTTTTGAAGATATAAACCTGTGCATGCTGAAGACATGACAGCTTTAGTAAACCAACGCTGATTAAGAAACTTTGGTTTATATGTTCTTTGTTTTGTTTTGCTTCTTGTTGTTATGAACATTTCTATTTTCTCAAAGCATTTTCATAGTTTATAGGATACTTTGTTTTCTTGGGGAAGTATAATTAAATATAATACTGTTGCTAATCTTTTACTGCTACTTTTTATAAGTATAAATTTCTATTTAAAATTAAATATTGTGTTGAATCATAAAGTCACCTTGAATAGACCAATACATGAGATCAAAATGAACATTTTTGCTTTGAGAAACTCATCACCTAAAATCAAGTCAAAAAGTGATGGCCTGGAGTTGCTGAGAGACTTATCTGCCGTTTTTCTTTCTTTCTTTTTTTTTTTTCCTGAGACAGAGTCTCACTCTGTTGCCCAGGCTAGAGTGCCATGGCATCAGCCTAGCTCATAGCAACCTCAAACTCCTGGGCTCAAGCGATCCTCCTGCCTCAGCCTCCTGAGTAGCTGGGACTACAGGCATGTGCCACCATGCCCAGCTAAATTTTTCTATATATTTTTAGTTGGCCAATTAATTTCTTTTCTATTTTTAGTAGAGATGGGGTCTCGCTCTTGCTCAGGCTGGTTTCAAACTCCTGACCTTGAGCGATCCACCCGCCTCGGCCTCCCAGAGTGCTAGGATTACAGACGTGAGCCACCGCGCCCAGCCTGCCATTTTTCTTGGTATGTTGTATAAGCAAAACATGAGTTTCTAGTCATAATAACAAATTTAAAATACAATTTCATGGTAACTATGTGAATCAAAAGCAAACTTCTGACTCAAAGTAAGAATCAGAAATACTTAGAGCTTAGACAAATCCACAAAAACTCTTACCCAACATGCTTAAATATTTGATTAATATATATGTCCACATTGCATTTTGGGTGTCAAAGAGAAAAATGCATCTATATAGCAGTACTTGTTCAACAAATGTAGAATCTTACAAAATCATGCATTTGGGTATTTAGTGAAAGATCCTAAAATATAATAAATGTCATAGTGAGAAAATTACTACTTCTTGTAATAATACCACAGGAGAAAAAAAAAAAACAGCCACTAAAATACTCTCTTACTTCATGAATGTGGTATTATCAAATAATTAACTGCAATGTTAATTCAAAATGTCAGTGAAAATTGTCAAGACTTTAAGGTAGTGTATATTAATATGATACATAAAAAGCTTGTATTATATAGTATACAATAGTGCACTGTCAATTCAAAGGCTTAATGTGAAAGAAGATAATTCTGAATTATATTTTTGTCTCTGTGCTTTGACAGCCTAAACTGAATATGTTCTTTGCTTTTCATTCTAAAAATGAAACTTATGTCAGTCATCAGAGGGGAAAATAATAAAAATGGAAAGCATCACAGGTAGCTTAGGACTATATTATAGTCTAAATTAAATATCCAATTTGCCTCTAATGTGAGCCATGGTTTCCTAGTTGCACAGAGATAGAATTCAGCTAAAGCAGAAGCTAATTCTCTGCTCTACTTCTGGAATGCCAAAGGCAGAACATTCAGCACTACATCAGGCAATACTCCCATAAAGCTAATAGATTTAGCAGAATTGAAAGGTAACATGACCCCTGGAATTGAAAAACTTGCTGGCAAGGTAGAAATACCACAACCCAGGGATTTCCCAGTCTTGGTTGCATAGCCAACTCACAGGAGTTTGGAGCTGCAAAGGACCACCTGGTAAGACAGGCTTTTCAGAGCAATAATCCAGGACTCAGAAGCTTCATCATTTGGCCAGGTTCACAGAGTGGCCGGTATACCAGAGATAACTGACTGAAGGGAGGATGGCTGAGAGTGTGACCACTGAAAATTCCAGGGTAAATGAGAAACAAGTGCTGCAGCTGATAATTTTCAGATTTGTTTATAGGATTCCTCCCTTTTTCTTTTCTGCTCTTTCTCTCTTAGGAAATGTGTAATTAAATACACTATTACTGTGTATGTTCTGCTGCTACTTTTTATATTCATAAACATAAATTTCTGTTTAAAATTCAAATTTTTGTTTCATTACAAAAATCACCTTAAATAACCCAATGCATGAGATAAAAATTGACATTTTTGCTTTGAGAAAATTATCATCTCATCATCTTAAATCAAGTAGGCTATTTCAGGAAGGTCAGCAGTGAGATCACAAGGGAAGATGGGCTAGAGCTACACAGCTCCGCTGGTCTTGACACATGCACAAGCCAGGTCACTGCATTTGATAACCAGACATAAGAACAATTGATAATCAGTTAAGAACAATTATAAAAATATGCCCATTTCTAACATTACAATTTAGGAAATAAATTTAATAAACTCTAAATAATTTCTTAGGTATAAATGTGTATATCCATATGTTATTTTCACTATAACATTTGTGTGACCATAAAGACCAAAAAGACTCTAGCTGTAGTGTCTGTGTGTCTGTATGTGCAGAGAGAAAGAGAAGGAGGTTATTAACCTTACCAAAATAGCTGGTAAACCCATTAGATATATAAATTAAAAGATAGCAAACCAAAATACAATCCAATTCAACATTTTAGCTAACAAACTTCCGATAGCTTGAATGAAAACTTCCTCCTAGACCTTCCCTTATTAATGCAAGACCAGGAAAAGTCATTTTTTTTTTTAACAGTTTAGGTAGTGCAGCATCCAGTTATGACTAGCTGTTTCTCCTTATCTGTTTCAGCAATTTAGTAAGTGCTAAGTTAGCACATTTTTAGTCATACAAGTTTAGGTTATTTATTTGACATTTGAGCATATAGCTAACAATTGTAATTATTATAGAAAATGTACTATATTTTATGACCAAACATATAAGTCTTTCTTGGTCAACATCAAGAGTGCTTGATTTAAAGGGATCAGTTATCTGAATCTGCTTCTCTAATGGTAACTGCTAGATGACAAGCAGTTTTTATTGAAAAGGCTTTGTGCTATTCACACAGATACTAAAATCTTTGGCTATACCTATAACATTTCTTGTGATAAATATCTGACTTTAGAGTAGGTAATTATTATGATATTCCTATGAGTGAATATGTATGTCTACATACCAGTATTCTAATAATTAATGGAGAAAGTAGATGTTTGCAATGTAATAATTATGAATGCTATAATAGAATATTAGCATAATAATTAAAACATGGAACTTAGACATGGTTCAAATTACTAATGACTGTTCTTCGATTTGTTTTATGTTTCAAACATATTACTAACAGTAACTTAATCAGAATACTTAAACTGTAGGTAGCTTAATATTGAAACACAGAAACATACATATATACACACACAAACACATGCAAATACAGCTTTTTTAAATCTAAATATATTGTTATCTAAAAATAGATACAAAACAAAAGATTACATAAGCTTAATCAATGTTCATATTTCAATTGCATACTTTCATAATATTTTATTTTAAGGAATTTGGTATCAGGAGTTTTTATCTTAGAATTATTAAAATTAAAGTGGAAAGTTTTGTTGGTTATGGTGTATCTTATAAAGGTCAGGAGGAATGGGGAGTTTACTATGCTCCAATGTACAAAGCTGGCAAGGTTATTAAATCAAAAATTAAAACATTTTTCAAAAAGCTACATTTACATGTTAAAGCCATCCAAAGACTGTGTTTAATTTATGCTCCATTAAAGTATGTGGGTTTATATGATGATCTATTACATTATTGAGACCAATTCTAATAGCAGCTGCCATTTACAATACCTGGGAGATACCAAGCAGTTTATTAAAGTGCTTATTTTCACTAATAGGAAATCTGATCACTACCTCTTTTTCTAGTGTTATTATGAGGGTGAAAATGCATTTTCTCTAGATTAGATTTGGGGGTAATTTATCTTGGAAGTAGATGTAGATTTACCCTTATTGTTTTAATATATCAAAAGAGTAGGCTTTTAAAAAGTTGTTTAATAATAAAAGCAATCTGCAGAAAGTGCAAAAGGCACATGCACCCTGCCAGGAATATCTCCCCAGGAGAATGAAGTGGAATAATGGGTCCACCCCCATCCACACTCTCCAATCTCTTATTTACTTCTCTTTTTCTTATTTCTCTTAAGCACAAACATTGATATTGGAAAATACAGGTGTCTTCAGAAATCTAGATTTCTATACCAACTTTCTTCTGCATGGCTTGTTTCATTATTAACAAGCATAACACCAAGCTCAAGGGAAATCTAACTTTATTTTTCTTTGCTGATGGATATAAGCAGAAGCTTGAACAAAACAAATCACTATGATGATCTCCTTTTTCAATACTACTGGAATCAAAGATTCTTAGATCCTAAATTTATTTCCAATTAAGCCAGGATATTCCAGACTATCAAGTCATGCTATAATTTACTATTATCTAAATTAGAATATCATACCCCTCAAATGAATCTCCATAATGTGGTAGATTACTTATAACCATCATCAATTTTCATTAATAATTGTGATGATAGTTATCATTTATTGCATGGGTTCTATATGCAAAGTGCTGTGTCAAGCGCTTACCTGCAGTGTATTATTTTACACAGACAACAACCCTCTAGGGTTTATTGTAGTCACTGCCAACTCCAGTTTCATACTTCTGCTGATTCCTCAATCTCCATTTCCTCAGTCTTGTTGTGGCTATCTCATTCTGCAAAGGACCAAAAATAAAATATAATCTTTATTCTTTTACTTCCCCAAAACATTATTTATTTACAATGACAACTATTTGCCATCTATTTGTAATCCTATTTTGGAGATAAAAATGGAGGTTACATCATTGTACATTTACAACGCATGTGCACATGTAATCTAAAATAATCTGGCTTTTTAAGTCCTCACTCATTACTGCTCAAACATGTTTTATGCCTGCTCTTCATTTGGATTTTTTGGCCTCTGAACTTGTTACGGCTTTGGTCTTTTCATTACTGGCTCAACTCATATCTTTGGTCTTGATGTGTGCCTAGTGATTCAAAAGTCCTTATAATTTCTGTGCAGAACAATTCAGCTCTGTCTTTGTAACAATTTATATATACACACACATATCTTGATAAACTGATACATTTTAAATTATTAAACACACACACACACATACACACACACACACACATGCCTCCACTGCTATCCTCAGAAAAAATAAATGTATTTAATCCTGATTCTGGGATTTAGTCATAGGACAAACTTGATCTGTAAGCATTGCAAAGTAAATCCATTTCCATGTGAGTAGTCTAATTAAGTTTGTCCCTGTTCACTGCAGCTCAAACCATCATCAGGAAATGGGGTCTAGAGGAAGAGTGATCAGGTTTGCTATTCCAGCATAATTAGCTTTCTGAAGGGTGGCTGTCTGAACACCTCTACCCTGCCTGGATCTGGTATCATGATACAGGCTTGGACAGAGTTCCTAAGGGTTAGGAAAGCATTTCTCCCTATTAGGAGCTCTGGGATGACTTAATTGCCTGTATCCCCATCATTTCCAGATTTGCACCTAGAGGTTAGGATGTTGTGAAACTACATAAAGTCACCTGGCCTAGGGGGAAACTTGGGCTGATGTGCAGCTTCCGGTCTTCAGGCAATGAGTCCTGTGTCTGTGAAGCTGCACTGGTAGAGGCCCCTATTCTAATTCCCACAGAGGTGCTCTAAAGCTAATCTGTGGCCCTGAATGTTTTGCTAATCATATAGCTATATGTGTTTTTTGCTGGAGTGTGTAATTCTTGTTTCCTCTGTTAGCTTTTAATTAAGGGGTGGCAAGGAAAATATTCATTACACTCATTTGAGTTTCCCATATTTTCAAATAGCTTTTTATGGTAGATGAAAAGATGATTATATTTATTCTAATAAGTAAAAAGGAGAGCCTAGCTCTCATATCATAGCACTCTCTCTCTCTCTGTCTCTCTCTCTCTCTCAAATCTCCTGCATCCCACATATTTTTGGAAGTTCCTAGGGAGTATCCCACAAATGCTCATAATCAAGCTCACCAGGTGCTGCAATTATTGGGTTGAAAGTTGGTCCCTGGAGAAGGCTTCCTTTTTTGCAGGAGTATCACAGCATACTACATTTTGCTGCTCTGCAAATTCTTGGGTAATTAACAAGCTTTTACTTTCAGGTCCCAAGATCACACATCAGCTTCTTCTCATACAAAATTCTCCATAAAATGGTGTGCCATTTTAAAATTAAACTTGGAGATATGATCTGGAGATATGCTGAGATAATAAAACCATGCTCAGAAAATGTGGTTCTCTCTAAAATTCTATCCGAAGAGTCCCTAAGAGATAAAATAAACATTTCCCCTGATGGCCATCTGCTGTGACCAAAATGATACAGAGCAGTGGTTCTCAACCTAGCTGTGCATGAGAATCTCCTGGGAGCTTTTAAAATTCCCAATGCTTGGCCGGGCGCGGTGGCTCATGCCTATAATCCTAGCACTCTGTGAGGCCGAGGCCGGCGGATTGCTCAAGGTCAGGAGTTCGAAACCATCCTGAGCAAGAGCGAGACCCCATCTCTA
>VBSM01001979.1:13997150-14117850 GCA_008086735.1 Cheirogaleus medius | reverse complement strand
AAATGGTAGATCTACTTGTATGGCTTTAAGGTATCTCCATATTGCTTTCCACAGGCTATAGTAAGTGAAACTGTTTGGTATTGGCACAAGAACAGGGACATTGACCAGTGGAACAGAACAGAGAACCCAGATATAAAACCATCCTCATATAGCAAACTAATCTTCGACAAAGCAGATAAAAACATACACTGGGGAAAAGAATCCTTATTCAATAAATGGTGCTGGGAAAACTGGATAGCCACATGTAGAAGACTGAAACAGGACCCACACCTTTCACCTCTCAAAAATCAACTCACGCTGGGTAACAGACTTGAACCTTAGGTGTGAAACTATTAGAATTCTAGAGGAAAATGTTGGAAATACTCTTCTAGACATTGGCCTAGGCAAAAAATTTATGAAGAAGATCTCAAAGGCAATCACAGAAACAACAAAAATAAATAAATGGGACCTGATCAAATTAAAATGCTTCTGCACAGCCAAAGAAACTGTCACCAGAGCAAACAGAAAACCTACAGAATGGGAAAAAATATTTGCAAGCTACACATCCGATAAAGGGCTGATAACTAGAATCAATTTAGAACTCAAGAAAATCAGCAAGGAAAAATCAAACAACCCTATCAAAAAGTAGGCAAAGGACATGAACAGAAATTTTTCAAAAGAAGACAGAATAATGGCCAAGAAACATATGAAAAAATGCTCAACATCTCTAATCATCAGGGAAATGCAAATCAAAACCGCAATGAGATATCACTTATCTCCAGTAAGAATGGCTTTTATCAAAAAGTCCCCAAACAATAAATGTTGGCGTGGCTGTGGAGAGATAGGAACACTCCTACACTGCTGGTGGGACTGCAAACTAGTTCAGCCTCTGTGGAAAATATTCTTTATATGTTTGACCATCATTGAGAAAAACCAGACTGTATATATGTATTATAAATATGTATTATATATGTATATATGTATGCATTTATTTACTTTTGTTGGTGATAGTGTTTGTCTTTTCTCCTCAATACTATATTTTAGAGGCCTAGAAAACTGTTTGGCACATGGTGGTGTTCAATATCAGTTGTATTAACAGACTTCAACAAATCACTAATAAGGTAACAAAAGCTAGAAATATAAATATGGGAAAGTAATATCAAGATATAGTTAAAAATTAAAAGCAAAGGATTAATAAGAACAAGAAATATTCAGCCTCAATAATAATAAAAGATTGTATATATATGCATATATATGAAATATCTTTTGCCTATCAAAGTAACAAGCATTGACAAATATCAATGTAATTTTAAAGAGAGTATGGTAATATTGCTGTTTAAAAGATAAATTCTAGAGAGTAATATCAGAATATGCATGCCTTTAACCCACAAATTCCACTTCTAGGAATTTATTCTATGATAAAAATAAGTAAAGAGGAAACATACACATGCAAAGACATCTCTTCCAATAATATTCATAAAGGAAATGATGATATATATATTCTTAATTTCATTCAAAGCACTTTGAATACATAAAATATAGATATATCATTACAAAAAGCATGAGGCACAGTAGTTAATACAACTAATAGATGCCAATGACTTATCACTAAATCAAAAATAGGTTTATAAAGCAACTATGTGTATAAAAAGTTAAAATGATTTCCAATAAAATATCAATAGAGTTTACATTTAACTGTTTGGATAAATATGATTTTACCATCATCTTTTAATTTTGATAACTCTTTTTATAAGGTTTATATTTATCATCTGAAAACTCTTTATTTTGGAAAAAAATATGTCTTCATACATAAGTACTCCAAGCCCAATCAAATTACCATAATCTGAAGAAAGGCTATTTCTTTTAGAATTGCATAACACAGAAATTTAGAAAAGGATATTCAAAGTACAATGTACATGCAATAATTTTAGCCCTCTTGAATGACTCTGACCATGCACATAATTAATTTTCTATTTTTTCCTCCACTGTTGAACGAAGGTTTACTATAATAACTTATTTTAATGTCTTTATCAATAAGATTGTCCTATTCTTGTTCAGTTTCTAGGCTGTCATCCAGAAGGGAATGGGCTAACAAGTTAATGTAAGTATTCTTTTACACTTGGACATAATAGTGTCTGTCTCTCATGAATTTTGTTATTCTAAGCTAACTAAAACTCTGGATGAATTAAACAAATTAAAGTTATGAAATTGTAAAAGTGGTAACAGTGATGGCTGTGATGGTTAATTTTATGTGTCTCTTAACTAGGTCAGGATGACCACATATCTGGTAAAACATTATTTCTAGGTGTGTTTGTGAGGGTGTCTCCCAAAGAAATTAACACTTGAATAAGTAATCTGAATAAAGAAGATCCATCCAACATGAGTGGATATCATCCAATTCTTTGAGGGCCCATGTAGAACACAAAGGTGGAGAAAGGGCAAATTCACTCTCTCTCCTTGAGCTGGGACATACATTTTCTCTTGTTCTACAACATTGGCATTCTTGGTTCTCAGCTCTTTAGACTCAGACTGAATCACACCAGAAGCTTTACTGGGTCTCTAGCTTGCAGATGGCAGACTGTGGTACTTCTCCACCTCCTATGCCTTTAATATTTTTTCTATCTATCTATCTATTTATCTACCTACCTACCTACCTACCTATGCATCTCTTTTTCCTATTCTTCTGTTTCTCTGGAAAATCCTGACTGCTACAGTGGCTCTCTTACCCCTAGAGCCACTGTTATCTGGAGGTGTCCTGCTTCTCACTTAGCCAGATGATCTTCTTGCAAACTATTGCTTCTTGTAATATAATGGGACTATCCTTACAGCTTCAGTCATATTGGATGGCAGGTAGATTTTTAATGTGCATTACCTACAGTGTGAATGGTATAAAAGTCTTCTGTGATATAACTCTTGTCTATTCCTCCAACCTCACCTCCAATCATTCTTAAATATAACCCACCTAAATATATACCAACTACTTGAATTTCCCCGTTTGCCATACAAATGACCCCTTCGGCCTAACCTTATAACCTCTACCTTGTGCTGTCCATCCTTCTCTGATAAGCCTTCCCTGACCACCTTCACAAGGTTGGCATCTGCTTGTCTGTGCTCTCACTGTTCACTGTGCACAATTTTATTGCCATCGCCATATTGCACTGGATATTGGTTCCCTTACCTTTCTGCCTACTATATATTGAGTCCCTAGAAGGAAGGACCTACATCTTTTATAGAACCCTCAAGGAATAATAGACACTAACCACTCAAGAAAATGAACAATGACTACAGTGTACAAATCAATGATAGTAAAATAAAAAGATTGCTTTCCTTCCAAGGATAAAACTATGTTGGTATTCACCATTATTCCATCTAATTCTGATTTGAGGAAGCAGTGCTATAATTATAATGAAATAAGATAATCAACAAAAGCATTTAATGAATGAATGCAACACTTTTATTATTTTAAATGTTTAATGACTATATTTTACTATAGTTACATTACATAATGTTTTAAGCTACAGAAACAAAAAAGGAAAAACCCCAAAACAAATAAACCTTGAGCAGATAATTAACATGTAATAATGCTGTAGCCTTTCTATCTTGTTTGTGTTCCCTTGTCTTATTTTCAAGTCAATCATTGCAAATTTTTACTTAGAGCCTACTATGTGTCAGGTACTATTTTAGGAGTTAAGGATACATACATGAATAAGACCAGCAAAGTCAATGACCTACCTGCATCCCTGCTGGGGGGAATGCAGAGATCATAATCAAATAAGCAAATATATAAAAATGTAATTTCAAAATATAATAAATAGAAGGAATAATGTGATATGATGGAGATAGCTGGGCATAAATCATGTTTCTGCTTTAGACTAGGTGGTCAGGTCTACTTAAAGAAGTGATAGATTCTTAACCTAGATGCAACAGGGTCTGGAAACTTCCCTTTGTCCGTGTGATCTTTACTTGGACTTCCTAGTTCTAGATCTGCTCCTACCTTGATAAGCTCCAAAAGCCAGTGCTCATGGTTGACTAAGAAAGAAATCCTTAGTAGATGGAATTTCAAGATTGTATTTGCTCTTTATTTCATGGATCTTCTAAAAGCTGTCATATTTCAGTATTCTTTTATTATGACACTCCTAGATACATGTTTTCCCTCACTATTCAATTGGTTATATGTTTCCTATTTTTCAGTGATGCCAGATCCATGGACACAGTAGAGCACTTGTGATCTACATTCATAATTCTTGTCAAAAATGAAAAAAAAATACAGCTGTTGAAGTTGATTAAGCAAACCACTCTCTTTAACTTTGGAGAAAATGTTTCTTAAATCTCACAAAGACAATAGGGTCTATTACATCTCTTAAATAATATGAACATGCCAGGTTTATTTCATATTCACCTTTTGCAAGACTTAAGTAGAGCATCATCTCTCTAATGAAAATACGCAAGTAACCAACTGGATGTCTCTTGGCACATCATATAGTGTCGGAGAATTGTTTGATTTCATTTAGCAAGCGTTTTAAAATTTGTTTTGGGCTTAATATAATTATCTTCTTCAACAAATGAATTATTTGTAAGGGAGAGTCGTAGGTGGACATAGAAGCCTCTGACAGTCTAACTCTTGATACTGTAATAATGTCGCTGTGACAGAGTCCTGGGATGTAAGGCTGAGTCCACATGCAATGAAATGACAACCATCCAGTGGCAAAATTCCTTTTGCTTTCAAAACTCTAAGTCTATTGTCATATGCTCTGCTTATACTCACCAAAAACAAACAAAACAAACCACAGATACACAAAAACACATACAAAAGAATGGGAAAGACACACACACTCTCACACACATGCATGCACGCACATGCCCACACACTATTAATCCACAGGCTTGAAGAGCTTAAAGCAGAGCTTTTTATTTTAGCTTACAGAACAATTGCAGTAGTCTTTAGACCTCTAATGTTTCTTCATGGTAAATCCCTTGATGGTTTATTCTACAGCTCTTGGAATAGTCAACAGCTTCCTGCCCTCTTCAACTCTAACACTTAGAGATTTTTTTTTCTTCCCCTTAATTTGGCAATTAATCACTCTTACCATGTCTGGCATCTCTTATACTGATATCTTGAAATGTTATATAAATGGATCATTACCCTTGGCAGGCTGGAAATCTTTCTGCACAGGGACTTCATATTTTTCTCCTTTCTATTGTCCAGAGCACTATATTTCAGAGAACTTCAACTCATATTAATTCATATTATACCTCTCTACTTCCCTGCCAATAATTCAATTGCTTAAATACAAACACATATATCATTTTTTAAAATTAATAATTAATGAGATACTATAGGACTAAAAGTCAGGGAAGTCTTTTTTTCCCTTTGGTTTCAGAAAATTCCAATATATTTTATTTATTTTTATTTTTTAATTTATTTCAGTATATTACAGGGGTACAGATGTTTAGGTTTCATATATTGCCTTTGCCCCACTCGAGTCAGAGCAGTAACCTTTAAGTTGAGACCAGTTGAGGAGTTGGTCGAAGAACGTTCTCGGTAGACTGACTATCAGGAAATAAAAAAATCCCAGTCTAGCGGGAGATTTGAGAGCAAGAAGAAAGCCTCAATACATAATCCTAGAGGAGAATTCAGTAGGCTCACTATGCAGGTGTTTGTAGGAAAGGCCATAGAGTTTGAATTTTATTCCAAGTATAATTGGAAAACCAGCAAAGGATTTTATGGGGGACAGTAGAATTTTATATGTTAAAATGATGTCACATTATTTTATACTCCTTGTCTAGAGGATTCATTGTTCTCTGCTTTTATGCATTGCTTCCAGGTTAACCAAATATAAATACAGTTTGTATTTCACTTTATTTATAATTATAATCTCAATCATTGTTTTTTATGGAGAGTTTGCTATGTGTATCTCACATACATTATCGGATGTTTCCTTTACTGTCACCATAAAAACCCTGGTGATGGAAGTATTAATATTCTTACTTTAAAGACAAGGAAACTCCAGGTGGGAGAAGTTAAATAGCTAATGGTATTAACCTCAGGTTTGCATGACTCCAAAGCTCAGTAAGGGATATCATCTCCTATCCTCAACAAACCACACTGTCTCCCTCTTGCCACCGCAATCACATTTGAACTCTGCGTGCAGTCTGTAAAAATCTTTCATTATCTGGCTACATTTGTATTTCCATATTTAACTCTCTCTATTTTCATTAAAAAAAAAAAGCTTTGATCTTCTTACCTTACCCACCCACCCACATCTTATATCCCTCACCATAACATGCTTATTCTACCATCTTGGAGGCTAATATACTAGAAAGTCCACTACTGAGCAGAAAAGTTCAGTTTCAGTCCAGGCTCTTCCACTAAGCGGGTCTCACTGAGCCTCAAAATGTTATCCATAATATTCTGAAATTTTAAAAAAGAAAAAAATAAAGAAATAAAATCAAAATGATAATCTCCAGCTCACCTACCCTATGGGAATTGAGTGAAGATTAGATAAAATAATGCACACAGAGATGTTGTTTTACCCCTAAGGGGCGATACAAATGTGCATGTTGTTTCATATTATTACTTCCTTTCAGGACCTGTCCCTCATCAGCAATGTCTTCCCTGCATTTTCCATCTGTCCAGAATGCCACCCATCTTCCAGGCAGAGAAGAAGGAAATGTCTCCAGGCTTTTCTTATGGAACTTCACTGCTATTTTCTTTTTGTGCACTCTCATATTCACATCTAATTAAAGGAAAATGTTATGCTTTCTTACATTTTTAATGCGTGTAAATTGGACTTGGCTATCACTGATGCAAAATCTGTAAAGATATCATATTTTCCATTATCTAAAACCTTACTATACCTGTCGTGGTGCTGGTAGAAAGTCAAAATTTACCAATTCAAAGAACAGACTCTGGTAATACACAGACCTGGATTGTGATCTGTTACTAATTAGTTGGATGATATATGATAAAAATCATGAATTCTCTTAGCCTCAGTTTTATCATCTTTAAAATGGGGTTATTAATTGCATCTTCCTCTCTGAGTTGTAAAATCTAAGTCAGGAAAAGCATTGGGTAACAGAGAATCTGGTTTCCTTTCTATCAGCTATCACTATTATCATGCTGCTTGCTATAAATACTGTAATGTCTATTTTTCTGTACCTAGTTATTATTAGTTTTCTAAAAGATTAATGTGCATTTGCTATATAATTAATATATCATCCATTCCTTAGGACTTCTGCATGCAATATATATACTTTAAGCAATTGCACTAATCAGATTTTCCAGAACAGCTATTTTCAACCAGCCTAAGGTAAATTGTAGCCAGGTTGCCTGAAGCCTTAGAAGAAAGAAGTTGCATTCTGTTTTGTCAGCTGATAATGCCATTTCCTACTGACTAAAAGCAGTATAGTTTATTTTTAATAAATTGTATCAGCTGTTATCACTATACTTTTGTGTATTTAATAGTTGTAAGAGGCATTACTTATATCACATCTTATTTGTCATGGAATATAGAAGAAATTGCCTAACTGAAAAAGTGGAGCTAAAGATTGCATTACTGGTTGATTTGCTAAAGATGAATGTTGTTTGAATGGAAAAGCCAGTGTTTCTTTGGTAAATTGTGAAGCAGAGTGTGGAAGTGCCCACATGTAACTATGTAAAGAAGGCACCTACAAATGATTTGGGTTGCTATACTTAATCTCTGAAATTTTTAAACTAGGCATTAATTATTTTCTATTACCATGTTGAATTGATCACACACTTTACATTATGAATCATTTGGATTTTCTTACCATAAAAAAGCGATATAGAATTTTTTAGGGATAAAATATTAAGTAGTTTGGACAAATAAGACTTCTGTATCCCTTTAGTAATCCACTAATAAATTTGGTGTGAGAGAATTTAATCATGTCAGTTCTTATTTACATTCATAGGATTAAACTGATTACTGCATCTGAGAATGGAGGATTTTTTAAAGGACACTGTGAACATAATTTGGCTCCTAGCTATTTAGTAATTGAAGAGTTCAGTTCATTAAGCAGATTTGTCTTTAGAGTTGGTGTGACAGAGCCTACCATTGTTTTAGAATGTCTCAGAACACTGAGGTCAACTTAGCCATGAAGCTCTTTGAAAAATTCTTTAATTTATGAGTCTCCAAATTTATTCAGGACTTCAGGCATAAGTGGAAAATAAGATGGATTTAATTTTCTTTTCTTCAACTCTCTTTTCTTCTCCCATTTTTCTCTTCATCTCTATTCCTCTCTTGTCTCTTTTTCCTACAAGTAAATCTAGCACATGTAATGAAAACAAGGGACAGAAACAGGATTCCAAAGTTGAAAGACCCTAACTAAAGCTCTCACAGGCAAGAGTCCAAAGCAGAGTGTAACTGATCTTCCCTGACTCCAGGGCAGTCTTTGGTCCACCCCACAGCCACGAATGCAGGTCAGTGCAAACACCTTTCCTTGAGAATATGTGCAGAGGTCAGGCTGCCTGCAGTCAAACCCTAGCTCTTCTAATCCATAGCTATGTAACACTGGAGAAGCTATTTAACCTGGTTCCACTTCCATTCCCTCATCTGTAAAGCAAAGATAATATTCGTGTCTACTTTAGGGGTTCTCTTGAGTATTGAATAAGGCAATCTTTCATTTGTATTATTAGCATATAAGAGACATAATTGTAGGGAGGTGAAAATTTCAGAAGACAAAATAGCCTTCTAAGAGGAATCAGATTAAGAGGAAGCATCTCTAAGCTTCAGTTTCCTCATTTGGAAAATAGGAATAATTATAGTGTCTATCACAGAGTTGAATTAAGGATTCAGTGGAAGAGATCATTTAAAGTGTTTGATAAAGTGCCTTGGACATGGTAAGCACTTGAAAAATTGAGCTATTTTGATGATGGTGGTGATAAATAAAATGGCATAAAATCAGGGTTAATAGTAGAGCAACCTGGTTCTAATGTGCAAGCTAGAGGGAGGGAAACCACTTGTAATGGATGCTAAATAGGTCATTAATCTTAAAAAAAAAAAAGTAAAAGAAAATTGTGATACTTCTCTGCTTAAAATCACTAGCCCTTCCCATTACTATAGCTCAGTGCTTCCTAAATGTGTCATTTACATACTGCTCTCACATATTTTGCCATATCATATACTTCCTAATTTTCTCTCCTCCTAAGGAATAATGTCATGGCATGTTGGTACCAGAGTTATATTTTTCCTAAATACACACCAAAACACATCAGTAATTATCAGAACAAGAAATCAGGTCATCTGTGCTCCAAGGATTATCTTGCTTATAATAGGTGGTCCATTTGGGGGAAACACTGAAACTAACATGGTTTTTACTTGTAATGTTACAAGAGAGATCTAAGGAAGTGGGGTTCGGAGATTAAGAGGGTCCTGCCACAGTGAATCCCATTGTTTTGATTTGTTTTTCTATTATGACTATTGTCCTTTCTCCTCAAACCCCTATCCCTCTATAGTCAGTCAGCCAATCCTGGAAAGCTTTTCACTTAATATATGACAAGTTGATCCAAAATGTTAACATTTCACAAAGATCTCAGGCTCGTTAATACATTAGTTCTCCCTTATCCATGGGGGATACCTTCCAAGACCCCTGGTGGATGCCTGAAACTGCAGGTAGTATCAAACCCTATATATACTATGTTTTTTCTTATACATACATACTTATGT
This sequence comes from Cheirogaleus medius, assembly GCA_008086735.1. Taxonomy (NCBI): domain Eukaryota; kingdom Metazoa; phylum Chordata; class Mammalia; order Primates; family Cheirogaleidae; genus Cheirogaleus; species Cheirogaleus medius. Next base: position 14,108,185 of record VBSM01001979.1, on the reverse strand, counting down.
ATGTAAAGTTTTATTTATGGATTAGGCACAGTAAGAGATTAACAACAGAAACTACTAATAGAGTAGAAAAATTATAACAATATACACACAGTCCCTGGGTTATGGATGAGATACGTTCCTGAGAATGTCTTTAGGTTGGATTTGTATGTAATTCAGATCCCGGAGGAACAGTGCATATATGGTAATAATAATAATAACAATACTATAATGGCTCCTATGTGATAATAATAATACAGTCTAACCCTAGTACCGTAAAAATATGTTACAGAAACTATTGTGCTTTTTTAATTCAATGAACAGAACATAAAAACAAACTCATACAAAAAGTTTAGGTAGATGATAGGAGAAATTTCAATAAAGAATATTAAAGGTAACATTCACCGAATGTTCCATCAACACTACACTAATAGGAATGTTAGTCTTATTTTGATCTTCTAATCAAATCAATAATTAATCCACTACTCTGCTTAGTAATAACTGATGCTTTCATTGTAGCACTGCCCTTCACATGTTCCATTATTCTCACTTTATCCTTTATAATTGTTCCATGGTCTAGGACTGGAGAATGATGCCTTCCCAGTGAATGAAGGTGCCTGGCCTTTCTCCGCATGCTTAATTGTTCCTACTATTGTTTCCATTGTAATCATCTTTCCCTTCACTGTTGTCTCACCTGGACTTGAAGGAGACTTTCACTTTGGGGACCTGGTCATCAGGGTAAACACAGACTCACAAAATTGAATAACAAAGTTAAGAGGAAAGTGATGCTGCGCATACTCAACCATAAAAAATGAGACTACCTAGTGTAAAGGTAAAGATGTTGGCCAATGCTCCACTTAGGCCACGGGGGTTTGTTTACATGCGCAGAAGAAACTAGTTTCTGAATTATTTAACTCTAATTTATCCTTATGGAGAACCTTGGGAGCCCGTTTGTAAGTACAGGTTACTGTATGCCAGGTCATTTGTAACCTAGGGACTGCCTGTACTGTGATAAAAGTTTTGTCCATGCAGTTTCTCTCTCTCTCTCTCTCTGTCTCTCTCTCAAAATATCTTATTGTACTGAACTCGCCCTTCTTGTTCCTGTGATCTGGCGATCTGAGGACCCAGATGGCTCTTCGTTGCCCCACAGGCGGTGACTCACAGGTACAGTCTGGATATGCTGGGCAAAGGCACAGGATGGAGTGGGATGGTGGGAGATTTCATCCCACTACTCTGAAAGGCATGTGATTTAAAACCTAGAAATTATCTATTTCTGGAATTTTCCATCTAATATTTTCAGACTGTGGTTGACTGCAGGTCACTGAAACTGTGGAAAATGAAAGTTCTAATATGGGGTATACTACTGTACATTTTTACTTATCTTTGTTGTGCTTATGTGTATTTTATTATTATTTATTAGTAGTAGTATTATTATATACAGTGCATGCATATCTGTGTGTTTATTTTATTATTTTTATGTTATTTTATGGTTTTGCAGAGGCTAATGAAGATTGCCAAGAGATACTTCTCAGTGTAGGCCTTTGGTCACCACAGAAAACTGAGGCAAAGGACTGAAGTTAGTATTTCTACAGACATTCTTTCAATTCCTTATTTTTTTTCCCCCCCTCTCACTATCTCTGGAAAATGCAGGTAAAGTCAAGATACTTCGCTCCAGTAGTTCAGGTAATTTTCTCACCTAACACTTCACTTTACAATAGAGACTATTAATTGTTACAACTCCAGGTAGCTGAAGAGATAAGAAAGATGCACTGAGACAAGGGCAGGGAGAAAACAGCTCATTAAAGCACAGTGGCCTGCTCACTCCTGGATAGGAGACTCAGGGAGCTCTGAGGACACACCTGTCTGCTTCTCACTGTCGCTGCTAACCAGGCCTTGCAGGAGCCACAGCACAACTCAGCTTCCTCTGAGCCTCAGGTCAGGTTTTTCCTTTCACACATCATTCCGAGGTGGTTCTAAAGAGCCAAGGACTCCCTGACTCTGTGCGCACGTTAGCACCGATCATTTACATTCCTGCCTCCGATGGGTGGAGATCATAATACAAATTCTCAAAAAGCACTCATATTGGAGACTTTCATAGTAGATTCTCTTAGAAATCAACTCTAAAACTGATGAAATTTGAAGCTAGAAAATAAGATCATTTGTTTTAGTTTCTGACGATTCTTCATATTTATAATAATATTTCCTTTGCGGAGCTTCTCTGTACATGTTTATAACATGCAATCATACTTGAGTCCATGTTAAAAATATAATATTTTCCTTAAATATAAAAATATCATCTTCAGTCAAGTTTGCTTAATGTCTGGCAGCCTATTAGGGAGTGAGGAGAATCCATTTTTAACTCTAATTAGGCTCTTGCCTAAAATTATCCACATATTCTAATAAGCAAGAGGGAATGTTTTTCAATTGGTATTGACTACCTGATACCCTTGCTACTAGTTTAAAGTTAAATAGGGTAAATATAAATGATATTTTAAAACCAGCAACCTAATAATGAAACCTACTTGTGGTTTAAAAAGAAAGTGAACTAATACTTAAGTATTTATGGGAAATTTTTACTCCCATTGGAAGTGGGACTCCAATTTTAACACCTACATCGGGTTAATAAACTCAGTGATAACATGTTTGGAATTAGCATAAAACACTGATCTGCTGAAAAAAGTAGAAAATTAAAAGATAAAATAATATTAGCTATGTTTTGAACTTAAAATTTCATTTGAATTTGGGTACATAATGTTGAGAGAACATTTTTCTTCACTTTCAGAATATCTTTCTTATTATCAGACATTATCTACTCTGTAGACATTATTTACTTTTTCCTTGCTAGTAAAACCCTGAGCTTATTCAGGAATTGGGCAACCATTTATTTCATGGGATCTTTCAGCCCTGGGTAATGTATATATTAACAATAATTGGACTAGGGAACCCATCTCATTACTTCCAATTCAATTATAATAATTGGTTTAGGCAGAATTTGATACAATACTAGACACAAATATAAAGAAGTATTTTTCTAGGGTGGGGAAATGATAATATGAAAATTTCTTTCTTCTACTACTGAGAATGAGAATGGAACATATCCCTCCTGACTTTGGATATCAATGTTCATAGTGTGGTACTTGGGGGTACTGTGGCATATTGCAAATATATTACTGGGCTACAATCCTAAAATAATCCACCTTCCAGAATACATTTTTGTATGAGATACTAAGTTGCCGACTGTTTAATTAACTTATGGTCAGGTTTTCCGATACCCCCAAACTGAAAACATATCAACTGATTCACTTTAACTTCAGGATTTTGGATCAATCGTTATGGGTGTCTCTCCCTTGTGTCTGCATTACTCGGATTAGGCTGAAAGATCAAAAAGGAAAGTTTGTTTTTACCCACATACATTCTGCTACAGTTACAGTGGATTTCCAGGTAAACTCTAAGTATTGATTTAGAGATTTTTTATGCTTCCATCTCATGCCACTGCTGTCTCCATATATGGTTTCCATTGAACCAAAAGAGAGCTGGGGGACTGGTTCCCAGAGTCTTTTCACTGCCTCCAAACAACGGTGAGAGCCATTTGTCATCCACTGCCCAGAGCTAGACATGTGACCAAAACCAACCACAGCGTCTGAGGAGTGTAAGAAAGCTCTTGGATATTCAAAATTTCTGCTACAGTAAACCTGGTCTAGATTTAGAAATGTTAGACCTATTATATACTAGACTTAGAGAATTTACCTCTCTTACTATATGAAAATAAAAAGAGACTTTTCTGATTCCCTTTAATTCTTTTAATCATTTGGAGGAAAACATTAGGGAATTTAATTTAAAAAAAATAAACAAACAAAAGGTTTTGTAAGAGTAAGAATAGGAGAAAAGGCGCTGCGTGGGGAACTGAGAAGTGTATAGCAGGAGGGATTCTAAGCCTGGGCTGTGGAGTCTGAGGAACCTGCATTTGTGTCCCAGATTCTTCACATGCCAGCTATCTAACTCAGGGAAGCTCTTTGAAGTTCTTAAACTTAAATTACTAATCTGTAAAATGGAAACAATATTAGTATCTCTTTTATGGAGTTTTTGGGAAAAAAATGTGCTTGGCTCATAGAAAAAAATTCACAAAAATTAATAAATATTTATGAGTATAAGTGTTAAATCCATCAAAAACCTAGATTAGAGAAATATCTAGGGAGCCCAATATAGCATAGCCATCCTACGTCAACAAGGATTTTCTTTTATTCTATAAATGTACTTCTCTGTGTATATGTTTAAAATGCAAAGTGGGTAGAATCAATAAATATTTCATTTTACAAGTAAAATAGCCCATTCTTTGCTTAGCAAACTTTTTTCTTCCTGCTGTTCATGCTTGACATTTTCAATCATGTCACAATTTTGTCAGTGGAAAGAGGGTAGCTAAAGCAATTAAGGATATTTAAGCTGATATTAGGCAATCACAGCAAATATAGTACCATGCCAATAAAATGTGAGGGATTTTCTCAATAAATAGAGTCTTGGATTAAAAATCCTTGTGCATTGACTTTCCCAACTCTCCGTGGTACATCCATGAGAAATAATTCTAGGGAGAGTCTATGATATTGATATTTTCTGTGCATGTTTGTCTAAACAGCATCCTATTTTTCATCCACGATTGTATCATAATTTACTATGCATTCATATTTTAAATATGCAGAGATCAGGCATAGAATGAGTCATTACTATTATGTACTAAATGATGTCCTTCCAAAAGCCATGCTGATTAAGGCAGACCCCTAACTCCCACTGTGACTGTATTTTGAGATAGGACTTTTAAAGGAGGTAATTAAGGTTAAATAAAGTCACAAGGAGGGGCTCTAATCCAATATAACTGGTATCCTTTTAAGAAGAGAGAGACACCAGGGATCATGAACCTGGGGGAAATGCTATTTAGGGCCCATTAAGAAATTTGCCATCTGCAAGCCAAGTACAGAGACCTTAAGATAAACCAACCCTACTGGCACCTTCATCCTGGACCTTAATTTCTGTTCTTTAAGCAGTCTGGTCTTGTGATGTTTTGTTATGGCTGCCCTAGCAGATTAATACAGTCAGCAAAGGTCAACATTTGCTTTTAATGAATCTCATATGCATTGTCTGTTGCCTTTGTCATTTGTGTATCTGTGAGTGTTTATGTGTATATTCATGTGTGTATGTATTCCAGCATGTTTGGTTTTGGTGGTGTGGTTAATTGCAAGAAGACAGAAAATGTTGCTTGCTTCACCGCACCCCTCATTCATTCCAAACATTTTTGGAGGACCTATTATATTTCAAAAACTAGACTACTGACTGGATGACATTAGTAAAAAAGGATAAAAATATCCTGTGTCTTTTAAAAGCTTAAAGTTTACCAGCAAAAATAAGCATTAAATAAAAAACAAAAAAATCAATGGGCATGCATTTGTGTCCTGCCTTTTTTACAACATGTGATAGCTGTGTGACTTGGGGGATGTTTTTAGCCAAGCAGATATTTTTGGTTCAAACAGCTAATCAACAAATTTTAATCACTTGATTAAAAATCTACCTCTGCCAGTGATTTGATGGTCCAAAAGAAGTAGAGATCGCAGCAGATAGCGAGAAGGGGGACACAGCCTGGGTGAAAAGACTGGGGTAAGGAAAGCGTATTAATTTATGAAACATGGAGTTTAATGCACATAGTTAAATTGTGTTGCGCAACTGATATCTTGGATTGGAGAAGTGGCAGTTTAATAAGGGCTGCAGTAATGGTAATGATAACAACAGCTGGATATTGCTCTAAAAATACAGAACATCTTCAAACATATTCTCAGTTTTGATTTTTATGTCAAGCCACCGCAAATCTAATTCCTTAAGCATTAACATCATGGAAGACAATGTGTTTTGGCATCAGTTTCAAATCTACCATAAACTGTCATTGTGGCTTGAGGCAAGATGTTTAAAGCATCTTGGCCTTGGGCTCCTTATCTTTAAATAAGAATGTGATTCACCAGACTTTCAAGGATTGCTATGAAATGAAAAGGAACCGGAAAGCGGTCATCTCATGCACACACACACACACAACTCATTAAAGGCAAAAATTGAACTTTGGTGATACAAAAGAAGGATTAACATAGTAAGGTAAGACATCTTTTTGTTACCTCTTTGTCTTTCCAGAATACTTAATATGACACAGAGATATAAGAGAGGCTTAGAGAAGGGACTCGGTAACTGTGTATTGATTTATGCAAAATTGTTGAAAGTAACGTAATGTAAGATGCTTTTCTTGTCAAGAGAAGAAGAAATAAAAGCAGGAAGAAAGGAAGGAAGGAAGGAAAAATAGAGAAAAGGAGGAAGGGTGGGAGGGAGGAAGGGAGGAAAATTAAAACAAATGACTCCTGCTATCTTACACAACAAAAAGCCTGAAAGTAGGTTAACTCAACTGGGGATAGGAATAGATTTGAGAAAATGGAAAGAAGACAAGGATTTTAGGAGACAGAGGTTTTGAGTGTTGCTAGACTGATGGCATCATGAACAAGGCTGGGAAGTTTGGAGAAATGTATCAAATTTCCTTGATAAATACATTATCCCTGATAATTTTATGTTCAAAGAATAATCACTTTGAAGCACATTTAAGTTTTAAAAGCAAAGTTCTTTTCCCCAAGAGGAACACTACATGTTTGAACTCTGTTTTTTATATCCATTTTCCCCTCAAAACAGAAAAATTAAGGTTTACTCCTTTGTAGAACAAACCATGAAATTTGGTTCATCCATCATTCTATCTTATAAAACTCTTATTATCTAGTGCAAGAGTCAACAGCACAGAAATATCGGATGTTCATAATGATGCCCTGTGGCTCAGAAGTTTTGACAAGCACATTCCTAACCGCCAGCTAATAAACTGATCATGCTTTAATTAAATTTGTATATTGTGTATGAACAGTGTTCTTTACTACTGAGAAGGCATTTTCATTCACTCAATAAGCAGTATTTTGGGCCCACAATGCATTGGCACTCAAAGACAAATCAGGTAAGACCTTATACATACAAAGTTCACAGCCTAGAGACACATAAACAAAAATCTGCAATCCACTGTACTAAATACTTTAATTGAGATGCCTGTGTGGTCCTTTGGCAGCACATTGCGTCCTCACAGTAAATTGTGAGTTTGGTTAACTTAGACAGTTGAAGTAATTTGTCAAACTGCAATGAGTTTGTAAGAGATAGAACAGTGTTTAAGTCTTGATCTTTTATTCCAAATACGTATTTTTCTCACTAACTTCTTATTACTAGAAAATTAAGAATCAGTCCTTGTACAATACAGGTAGTGACATATTTTTAAAAGTGTCTTATCTCTGATCTATTCCTTCAGCTACGGTCCGTATATTGATACACATATGTTGTCCACTGTACTAGTTGGGGTTATCCAGGGAAACAGAATCAATGGGATATAGACAGATAGATAGATAGATAAGAAGAGATTTATTATGGAAATTGGCTCATACAATTATGGAGGCCCCCAAAGTCCCATGATTTGCTGTCTGCAAGCTGGAGAATCAGGAAAGCCTGTGGTGTGATTCTGTCTGAATTTGATAGCCTGAGAACTTGGCACAGGAGGTGTGGGAGGCATGGGAGGAGGCAAAGGGTATCTCGTGTATAAGTACCAGAGTCCTAAGGCCAAAGAACCAGGAGCTCCATTGTCTCGGGGCAGGAGAAGATGGATGTTCCAGCTCAAGGAGAGAAAGAATTTGTCCTTCCTCAATGTTTTCATTCTATCTAGAGTCTCAACAGATTGGTTGATGCCCACATTGGTGAGGGCACATCTTCTTTACTCAGTCTACTGATTCGATGAATTATCTCTTCTGGAAATATCCTCATAGACACACCCAGAAATAATGTTTTACCAGCTATCTGGATAACCCTTAAAGTAGTCAAGTAGACACATAAAATTAACCATCACCTCTACCAAATCACAAATCCAACTGTGGTATCAGGGTATCTATCTCCAAAAGGGTTTTACTGTCAGCCACATACTGCACAGTGTCCAGCCTCTTCCATGCATGGGCAGGCCCTGATCTAACCCTGAATCAGTACAGATTTCTTCATTCCCATTTCTGGTTTTGTGTTCTATCATTTTTCTCATTCATACAAATTGGTCTGTTTCCTTCTCAGGGACCAGCTCTGTCAACAAAGGGGGATACAAACTGTCCTTTTTTAGTTCATAAAATGTTTCATTAGATTTTTCTCCAAAGCAGTTGGTGCTTGCAAGCTTTACACTTTCTTAATTAAGGGGACCACGGGAAAGCATCTATTAATGTTTCTTGGAAGTAAGGATCTGCCCCAAGGTGACATGTAGTCACCAACCCTAGACTGAGACTTTTGCATAATTTTATGTCCCATCTCTTGTATAATTTGTTTTATCTCTGTCAGGATAGAAAATTGGATGTTCTATGCTGTAAATACAGCCATAATGTGGAAACATCTCAACCTCAAACAAACACACCTGGGCCAGATTTGGGGCTGAATGAGACAACAGCAACAGTGTGGATAGCCAGGGTAAAACCCACGTATATTGCTACTAAAGCTGTCCCCTGATTGCATGAAGAGAATTCCATACAGAGAAAGCAGTTTTTTAACAATTTCATACTGGTGGAGGTGTAACTTTCCACCACTCTCACCTTGCCAGCTATCAGTTCCATTTCCAAGTAAAAATAAATCATCACATTTCTTCCTCATTTTGCCTCTGTTCACATTATGTATGTTTTAGCATCTAGTTCAGAAAACTGTCTGGTTAGCAACTATAAAATTACTTTGGGGAAGAATCTATATTAAAGAAGCAACTTTAAATAATGGTGTAGTGCATGTACTTGGAAAACTAATTTTAGCAAATAGATACGTTCAGCTAATACTGATGTGCTAAAGAGTACTAACATATTTTAGTACATATACCTGATAGTAATAAAAAATGGTAAGTTAATCTTTATTGTCCTTATTTTATTCATTTTTTTTCAGAAAAGGAACCCTATTTGTCTACTAAAAACAATTACTGCTGATAATTATTTCTTTTAATTAGTATACTTCATATTATAAAATTTTTTGCAGTACATTTTTATTTTTTATACGTAAGAATAATAAACTGTAGGCTGTATTACATATGGCATTAAATTGTTCCAGTATTTTCTGTACATGGTAATTTCCAATTACTCATGGAGACAGCATGGCTAAGTGTGGGGAGTGAAGGTATAGTGACAATCGTGAGCCTAGAACGATATGTTGGGAAGTATAATATGTAATAACATGGGCATAAAGGAAAGATAAACAAGGTATACATTTATTTTATTCTGCCCCCAGCACCTCGTTTTCTAAGAATTACATTTCTCTTCCCTATTTTCATTATTCCTACAGAAGCAGCTGTATCTTTTTTCCTGGCCAGAGTTGATTAGTCTTCCAGGAAGACACATAGCCCAAACTTGGCTGATAGTAGGAATACTCTACCTCCCAACAGTACTGAGCCCCCACAAATGGCTGACTCAGTCATGAAAATGAATCTCAAGTCAAGCCAGTACAACTTTACACCAAAACTTCTGTACTTGGATCCCACAGAACTGGAGCACAAACTCCTTGGGTACCTGAGTTATGTGAAAGTTGTGAAATAAGAGAACCCTCCACAGCCATGTTTTCTGCCTCCTGAACCAAGAGGGAAGAAAATGTTCCATAGAGGAAGGGATTGAATAAGGAGATATATGGAAAGCAGCAGAGGGAGTTGAAAAAAAGCCCTAAAGTCGTCGTAATCTTTGAATTTTTGAATCCAAGAATCCCTTTAATACATTTCTTCTTGTTGAGTAAGCCAGTTTTAACTGAATAGCTGTCATCTTGACCAAATGGACGTTCACTCTTCTGTCCTGTACAAATAGACATCAAAAATGCAGTAAAGTGGACTGGCCATCAAAGCTTTGCAAATGCTCTGTTCAGATCATAATCTAATGCTCGGGAGCACAGCGGTTAGCAGGAAAGTCTCACTGATCAGGGAATTCGCCCAGATTGTGGGCCACCACTGTTCTTGCTGGTATGTCATTCTCAGCTATTTCTCTGAGCTATGGTCAGGTCTCCAAACTGCAAAGTACCCTCTATGGAAGAGCTCGGAAATGGTGCTCAGATTATGTCAGATGTCCTCTTTATTCAAAACAGAACAGAATCCAATATGACAGACGGCAGACTGAATAATACCAGGTTGAGATGACTGACTTTTTGTACTGCCCCAGAGCTAAATGCTGCATCATCCTGTACAGCCAAATCTCTCTCAGTAACCTGCATCCTCCTCCTTCTCTCCTACCTAACCCATGCCTAGTTACCACCATATTTAACATTCTTTCCCATTTAACATATTTGTAGTCAGAAAAATGGAAAAATAAAATGAGCGAGGATCTGGGATTTTCTGAAGCTGAGTAAATCAACTCTCAAGATCCACAGACTTTAGATATGAGCTTAAGGTAGACAAGGATACATGCAAGTCCTCACTTACATTATGTCTACATTAGAGACAGAATGGGTTTACAGACGTTGGCCAAATTAAACTCTTGAGTGTGGGCTTTTCAATGGCAATATTTTGTATAACTTCCTTGAATGTATATGAATGTATCTGTGTGTAATTTGTTTTATTATCAGCTTTATGGATTTTCTAAGATGTCTGATAACTAACTTCAGATTGAAAGTATTCATGCCAACTCCTAAATTCAGTCTTTTTCTTAATATTTTTCTTGTTACTCTGAATCAGAGGGGTTCAATCTGGGTAAAAATATATGTGTTTGCACCCTGTTGGTTATCGTCATAGTGCAAAAAGCCTTTGTTTGCATATTAGTTTGTTGTTTCCTTTCAGGTCATTATTTATTAGAATTCTTGCCAAACCGGTCCAATTTCAGGACTCTTAAACCAAGGTAAAAGAGATTGAATAGCAAATGGTCATCATACAACCTTGATATTCATGATATCAGTTGTGCTTTTCTCATGAACTTTTGTGTAATTGTGAATCATTTTGTCTGAAGCTCACAATGAGATGGTTGGATGAGTAATAAATAATAATTTGGCAGGTCCCCATGCAAATCTCAATGCAGAAGCAAATTGTAAATATTAAATAGGAGGACTAGATGTGTGGAGAAGTTACTATTTGTTGAAGAATTGGGGGAGGAAGGATGAATAAGAATCTTGAGTGCAGTTGTGAAAGATAAGATGAATTCATTGACTACCATGTAGGAATGGGGACTGCATCAGCATGGAGAAATGCCAGTGGATAGCAACTAACTTGCTCATGGAATGAGCCATTATAGGGTGAATGCAAGGTGGTACCCTGTTTAAAAGCTGACTAAGGTGCACATGTTTGTATTCATCAGAATATAGCTTGCTTGCAGAGGCAGGAATGGGTTAATTGGAAAGAATAAAATGTACCTAAAATTTCATGCCTCCTAGACACAGTGTAATCGGCTCTCTCTGGCACATGAGGGCAACGTGCCAGAGGTATTGGCAGGGAATGAGTTCACAGTTAGGCAAATCCACTCCCTTTTTACCACCAGCACTGAGAATGCTCTGGTCTTTGGCCGAGATTATTACAATAACCTCCTAACAAGTCCCCCGGCTACTCCCTTGCCCCTTTACAGTCTATTCACCAGGTATCAGCCAAGAGTTTCCTCCAATGTTAGGTTACATTACATCACTGCTCTGCTCAACTACCTCAAAGTGTTCTCACTCACTCAGTGAAAGCCAAAGTTCTCACAGTTTATAAAGTCCTCCATGTTCTCCGTCCCTACTCCTCACTTTCTGATCTTATCTCTCCCTCAGATTCCCTGAGTCCATTTCCCTCCAGCCACAGGCAATTCCTGGCCATTTCCCAATCATGCTAGCCATACACTCTCCCCAGGGCTTTTGCACTTGCTGCTCCCTCTCCCTGGCATGCTCTTCCACACATGGGTATATGTGGGTCCTCTCACTCCCCAAGACTTTGGTAACATGTCAGCTTCTCAGAGAGGCCTTCAGAGCTTGCTCTGTAAAACTACTGCCCTCTTGGGCACTGGAAGTTCATCTCTGTAACTGTAACTTTTTGTATAGCACTTCACAGCTTCATATATGTGTGTGTATATGCACATACATGGGAGGGTGTGCATGTGCATTCTTTATTTGCTATGTTTATCCTATATCTCCTGACACTTGAACACAGACTTTACCTATTTTATTCACTGATTTATCCCAGCACCTAAAAGTGCTTGATATAGAGTACATCTCAATACATACTTGTTGAAAAAACATATATATATATAGATGTTTATGTGTATTTATATGTCACTTATGTTTAATGAATCATAAGAGAAAAGGCAACAAAAACTGTGAAAGGAATGGAATGGAAAGGAAAAAAAGGGAGAAAGGAGTGTCAATGTTAGAAACACCAAAAAACTTCAAAGGAAAAATATTTCAAAGAAAAGTCCAAAAATAATTTCAAAGGAAATTCTAAAGAATGACTAAGGAAAAGCCCTGTGGCTTAAAAATTGTAGGGTCACTGGTCAGCTTTAAGAGTAAATTTTCAATTTTGAGGACGATGAGGGCAACACATGAAGGGGTTAAAAGTTAAATAGACCCCAGGAAAGAGAGCCAGGGCTTCTTGGAAAATAGGTGATTTTAGGTCTAAAATAGAAAATGTACTTGGAACTGTTTGTCATATTAGAAATTGAGCATGCTGCCAAAAAGCACTTGAGAGTCACTTTGAAGAGGATGCCACTGGTCAAAGATGAGACAACTTGAACTTTAATTAAGAATAACAAAGGTTAGGAAGAGAAAGACATTACATATGATTATACACTTGAATTCATAATGACAACAAAATGATAAAATAAATAGGTCATCATAGGGAAATAAAATCAGACAAGCTCATTATTTTTTAAACTGGTAAATAAAAAAATCAAACATTTATATTGCCTTTTTGATATAAACTATAAAATTGATAAACCCAATATTAGATAAAAGGGATTTTCTCTTCATAGAAGTTTTATCTGATAGATAAAGAACAAATCATAAAATTAAAAATGATCATTTTGCAACTTTTATATGAACTATTAAATCTTGGCACTCATCATCAACAACTGTTAATATACAAAAAGAGAGACAATCATACATTCTGGGTTTCCTGATAGAAAAACACACTGCCTCCCAAAGAAGCTGTCTTGCCAGAAGAAACAAACTGATTCTGATCAAGTCTCTATAAACAACTACCAATTTACAGAGGGATGTATTAATCTGCAGCAGGGGAATGTAATCAACAAAATGCAGACTATGGGAAATTTACAGGACAAACAACTCAGTATCTTCAACAGATAAATCACACACACGCATACACACATACACACACTCACACACACACACAAACCCAACTAGGCAGAATTCATAAAAGAGACTTAAAGAAACATCAACCATTCACATATGTGGATTTCATGTAGACTCTGATTCAACCAAACAAAAACTAATAATTATGGTGAAACCACTGGATATTTGAATGCAGAGTAGATATTTGATATTATTAAGACATTATTATTAATTTGATTTAGGCATAAGAATACAGAATACCCTTATTTCTTGACATATTTATGCTTGAAATTATATGTATAATATGTTTTTCACAATTCATAGTCTCTACTTTCCCTTAAAATCTTTCTCTAGTAATTCACTCTTTGTGTATAGCTTGTGTTTGCTAGAAGCAGGGCCTGGGGTGAAGATTGTGTACAAGTCACCTAACGAGGAAGGGATCGCTGGAGAGATTTATAGAGTATGAAGGCAGAAAAGGGGAGGAGAAGCAGCAAGAATGGTAGAAAAGAAAAACTTTTACAAAAAGAAAATATAATTTATTTTAAATATATTTATAGGTTTCCTTTTTATCCTCAACTGGATTATAATTTTCTCGAGAAACAAACAAAAGATCTCTAATAATTTCTTGTAATTCTTATGAGTTCAGCTTATAAGAGATGCTCAGTAATAAGTGTTAATGCTAAGTAAGCACATATATTTAATTGAAATTTTTGTTTAATTTGATATCTGTTTTTCCTTCAAAATATATCTCACCTTTCTTTCTCATCATGTAGCATTAGTGTAGGGGAGGGCTTTATTACTTTCCATGAAATTACTGAAAAGGTCACTTAACCAATATCCCGAAAACTTCACAGCCGACAATTAATCTTCCTTCTTCATTGTCACTTCCACAGTGAAACAGATTTAATAGTAACTCAAAGAAAATTCAAAACCCCTTAACTAGACATCCATAATCCTCAGAAATCAGGGACCAGCCTCATTTTCTATCTTTATCTTTCAGTATTTCTCTATCCAAACTATTTTTTCGATGAAACAAGTCTGTATAGTGTCTCTTGAATATACCTTATAGTTTTCCACTTTTATTTGCTTCTTCAATGGAAATTAAAGAAGAAAGTGTATGGTATATGAAGGGATTTTTATCCACCTTAAGATATTTTAAGATTAAAAGTTCCCTGTTGTTATGTCTTCAAAATGCAACTTGCCAGGCTGAGTCTCTTTCTACTACCTACTGAGAGATTTTGTTATTGTTGCAATTTTTTTTTTATCAAGTTACTGAGCAGAGTGAAATAAAATTGTGAAATTCAGTGAATGAACCTCCATTATACATATAATGATTAACTTCGTGTGGACCTTCTCAAAGGTGCAGAAATTATTTGCTTCTACTGGATTTCTCCCATTTTGTCATGTTTGTCATTTTCCTCAGACCCCGATTATGCCTTCTCTATACCTCTGTTTGTAGAGATGCTTATCACTAACCAAGAGGAACACCACAATTCGAGACTGATGTCCTCTACTTCCTCTCAGTATAATTGGTCTCTCTTATAATTACCTCTTTGTGCTTAGCTGGTGTTTGCCGGAAGCAGAGCCTGAGATGAGCATTGTATGCAAGTGATCTACTAAGTAAGAGCTCTCAGGGGACATCCATAAGGGTGCATAGTCAGAAGAATAAAGAAGAAGCTAAGTGAGATAAAGTCCCAGCCTCAGTTTGATTGCAGTGGAGCACAAAAGTATTCATGATGCTTCAAAGGGTTTTCAACTAGAGATATTGGAAAGACTCAAAGAGTGTGAAAATGGGAAACCTGCAGCACTTCAGGGGCAGTCAGCTTGGTGGCAATTGAGTTAGAGAATGGTGAAGAATATGACTGGTGAAGTCAGAGGGCTGAGGTTTAAATTTTAAATCCCAGCTTCACTGCATCAGAGTTCTGATCTGAATAATGGAGATAAGGCTAGCACCCACCTTGTAGAATTTTTATGAAGCTGAAGTGAAGCTGTACATATAAATCATTTATAATAGAGCAATGCTTGTGTCATAAGGCTTAAACAAATGTTAGGATTGATTGGTAATGGAAATATTAATTAAGAGATGTCCTGAAACACAGGATCTGTTGTGAAGCCAGAAAAGTCAGTAATAAATACAAGCCTGGTTATAATAATGGTTATAAAAGAGTTAGTAGGGCTTGAGCCAACGGGCTGGGGAAGTCATCTCGCCACGTAGCTGACCTGAAGATGATGATTTGCACACATCGAAGAGCAATCATGGGAACAGTACCTAAGAGGGCCAGAGAGAAGTAGGAATAGAATCTCTAGGAATATTTAGGAGGCAACACAGGGCCACACTTTCAGGGGAAAAGAACATAAAAATGGGACACAAAGTGCTACTTGAGCATGAAGGGGCTGCATTCCATGACTGGTTGGATTAAGGGGAGCTTGATGCCAAGAGCAAGATAAGAGTTTAATTACTGAAAACAAAGGATTAGATAACAGTGGAGGATCCATAAACATTTTTTCAATGATGTATGCTATGAACTATCTCATTTAATCCTCACAACTACCCTATAGAAAAGTTGTTACTATCATTCTCATTTTAGAGTTGAAAATCCATACATGAAGTTTAAGTTGTATACTCAAGTTAACACATCTACTACAGCTGTGATTACATCCCATGTCTGTCTTACTGTAGGGCTTGAGTTCTTAACTTCAATGCAAAAATTTTAGTCTTAAGCTTTTTATCACCATCGTACACTTGACCATTAAAATACATGAGCGTGCAGCTTGATGGTAGAACATATCAGGTCTGAAGACAACCACTCCCACCATAAAAGTCACAATATGCTGTAGTTAGAGTGTTGTTCCAAGCATGAAACATAGATAAGTGGAAATCCAGGACCAGAACAAAATCATTAAAATGTTTTTGTTCTATCTATGCCGTATCTCAGCATCCAATTGAGCTGGTAGATATAAAGCTGAATTTCTTGTTGGTTAGTGAGATGACAGTGGATTCCAAGAAGAGAAGGCACAATGCAGCAAGAAACTGATCAAGTTCCTTAGTCTCAAGCATAGAAACAAAGTATGGATATAGCAATTTTTTTGGCATTATTGAAGAACATTAATGTGTCAATAAGCATGAGCCCATTCCATTCAGCTACTGTATTAATGCCAATTTAGAAACAGAATGAGAGTAATTGGCTCAAAATGCCTATAGTCACTTGTTTATCTAAGAATGAAACACTGAGAGACATGTTGGCAAATTAAATGAAAATGAATCCTGCTCATAATCAAATAAAAATGCAATACATCCAAGAACATTCTGGTACTGAACTTTCCCCCTTTGCTCTAATTAACTAACTGGAATGACTTTCTAAATATTATTTTATTCAGCTCTTTGAAATATAGGCTGTTATATTTAATGCAAAATCTGCATTTTATTGGAAAGCTGAAACACAAGATTTGGCTTTGTTATTCCAAATGGAAACAGATTTATTTTAGGACGATCTTTTATTTAGCATAAAATTGCAGATCCTAGTAAATTTTAAATCCAGAATGAATGCCTAGAGTAATACACATATACAGACAAACTGTGAAAAAGTTATTACTATGATTGTAATCTAAGCAATAGAATAAAAACTTGTAAAGGTGGCATATCACCACTAGCAAGCAGTTCTTAAGGAAAACAAGCCAAGTGAAAATTACTTTCTCTGAATAAATCAAAGTAATCAGAATAATCTATTTCTAGAATAACTGAAAATATTTCCAATTTTTGGTAAATATTATTCTGGTGAGATAGAAAGCTCCAGAAGGCTTTATATATGTGTGACTTGGAAGTGAGTATAAAAACAATTTCAAATCCTTTTTAATCTGAATTTTTATTTCAATGATGGAGTAAGAGATCTCTATAAAGAAACCTGAAAAGCCTGGCATATGGACTTGGGCACAATAGAAGTTTAATTAATCTTTATTATGCAATATGAATAAATGGAGAATGTGGGTTTGGCAATCAGATAAGCATGAATTCGAATTCCAACTAGAAAATTTCTGAGACCTCAGATGGCTTATTTAACTCCTTGTCTCTCAGTTTCTGCATTTAGAGAATCTACTTTTGAGAAGAAGATTTGAAATAAAAGAGTGTAATACGTGGAAAAGCTAGAATTATACTTTACATAAAAAAGGTACATTAACTTCTTTCATCTTTGAATAAAAAATTTTGAGAGACTGAAAGTCTTAATTCTAAAACAACTGTGAGCTATTATTGACAGTATTGGCAGTTTAATTAAGAAATCTATTGAAGATGATAGCAAAGCTGGCTTGTTTTCAACATGTATAGACTACCTCAGAATAGGCATGTCTACAGAGGGTTAGGCAGAGGCTGGTCTCTGTATATTTAAAGAGCAATTCTAGAGACAAAATGCCTTCTAATGTTTCAGATTATTTTATTTACCCTGAAATGTACCAGATATCTCAATGTTTATTTAAAATTAACGATTTTGTTCAGTTTATTACAATCAAAAATAGCAGGAATAACTGGATGACTGAATAAATGGATGAGTAAATAATTTGGCAATTGAACTTGAAAACTGTGCTTGAATAGTATTATGAATTGCAAAATCTGTAGTCATTTACTGAAACCATTCTAGCCTCTAATCCCTGCAAGTCTGAACATTATAATTCTGACAATAGCATAGGATTCTAACTAAGAAAAAATAAAGCCAAGAAAGAAACTAGCAGTGTAAATCTATTTTGAGTGTCACCAAATACAACAGGATGACATCAATGTTTATTAAGTATCACCTAGACTTCTTGGGATTATTATGAGATTTTTTTTCAGTCAATAAATCATAGTGTTCCAGGCAGACTGTACTGCACTACTTATTTGTATATATCAGATATATGCCATGGTATCATAATATAATCTCTCTTTACCCACATTAGCAAACAAATAATGTTTGATTATAAATTAGATTATTAAAGACATACTTCTCTCCAGCTCCACATGACATTTTTTTAAGGTAGGAGTTTCACTAGGGAAATAATGAGGCTGGTAAAAAATTCCAGTTTTCATCTAAACACTGAAATCTGTCTCAATATTCCGATTTTGAGAATATTTCTGAAAGTCTAATGAATTATCTTGTATATACTGTTTATACAGAAGTCCTCTGTGCATTTTTTGATTAAGAGAAGCTCGGAGGGACTGGGAAGCTCACAGCCGGTGGTTGGGACAGAGACAGGACTTGAACTCAGGTTGGTGCATCCCAGTGCCCAGCTCTGGGCTGTGGTGCCTCACACACCCGCAGAGGGAAGGACCGCGCTGCTCTCGAAGTTTATAGCTGAAGAACCAGCTCTCAGAGGTCATGTGACTTGCCTGAATGTAGGGCCTGGGAAGTTCCTGGAAGAACTCAGGTGGGAAAAGCCACTCACACCAACACCTTTAAAAACTGCTCGTTTTTTGTGGGCGTCGGGGGAGGGGGGACAGAGAAAACTAATAGCGAAACTTGGATAGAAAGGACACCATGGAACAAGAGCTGACATTATTGCAGTAACTCTTATTTTTGTCTTTTTTAGGTTGTTCAGAGAAAGGGAGTCAACCATCTTTCTTCTCTTGATCCAGAGGTTTTGTTTTTGTGCCTCTTTTTGTCAGTACAGGGGACAGTCAGATGTCCGTGTGAGCTGCACCTCTGTGGGCAAAGCCAGAAAGTGCTCCTTCAGGATCTCAACAATTTTCTGCAGCTTCTACATCAACACTTGCAGCTTCATCTTGTACTTTTATGTTGGGGGGGGGGTGGCTTCTTTCCTTAAACCTCATGAACCAGCCTTTGCTAGCTTTACATTTTTCTTCTGCAACATCCTCACCTCCCTCATAGAATTCAAGAGAGTTAGGGCCTTGCTCTGGATTAGTCTTCGGCTTAAAGGAATGTTATAGCTTGTTTGATCTTTTATCCAAACCACTAAAACCTTCTCCATATCAGTAGTAAAGCTGTTTTCACTGTTTCAATTCTTATCATCTGTGCATTCACTGGAATAACACAATTTTTTTTCAAGAACTTTTCCTTTGCATTCACAACTTGGCTAACTGTTTGGCACAAGAGGTGTAGCTTTTGGCCTATCTTGACTTTCTACCTGCCTTCCTCCCTAATTTTAATCATTTGTAGATTGTGATTTCAAGTGAAAGACGTAGAAATTTTCCCTTCACTTGAACACTTACAGGCCATTGCAAGGTTAATAACTGGCCCAGTTTGTTCTGTCTTAGGAAATTGGGAGGCTTGCTGAGAGAGGGAACAACTGGCCACTGGTCAGTGGAGTGTCGAGAACACACCCAGCTTTTATTAAGTTTGCTGTCTTATATGGGTGTTGTTCATGGAACCCCCAAACAATTACAGTACTAACACTAAAGATCACTGATCCCAGATCGCCATAACGAATATAGTTATAATGACAATAGTTTTAAATAGTGTGAAATTTACCAAAATGTGACACATAAACACTAAATGATCACATGCTGTTGGTGCTGATTGACTTGCTCAACAGCGGGTTGCCACGAACCTTCAATTTGTATAAAATACAATATCTGTGAAGCACAATAAAACAAAGCACTATAAAATAAGGTATGCCTGCATATAAATTCACACCCTGCTTTGGCAGAGGTGTCTACTTAGTTTTTCCAAATCATGAAACAACTAACACTCCCTACACATACACACACACACATACACACACACACACACAGACTCATGCAGATCTCCAGTCAGTTGGCAAACTCTGATTCTCTGGGGCAGTAAGTAGCATTTTTAAGTTGACTTTCTTCCAGTCAATAGGAACCATATGCATAATCTGGATGTATTAAGGGAATTGAATTCCAACTTCCCAGCTTCATAATAGCTCCATCTCTTCTTTTTTATATCAGTATGATTATTAGAATTCCAGGCCTGGTTCTTAGTACCTCTAACAAGTCTAAACCAACAATAGTTGGTGATCATTCCACCTTTAAGTTCTCTTTTCATTTAAGCCTTATATATTCTCTTCTCCTTTTCTTCTTTCTTTTCCTCCTTCTCCTTCTTCTCTGTCATTTTCTCTTCCTTCTCCTTATGTTCCAATTCCTCCTCTTCCATCTACTTTTGCCCAGCTATTATTGATTTATTTTATTTTACTTTTTCATTATGAGTTGGTGGCTGCATTGGGGAGGTGGTCCATACCTATTTATTCCATCATCTTATGTGGAAAACCTCCAGAAAACTTCAAAATAAAATAAATATTATTATATTTGATTACATTGATAAAGACAAAATATTTGCCTGAAATGACATTAGAACTTTTTATTTCCTTTTGAATTCCATTATTTATAAATTGGTCTGCACTTTAAGTTGCTTTAAAAATTGGTGAGAAGAAATTTTATAACTCTCAAATATAGACTCAATCACAGATGTATTCTCTCTCAACCCTTGATTTCCTTTCTTTCTCTCCATCCCTCTCTCTTTTTCTCTGATTTAGTTAAAGTCAACAAAATCTAGCAGGAGAGACGAAGGCAAAAACACATCAGGGTTATGTTAAGCTGAGGAACGTTTTTATTAGCTCTTGGCTGTTTAATAGGACCTACAGCTATCAAAGATACTTGCATTTCACTTGTATCACAGCCAAGAAAGACTTATAAAAACAATATATACATTCAAAATATCAATTTAAAAAGCTATTTACAGACATATGGCAGATTCTTAAATAAAATTTAGCATTGGCGAAACTATGCTGTGAAAGTTAAAAATAAATAAATTAATTAAAGAGTTAGTACCTGCATGCCCCTGATAATGTTCTCTGATTTTAAAAATTCTGGAAAAAAAGTTTCTCAAACTGACCAGAAAAGGTTTTTTTTTTTTTTTCCTATTTATTTGAAGTCATCATTTTAATTCATACATATTTTCAGTGGTTTCCAGTTATGAGTAATAGATGCAAACTTTTGGATTTCTAGATTTCTAGATTTTTGCTCTTTTCATTCATAGCCTGGAAGGAACAACAAAACGAAGCCATGTGTATTTGTCCATTTTTTGTGTTGCTATAAAGGAATATGTGAGGATGGGTAATTTACAAAGAAAAGAGTTTTATTTGGCTCAGGATTCTACAGGTTGTGCAAGAAGCTGCTTCCATTCATGGTAGAAGGCAAAGAGGAGCTGGTATATGCGGAGAACACATAGCAATAGAGGAAGCAAAAGAAAGTAGAGGGGAAGGTGCTAAGCTTTTATTTTATTTTATTTTTTTTAAACAACCAGCTCTCACAAGAACTAACAGAATGAGTTCAATCACTCCCTCCTCAGGGAGGATATTAATCTATTTATGAGAGATCCACCCTATGACCCAAACACCTCCCACTAGACCCCCCCTCCAACATTGAAGACTAAATTTCAACATGAGGTTTGGAGAGTCAAAGATCCATATGGTAGCACCTAGTGTCACTCTATATCTTTAAAAATTCTGGAGTAAGAAAATGAGAAATATTTATTTTTGAAAAGCAGTATTCTCTTCTGTAGCTGTAAAATATTTAAAAGTCAAAAATATAAATGTAACCTGGTAGATAGCATGCTCATGACTGAATGAATTATTTACAAGTAAATTAACTGGGGATGATTTCCTCATAACTTTTCTGAAATTTTATATTGCTAGCTAGGAAAAATCTACTCTAAATTATGTAATTCTCTATTGGATTTTAATCTCAGAATAGCTGACTGAGTTGGGTAGAAATGTTGATTTTTTTATGAAGGCCAGTATTTTTCAAGAATACTATGAAAGCATAAACTGAGCTAAACAAGTACCTTAGTGCTGAAGCTTTGAGGAAAATCCCAATGTCTTGACTATTATTTATAAGCTAAAAAAGGGAGAGTATAGAAGTCCAAGAAACATAATAAAAATGATTCTCTCTTGTTTGTAGCATCTTTGATATACATTTTAAGCTAGGGGATTCTTAAATACAGAGTTGATATTGACTTCAGCAGTGATAGGGTAATGACTGCCTCTATCCAAGAATACAGTTCTGTGTTGTATGGCAGAAAAAATAAAAGAGTGGTCCAGGTGATTCATATTTTCAAATCTGAGGCAAATCCATTGATTATTTTATATTTTATTGCCACCCTATTGGAAATGAAAATTTTCTTCCTTATGTTTTTCTCCACTTTGTCAAATGAAAAATGGCATTAAGATTTTTAAAGAGACATAATTATTCAAGAATATAGGATAGCTTCATCAAATTATAGGGGGTGTCTTTGTCAAACTATTAATGATTGTCTAATAAATATTTATAATATTTATAATATTCCAGCATCTTTGCTAGTTACTATTTCAAAGTTATCTAGAGTAACATTTAATTCCAGTATAATATGTGTGTGTGTGCCTGTGTGTGTGTGTGTGTGTGCAGATATATGTGCTATTGTAGTCTTAAGACTGTGCTTTGGGACATATCATAGGAATCAAATTCTATAGACAAAGGACAAAGGCCCCAGATGGTAGATTAACTAAAAATTAATCATTAAACAGAGAAGGAATGGAGTCAGGAGGAGGCCCTGGTGAAATGACCATGAGCAGACCTGTAGCACCCAGGCTGGCCTCTGTTGGCTGCCAGGATCAGGATGCAAGTGAAGGATTAGTACAGACTTGGACCAGCAGTCAAGTACATTTATACCCAGATGTATAGCCTATAAGTACAAATGGAACTCATTGTCCTTAGTCAACTAAAATCTCAGGAATAAAAGTGAGGTAAAAAATCACTGTGAAAAGACTATTTATATAGTTTTTGATTGTGAAAATTCCCTCTTCTTTACCCAGGCTCTTCACATAATTCCAGGATGGTCTGACTAAATCTTTTTAAAGGTAACTATTACTTCTGCTATTACTTGTGCACTCCCTTGGTTATTTCCTATTATTTTCATTCCAACCAAAATTAGAAATAACTCTACTCCCTGAGCCTTCCACTAACACTAGGGATAACAATAGAACACTATCATCGCCTGCAAGAGCTAATATTTGCAGTCTTTGTATGTGTACATGAACATACCTGTGTGCGCTTGTGTACATGTGTGCCCAGATGTATATATGCTCATGGATGCATTTTGAAGGCACTGTCTTGTATCAGTGGGGATCCTGATAAACTATTTTCAGTTATTCCATAAAGTTCTTTTTAATATTGTATTTAATATAATGAATTGTTGTACCTCTCTTATCTTAGGGTTCAAGTGTGATTTCTTAAGGGCTGAGCTATCTATTTATTTATCATTTTAAATCATCACGACAAGCATGAGGTGTATTATTATAGTTCCCAATTTAAAAAGAAATTGAGGCCCAGTGAGGTTTAACAGTTTGATTAAATTTATATGGTTAGTGAGGGAAACCTAGGAAATGTGAAACTGGAAAACAAACTCTGAACCAATATAGTATCTGCTTGACTATGTTCTTAATAATTAGTATGTCAATCTTAATGGTTCATTGAATAATAATCTGGGTATGCAAAAATGTGTTCAATGTAGGTAAGTCTATTGATAAAGCAAATACTCAGAAACAAAAACTGAAAAAATATATACCATTTACAAATGAAATATTTGAATTAATACATGGACATATATAATTTCAATAAATACGGAATGAACATTTTATAAAATCTTTAATATTTTTAAATAACATATTTAAATAGAAATAAAAATATTATTCAAGAAAATAAAATATATGTATTATATTTTCACGGTTCCTACTTAACTCATAGAGAAACACAAGATACTCTTTTTTAAAACAAGAATTTAAAACTCCACAATCCTCGCACCATTACTCTTAGGAAAAGTCATTTTAGCTGACATTACTACTTTTAAAAACTTTTCAAATATTATATTTCCATGTCTTTATAATAAAAAATACAAATATCCCAAACTTGCTAACCCAGCTGATTGCAGAACTAGCCCACTAACCACAAAACTTTCCAGAAAGCCTCACAGCCAACTCTATTCTCTTTTCTTATTTTAACCAGAGAAGCAGTTTCTATTATAACTTGTAGCACTCCACTAACACATGTAAAACACTATAGTTGTTTTTTCAATTATATAAAAAAGTGTGCTCCACAGACCTCAGTCCAAGCCTTGCTATGAGACTTAATGTGATGTACAGATACCTTCCTTCAGTGCCAAAGCAATGGAGCCTATGCTTACAAACTACTTCCTGGTGTGAACTGGTCATTTCCTGTTCTACTGAAATGTGATATCATTTTATTTCTTCTCCAGGTTTGACTATTTTCAGCACAGCTTTCAAAAACTCTAAATATTAAAAAAACAAATTGATAGCATTTAAGAAAAGAAAGAAATCAATGATATCTAAATTAGAAAAATATATGCAAAGATAATCAACTTCCTACATAGAAAGAAAACATTTGATAATTAACTGCCATGACAATGACAAAAAATATTCATGCACATAGAGAATTAAGATGCCCAACTATATTTGAATAGGTTAATTATCCCAAAGTTATTATACATAATGTTTCTATTGGAAGAATTTGGAAAATTTCATTGACTTCCAAATGGAAAAAAGACCTGAATAGACAGTTTTCAACAGAAGACTTAGAAACAAATGGTCAACAGATATATTAAAAGATCTTCAACACCACTAATCATCAGAGAAATGCAAAGTGAAACCACAGTAATATTACCTCATGCCTGTTAGATTGCTATTATCAGCAACAAAAAAGGAAAGATAACCAATACTGACAAGCATGATGAGAAAGAACACGCTTGTACATTGTTGATAGGAATGAAAATTAGTGCAGCCATTGTGGAAAACAGTATGGAAGTGTCTCAAAAATGAAAAATAGAACTAGCACATAATTCAGTAATCCCAATACTTGATATATGTCCAAAGGTAAAGAAATCAATATGTAAAAGAAATATTTACCCCGCCATGTTCATTGAGGTATTATTCACAATAGCCAAAATGTAGAATCAAACTCAGCATCCATCGTGAATGAACAGATAAAGAAAATGTGGTATATATATATACATTGAGATACTATTCAGTCCCATAAAATAAGAAACTCCTGTCATTTTTTAAAACATGGATGAAACTAGAGGACATTATGTTAAGTGAGATAAAACTGGCACAGAAAGACAGATTCACGTGATTTCACTTATATGTGGAATCTAAAAAAGTTGAACTCACTGAAGTAAAGAGTGTAATGGTGGTTATCAGGGGTTTGGGGATAGATGTGGGGAGATGTCGGTCAAAGGATACAAATTTCAGTTAGATGGAAGGATTATGTTCAAGAGATCTATTGTATAACAGGGTGGTTATAATTAGTAACAATGTATCGTATTCTTGAAAATTGCTAACAGTAGATTTTAAGTGTTCTTACCACAAAAAAGATAACTATGTGATATAATGCATATGTTAATAAATTCAATTTAGCTATTCTATAATGTATAAATATTTCAGAACATTTATTGAGTTCATTAATTTTAATCTCTTCTTTTAAAAATTATATGAAGTAAAATTTGAAACTCTAAATTCTTCATAATAACATGTCAAAATTTCTTTAAATCTATTTGCCAGAGATAATCACTTTTATTAGTTGGTTGTATAACATTCTTCGTTTTTCATCTAGTAGGTGCAAAATAAATATTTCTGCATGAGTGAATTATATAACCAATGGTGTACATATATGTACACTAATGAAGACACCACCCCCTATAAATTAAGATAGCACTAAAAGGTAGAGAAATAAAATATATCTCAACCAAATGATAGACTTTAATGATTACTATATAAAACACAGTGACCCTTTCTTATATATTTTATCAGCACTCTTTTCAAATAGTGTTTTTTTTTTGGAATTGAAAAACATATCTCCAAGAGTTTCCTTTCTATACATGCTTAGTACCACAAAATTACCTCCACCATGGGTAGCCACTCTCTATTAACCAAACTATAATTTTCAGAGGGTCCTTATGTTGTATTTTGCATAAAAGAATGCCTACGATTTTGATGTGTTAAAATAGTGGACCTTGAAGTGCAGTATGTACACACTTGTGAGTACATCAAAACATTTTAAGAGGGTATACAATTGTGAAAACCCTGTTTTAACTCACATACATGTTTTATCAAAATTTATCCGATTGACAATGGGCCTGCATTGAAGACACCTGACATTCTCTTTGCCCTCCTCCCTTTAAAAATTTTTTTCTTCTCCTACTTTAAAAAACGAAGGCATATCTCTCAACATATAACACCATGAAATTTATGTAAGCCTCCATGCCAAACAAAAAGAAAATTCAAACTTGGTTATTATATTTTATATTAATTTATACAATATAGTAATATATTTAGATAATTTTCATTTCATTTCATATCAATTATACACTATAAACAATGAAAATAAATCTAGGAGATTTTTGTAAGAACATTTAGAGCTGTATTGTTAGAGGAAATTAAAATAAAGATTTCAATATATATATTTACATGCACACACACATATATACACATATATATTTGTTGTAATTGTTGCAGACATGTGATTGAGCTATAAATAATGCTTTATGCAAAAGAATATACTGTACTGGCACAAAAAGTCTTCAAGGAAAGTGGAATGGAAATACTATGTCAATGAGATAAGAATCTGTATAATTTCCAATAATAAAATAAAAACAACATATTTTTAAATGAATGATTATTAGTACATTACTTCTATAATTATATTTTTTCAGATGAATATAAAAGAGTGATATAATCATTTTATTTAAAGTTATAAAATCTACATTATATCTGAAATTATAATCTATGTAAGTCATACAAAAATATTTAGATATCTGTTTATAAGATTGTGAGGAAATACTTAGACCTTCACAATTTTTCAAGGCAACACATGCAGAAACTTTAACTACCAGTTTCTAAAAATATAGTGGTCGCTCAAAATACCTTTGCTTCATCAAAGGCTGGACTTTTCTAAGTCAAGTATAATTAAAAGAGATGAGGAAATTGGAGTTTATGACTTATATCTTTCTACAGAATTATTTCTGACATGGCAGGCAAGCAATCTAATATGGTGGCTGTCAGCGAGTCTTTTCAGTTCCCTAAAAGATGGGAGCACGTAAAGCAATCTAAGTATAATATTTTCTCTCTTTCGCTACAGGCTGATGTTACATTAGTTACTTTGTTTTTTTGTTTGTTTCATTTGTTTTAATTTCTGTTTTTTAAAGGTATCTGAAACGTATTCAAGGAGAGCTGCTTATCTCTTTCATAAGAGACCTTCAATTAATTATTTTGGGAATTTCCTATGGTTTGATATGCTTCCTGTGCTTGTTGCCTCTGGGCTTGAAATTAATTTTCCCAAAGAACAGAAAATTTCTCACATGTGGTGTAATCAACCAGTGTGAATTTGGGGTTACTTCTCACTTCTCCATCAACCTAATCCTATAGACATCCCTTTTTGGAGACATTCCTCACCGTTCATGGTAGTTTATGTATTTTTTCCTAGGTATTTGCAAGTTTTTTTTAACCCTCTTCCTTCTCTTCTACCTTTGTAGTAATTTCACCGCAGTTTGAGAAAGTAGAAATATCTCTAGTCAAAATTTATGACATTTTGCATAAAATTTTTTTCAATGTACATCCAGCTTTGAGGCATGTGAAAAATTTGGTGGTTTTTATTTGGCTTATTTTTCTCATTTTGATAAGCTAACAGCAGTATACATGTCATATTCTTTCCTTTGTCAAAAGGAGTTTGGGCACAAAAAGTAATTGCATACGCAAATGATTATTTGTAGCACTCTCCTTGTATACCTACCAAATAACATGAGTGTGGCCATTTGAAAAATATGTGAACATGGCAATTTGCAATATATACTTAAAGGTACTATTAAGGCTCACTTAAGCTATAACTGAGTTCCCAAATTGTGGCTTTACTCAATAGTATAACATGATATCTGAATAAAATCTCATGCTGTGATTGTTCTTTTAAAATGTAGGGCTCTGAAATGCAAACTTCTCAGGTTATGCAATTTATTCAAATAGAAGTAATTTAAAACAGTCTGTTTCTAGTTAGTCTTTAAATATGCAAATAAGAAAGGTCATTTAATTCATTTACTTTTATTTATGCCATTTCCAGATGGGAACATAATTACTCATTGTGAATTCATTCTGACTTTTCAGTCTTTTGACTTTGCAGCTTAGCTTTTGAAAACAACTTTGATGCCTAAATATTACGAATTGAATTATAACTTTTGCAAGTTATCCCAGCCTAAGATGGTACAAATTAAAAATCTCCAATAATAAAGTATTATTGTCAAGTTATTGGGTTATGTGGTTTAGCCTGAGGCTTTTAAGTGATGCTCATATCAAGAAATTCATAGTGAATTTAAATAATAGCAATTTAAGGATGAGAAATTACATATACATATACATTTTACCTTAAATTGAAAAAGATTTTATGACTTTTTGTACTATTAAAATGAAATTATTCTTTGTTGATTTATTTAAGAAAACATATTTATTTATTTTTTAATCAAGGAAGAAGTATCCAGTTTTCACCAATTAAGTAGTTTTCCAGGTGTTATTCTTATTCTTTGGTACAGATGAATGTTATAGAGAGACTGCTTATTTAACTTACCAATATGAATAAGCTCTCTGAATGAGATCAACCAAAGCCCATGATTGGAGAGGACAACAGATGATGGGAGAATATTTTGATACTTATATTTATTCTTTTTAATCAGATACCTAAGCCTAAGCTGAAGGAATCAGATTGTTCTTACCAATTTAGTTCCTTTATGACCAGTAAAAGAAGCACGACTTCTGTTAAATTTGTTTATATTACTCCAAAATTACTGAATACTTCCTAAATATCAATGTTGATTTTTATCTATATTTTAGTAACATAGAATTTGAAGATTTGTATCCATGTTCATTATTGAACCCAAATATATATCTTCTTGTTATTCGTGATTCCCAACCTCATTTATAGCCAAACTTCTGAAAATTATGTATATTTGTATCATTATCTCCTACATACTCTGTTCAAACAATTCCAACATGAACTTCCAGCCATGGGAATAATGTTTCAAAGTGAAAAGCATTCAGAGCATCAAAAGTTGATGGATCAATTAAGATAAAAACAGCATCAAATTAGATGTTGGTGATGCTGGACAGAGCAATTTTAGTAGGCTGTTAAGGGGTCGTTTGGGGCAATTCAGTGAATAACAAATGTTAAAAATGCTCCAACCACCCAATTTCCTTAAAATCCTAAAGGAATTTTCTTCTCAACTTTATTTACTACAGGACATCTTTAAGATCAAAAGTCAGTAATCAATGAAGTAAACAATTAGTGCCAATCTTAGTTGTTTGAGGTAGCACAAAAATCCTTCTTCTAAGTGCATCATTATCAAAACATCCATCCTAACTGGAGGTGTACTCCTCTATCCTTAGTTTGGCATCCTCAGGATATAGCCCTATATAAGTATTTCATACTTTTGCCAATATAAATTAGCAAAGTGTTGCAATTGTTTGGTTGTTAAACTTTCTATTAGAATTTGTGACTTTGTCATCCACCACAAGCTGGGATATAACTCTTGTTAAGGTCTGGAGGCAATGCGGAAGTGATTTAGGGACATTTGCTTCCCATAGCTAAGTAACCCCTCAGGCAAGGTCATTCAAGCAAGGTTAGAAGAGTGTCATCAGGCACAGATGGACAGGATGCTGCTTCTGGCCAGCATCACTCAGCAGGGCTTTAGGATTCAGATTCTCCAAGTCATCCAAATACAGTCTCAAGTATATACTACTTCCATTTCTTATAATCCTATTTCTTTTAATAGCTGAAGTTATTTATTTATTTGGGGCTTTTAAAATTTCAGAATACTATGGAGGTACAAATGTTTTGGTAACATAATTTGCTTTTGTACTGCTTGAGTCAAAGCTATGAGTGTACATCACCCACATAGTGTACATTGTACTCATCAGGTATGATTTCACCCACCCCCTCCTCCCACCTCCCACCTGCATGATTTCCATTGAGTTTTACTTCCATCTGAGCACATGAGTGCTGATTGGTTAGATCCAATTCAATAGTGAGTACATGTGGCGTTTGTTTTCCCATTTTTCACTTACAAAGACAGTCTCCAGTTCTATACAAATTCTCACAAAAGGCATTCATTCATTTTTTATGGCTGAGTAGTACTCCAAAGTGTACATATACCACATTTTATTAATCCATTCATGAATTGATGGGCACTTGGGTTGATTCCACATCTTTGTGATTGTGAATTGTGCTGTAATCAACATTTCAGTGCAATTGTCTTTGTGATTAAAATGACTTTTTTTTCCTTTGGGCAAATACCCAGTAATGAGATTGCTGGATCAAATTGTAGGTCTACTTTTAGTTCTCTGAGGAATCTCCATACTATTTTCCATAGAGGTTGTACTAGTTTGCAGTCCCACCAACAGTGTATAAGCATTCCTTTCTCTTTGCATCCACACCAGCAACTACTGCTTTGGGACATTTTGAAAAAAGCCATTCTTACTGTGGTTAGGTGATATCTCATTTTGGTTTTGATTTGTATTTCTCTGATGATTAGTGACATTGAACATTTTTTCATATGTTTATTGACTATTAGTCTATCTTCTTTTGAGAAGCTTCTTTTCATATCTTTTACCCACTTTTTAATGGAGTTGTTTGATTTTTTTCTTGCTGATTTACTTAAGTTCTTTGTAGATTCTGGTTATTAGCCCTTTATTGAATGTATAACTTATAAATATTTTCTCCCATCTTGTAGGTTGTCTATTCACTGGAGTTTTACATAAGAGACCTAACAAGACTAATTTCAAATTATCAGATTACATAGTAAGCTTTGCATTTGATTTTTGGCTATGTCAGGCAAAAATGTTCTGGGCTTCTAGAATACAGGAAGTACCACTAGACATACCTGCCTATCAATTTGCTACCTTTATTCTTTGTAATATAAGCAATCACATAAATGTCTCTCTTATCTTGTTATAGCTACATCCATAGTTTATGTATTTTCATTTTAGTTTAGTGTTACGTTCTATTTTCCCATTTGTGTTTATGTCTTTTATTATCCTTTTACTTATAACTTATCTGTATACTTAATATTACAAGGTATTTCTAGTGAACAGTATATAATTGAATTTTTTAAATGTAATTGATTGTCCTATTATTTTACATAATGTATTTGGCTCATTTATATGTAATGAAATTAATGATATATTTCATTTTAAAATATGATTTTATTTTATGTTGTGGATCCCACTTACTTTATATTGTTTTCTCCTTTCTAACTTAATTTTTATCATTCTGTTTTTCACTTTGCTATGGTTTGTAGAAAGGCATGTTTTTCAAAATGTAAGATTATCTTTAGCACCTCTTGTATTAATATATTACCAGAACACGAAAATATTTTGGCTATCATTTCTTCTCCTGATTAATAGTTTATTATTGTATATTTAAAGTATTTTTAACATAATGAAGCGTTATTACTCTTCTATCTAGTCATTATTTCTCTATCACTGCTTATATATTTATTGTTTAATTTGATTGTTATTCTTTCTTGCATCTGAGACCTTCCATCTCCTTATAGGGGGGGAATCCCTTCAAAGGAATTTTGCAGTGTTTTCCTGCCAAGTAACACTATTAATTAGTCCAGGACTATTTTTATGTGAATTTCATAGAATGTCAATATATGTAGATCCATAGCCATAAATTCTCAGTGATTATTTTTCACTACCCAGATTTTTGAGACTCAGACCTGGTGCTGCATATCTGTATGGCTCCTAAATACTAAATATAGCAATCAATCATCTCGAAACTCAGTGATGGTTACATCTCTGGTTTTGTGTTTTTGTCCTCTGTGCTAAGCTGCATATTTGAGAATTTGCTTTTATTTTATTATTTTCCCATCATTTTTAGCTTTTTTAATAGCTAAATGTGTTTTTGTATATCAATCTTCCAAAATAATAGAATCATAAATCAAGGTATTCTTTTTAAATTATACATTTTCTGTTATGTGGAAAAAGTAGTAGCCCACACTTTTATTTAAACATCTGCTCTTTTTTTGGCTTTATATATATTCCTCCTATTAAACACTCATTAACAGAACATGAAGAAGAGGACATTTCAAATCTCTATAATGTTCATAATTAGAAGGAGGTCTTGAAAGAATTGCAATATTTTCCAGTGCATTGTGCTGTTTTCAGTTGTTTTTACACTTCACTTACAAAATATAGCATATTATAAATATTTTGTAACATTGGTTTGCTCTTTTGGAAACCTATATAGGATTAGCTTATCAAAATATAATAGAATTAAATGCCTGACTTGAAACTTACTAACCTCTAATTTTATAATGATTTATCATTACAATTATTCCGAAAGTGGTAAATCATAAATTTAAAAATGAAAGCCATTTTAAAAATGGACTTAATATACCATTTTTTATTAATAAGGTAGAAACATAGTTTTTGGTAGTGAAAGATAAAACTATAAGGTCACTTTGGAAATATTAATGGAGAAAATGTCTTGAAAATTAAGGTGGAGATTCAGGCCCAATGGCTTAAAGCTTCTTCACCTTTCATTTACTCATTAGAGTTCCTGGATATTTACTGGTAATTCAAACAAAACAAAGCCAATTTTAGTTTCAAAATTGATATACTATTTTACATAGTGACTTGACTTTATATTAATGTAGTAATAGACTATCTCCATAGTGACTTTGTTCCTACTTTTTATTCCATATTGTTCATTTTTCTGCACTGGAAGAATATAAATGCTATGTGCTGCATGTTATAGAAAGCATTCTATTTCATCTTTAGTATTGACTACTAACCTTGCTAACCACTGCAATTTAAGGCCTGGGAATAATATATGATAATCTTCTATCTTATTAACCTTTATACTGCCCCTTATTGTAATACTGAGGCTGATAAATAGCTCTCAGCATTGAACACTTGAAATTTTATTTAATTATATAACATGATAAATTAAAACACTAATATTAACAGTGTCTTACATCTTAATGTCAAACAAAATTTATATCCATTTGGTAATTTAAAAATATTATTCCAATTCATCCATTGTCTTAGAAATAAAATATTTTATAATACTAATTTCCTCTGGAATCATTCTTCCTATATATTCATAATTTTCAGTGGAGGATATGATGCTCCCATTTGACTTAAATGAAAATGTAAGCGTGAAAGGATATAGATGCAGTTCAACAGAGATTTAATGAATACCTGTTAATTATAAATGAGTATCATAGAGAAAGGAATTTCTACATAAATCAGCTGAAATCCCTACCACTAGGGAGCTTTAAATCCAGTGAGGGAGAATAGAAACACATAGAGATACTCACATAAAATTAAAAAGTACTGATAGCAGTGTATGGAAGGAGAAATTGATTCAGGTAAGGGTGAAATCAGAAAGTCCTCTTGGATAACCTGGGAGTTGAGCAAGTCTATTAAAAACAGATGGCAATTTATTCAACACAGAATTATTGGATATAGGCAGGCTATATCTCCCTGCTTTAATGAAGTACGTAATGTAGTTTTCTAAATATATATATATTTTTTAATTTCTATGACAATTACAATTGATACAGATACTCTGCAGTGTTTTGGGAGCATAAAGTTGGCATCAAAAAGTTTTAGGCTTTTAAGTTAAAAAGGATAATGGATTCTGCAGGGAAATGTTTCCATGTCTGCAAAGTCCTAGAACTGGGAAACAACTGAACCTGCATGCTCAATCAGCCTGGAGTTTTTACATCTGATACTTCAAACCCACCTTAAACTTCATCTTTGTCATGGGTAAATAAACTAGTCAATGTGATACTACATAATACTGAATAAAAACCTGGGGGAAATACAGTGGTATTGTGGTTGAGCAGTGTCCTTCAACATGCAGATCAAGAAAGCAAGTGTAACTTGACACTCTTGTGTGGTGGTGTCCTTGAGTCTATAAGCAAGGCTAAGCTTTCTCTGCAAAACAACATGGTAGTACAATGGCTTTTACCACATATTTATTCAATAAATGTTAATAAAGCCCCTACTATAAGCTAGAAACTTAAGTAGCAGATGCATGAATAAATAAATGCACTGCAACAAAGTAATCATACTGATAAAAGACAGATTTCCTTTTTGTGAGGTCAATCAGCTGCTTGTCCCTCTAAGTAAAACGTGTGATGTAAACAGAAGACTCTACAGGTGGGTGTGCACAGCTACTGCATGGTTCTTCCACGTCTTTCTCATGGGCCATTAACTGTCACAACCCAGGACTACCTTCTGCAGCATGGAGTGGTCATCACATTACAAAAACCTCCACTTTAGTAAGAGATGAGTGGGACAAGGGAAGATCTTTCCTCCAGCATGGGTGGGAAATTAATCCATTTGTTACTGATAGCAAATCTCAAGGTAGTTCAGTTGGCAAAGATAAGTGACCTTACTGAAATAAATTCAGTTGAATCATAGAGAAGAGTTAAAAATTTGGTGATGATTCTTCTGGAATGCCAATCAGTATCTAATCAGTAACTCATGGGAAATATCTAATATTTGGATTACCTTAGGTCTGCAGAGTTGAGAAATGTTAATAAGGAGCTCAAGAAGTACAATGTGTACTCTAAAATTATAGTTACTAGCGCAGCACCACATACACCTGGGCATGAATAAATATTTCTAGATAGATGTTATATAGGATTGCAGCTGCCTAATATGGTTATTTATTAAATGAAGAAGTGGAAATGTGGGGAAAAAAGGAGGTTCTTAACTGGTTTTAATCCATTTTTCTTTGGTCACGCTCAGTTGAAAGATTTTTGAATAATATAGTTAGTAATCAAAAACTGAATGCAGGCTTGATTATTCAAACAATTTAGGTCTTTGTCAATCCTCTTCAAGAACACTCTGATGTGATCATAAAATGCAATTCCACTTACAAAATTAAATATAAATACGATATATTTACAGGTGTAAAAATATAACAATATCTTGATCGGGGTGCTATTTACATAAGTGTGCTTGATTTGTGAAAATTAATCAGGCTATATGCTTATGATTTCTTTAGTATTTTATATGTATGCTATACTTCAAAAAAGGTTTTTAAAAAATATTATGGTGCTATTTTTTGTTCATGATTATAATATATTATTCAGTTATTGCTCAATAAGACAATATTGACTTCATTGACTATACACACACACACACATATATACATAATGAAAGAAAGAAAATTAGCACATAGAAATCCAAATGTGTAAGATGGTATAATGTAAAAACAAACAAACAAACAAACAGAAAACGTTTTGATAAGACAACTTTAGAAGCTTTATAAAGGTTTTAAGGTCACCAATACTGTTTCTTTATGGCACATCACTCTTTTGCATGTGCCTACAACTGTCTGCCTGCTACTAATTTGCATAGTCTTTGGTAAATGGCTTATCAGCATGGCATGGATAAACTGCAGAAATCATTTGCTTTTTTGTGGTTCTTGCTAAGTTAAAATAAAAGCAATATAGTGACATCCTGGCTTAAAGTCATGTAACCTGAGTTTTCACCTGCCTAGCATTAAACAGATGTATAACCTTGTAGACATCAATTAATATTCCTGGATTATAATTGAGTCATCAACAAAGAGAAGTCTGATTTCTAAAACCTATATCACATATGAATATTTTGTTATCATATTCTAACATTCTTTAAAACAAAGATTGTAATTATTGGCCAGAAGAGTATTAAAATTTTCTATGATTTTTTTTTTGTTCACAAAGACACACACACACACACACACACACACACACACAATGTATATTTTTCTAAAGACATAGGAGCTCACTTAATGGGGATAATGCATCACTTAAAAATTGAAAAATCTTTCACCAGTGACTCTTTTATGCATATGAAGTGTGTTGTGGATCATGGAATAGCCTTCATCTGTGTTGAGCCTACTTTATTTTAAGCTTTATTGTAAACTTCTCCCTTTCTGTCTTGTTATGTGCTTTAAAGTAAAGGTTTGTTCTTAATCAGTCTAGTCCTTGGAAACCTACAACAGTGAAGTTTAGGGTTATCTGCAGATTTTCGTTTTTCATGTTACTTTTATTCCAAGGATAAGTGAATACTAATGTAAGTCTTGAAGTAGTAATACAAGAGCCACAAAAATACAGAGATAGATAATGTTTGCCTTGAGTCCACACAAGGATTTGAATCCCCTCTGAATTACTCTGAGATATAAGCTTGATATGTTTTTACTTTCTTGACATTTTCCATATTTTACACACAGTGCTATTTTCTGAGTTTCCGTGTATTTTTATTTACCTAGGTAAACTATTATATGACAGAGTAAATAAGAGATAGATCTCATGATCCATCATATCCCATTTGGACTTGGAGCCCTCTGAGCTTCATCTGAAGGTAGTCCTGGTTTTCTATGCACATTGAACTGTCAGAACACTTGAAGAAGTTGATAAATTCCATTTTGAAGGGGACATGAAAGTGAACATTTTATTTAAAACATTGGATTTTCAGGCCAAGATGTCAGGAAACAGTTGTCAGCTGAGGTTAGACTTGAGAAGATTTTACAAATTAGAGGTAAAACCATGATAGTTAAAATATTTTACTCATAGTAAATAAGTTTTCTTGGGTGCGTACATTGTTGTAGGACAGGAAAATAAATAATTTGCCTTGTCAGTCTGTCCCTATGGTTAGGTTGGACTTAATCTGTGGCTATCAGCTCAAAAGAAAAAAAAATATTTATGCAAAAAGTTGTCAACATTCAAATTGTACATGGGAGATACAACAGCTACTAAAAGTCCACCAGTTCCAAAATGTACATTTTCCTTAGGCTAGTTTGTCAGTTTAGAGCTGGTGAAATCCAGGAAGAAAGGGCAAATGCCAAAACTTGTGGAGGCTGACTAGTCCCATAACGCTTTACTTCAGGCGATGTTCCAAGCATAATAGAAATGACATTAGCGAAGCTGTTTTCTTGATTTTCCAGAATAAATTTGAAACCCCTAATGGGCTAGATTATTCTGATAAGCACAAATACAACTCCAAACTTTAGATGCCTGTTTTAAAGTGGGTTTAACCTGTAAGCCTAATAACTCATAATGGGAAATGTTTTGAATTTACACTTGAAAATGGCTATTGTGCTTAATGGAACATACATTACAATATAATTTTATAGCATTGTTCATACAAGAACGGATCACAACTGATTACAGTTGTATTGCAAATACAACTCTACTCAATAAGTTACAGCCTAGTGCATCCATGGGTGTGTGAGAAGAGATCCATGAGAATGGGCCCAGGCAGACAAGGAAACACAGCTATGTTCATTATGCTGAATACTGAGAAATGAAACCAAATGATACAATTACATTTATCTTGAAGAGTTTCCCAAGTATTGCAGCTTATGGGGGGAAGTGGAATTTTCCTTTTTCTTTTCTATTTTTTTATTTTTTTTCAGGGTAGAAGTGGAACATAAAGTCTATTAACCAGAAATTTGCAATCATGATGGTTATTTAAAACCTATAGGATTTTATCTTAATCTTTGGAAGGATTTTCTCTGCCAAGGAGAAATCTGATAAAGACATAAATATGTATGCCTTTTGTAAGTGTGCATATGAAACCATTTGTTACTGTTCAGGGTTTTTTAAATGATAAAACATTCATTTATTTATGGATGTGAACATTTTGAATATCTAAAAAAAAGTATCTGGTGTTGTTAGTAACCATGCGGTAATCCTCAGGAAATATTTCAAAGGAAATATTAATTTTTTTGCCTTTGGACACTAAGCATTTATGCATTAATTATGTACATAGCAAATCATCTTCCTTTGAAAAGGGAGTTATTGGGGGACTGGGTGGCACCTGATGATGTTTTATTGTTATCTGGTCATCAGAATATTTAAAGCAAGATATATTGAATACAACATATAGGTGAGATTTAAATTATCATATGAGAGTTAGGTTTAAATCAAATTGAACATTTAATTATTTTCTCCCCACTAATTTATGAGTGGGAGCTTTGTAGATAAGCCAGTTACAGGGTAATTTTTCAAATATGCATTTTTGTGTGTGTATGTATATGTGTATCTATATCTATGTCTAATATCTCTAGAATTCACCTGATCATTAGAATTTTAGCACACATCAAAAGTTTTGTTATAACCTTGTTATAACCTTATTGACCCAAAACATACAGGTATACTTTGGAGAATTTTATACACTAAGCACACTAGTGGTTGTGATAGAATTGAATGTTATAGCCATGAGGTATTTTTCTGTGACTTTCTCACAAATTATACTATTTTTGTAACTTTCCAATTCTATCTTCCCTTGGCCTTGCCTAGACACTAACAAGCAGAACAAAATAAATAATAAACCATCTCTACATTGATAAAGAATATATTCTGCTCAATTCCACAGCCTATGAGAATTATGAAAGACCTCCCCTCCTAAGAATCAGTAAGAATCTGAAGTCTGACTAGATTCTTTGAGCTCTCATTGCTGAATTTAATTTGTTAACCTAAGATTTGCAAGCAAATAGGATTTTTCATGAGGTAATTAGAGCTACGTCTTTGTAGAAGGACATTAAATCTTCATCTATATCTAAAAAATCATATTAATTGCAGAACATTATATCATATGTTTTCACTTTGGCCTGTGTGATCTGTGTCTATTGATGTGTAAGGGTGTATTTTATGGGAAACGAATGGAAGTCTATGCTCAATAAGCCTCTATGATCACACAAAACTTTTTAGGAGGCACTTCCTGTATTGCCTTATCTTAGTAGTTTGTGAAAGAAGGTTATTTTGTTTTGTGGGTATTTTCAACATTGGTTGTACCATAGATCATATCACCCATTTTACCATCTGCTTGATCACGGAACTTGAGATACCACATTC
The DNA here is from genome assembly GCA_008086735.1 of Cheirogaleus medius. Lineage (NCBI taxonomy): Eukaryota > Metazoa > Chordata > Mammalia > Primates > Cheirogaleidae > Cheirogaleus > Cheirogaleus medius. The sequence goes on along the minus strand of VBSM01001979.1, from coordinate 14,068,982 downwards.
AAGTACACACTGTTGAATAAAAGAAATGGTTTCCCTTTCTTGTAGGTCAAGGGTTTGTTTATGTCAAAGCAACAAAGTCTTTCAAGAATTCTTGCTCCTATGTAGAGTTCTACTCTAATTCTAAACTTTTTCCTCTAGAAAAATGAAGAGACAAGGCACCAAACACTCCAAAGTCAGCTTATTTAATTGGTATGCTGAAGTCTCAAAACATAATTCTAACTCCAAGAGAGTCTCAAAGACTCGGTGACTTCTGATAATTCTAACACCTCCTTGCATCTGTATCTCTTCCTACTCAGCTTTATCTACATAATCCATTATATGCTTCTTATTATATGTTTTTTGCTTCTCTAATCCTTCTAAGTGAGCTATTTTTCTTTGATATTTTATAAGGAAAAAAATTATATTCTAAAATTGCTAGATCAAAAGGTGATTTAGAGTTTGAATTAAAACTGACCAAGAGCCAAGTTAACTGTTTTTCTATACCTTAAGAAAGTTGCTGCAGAATTCAAGATTTTACTAGGTCCTCATTGTTCTCAATTAAACATCTGTACCAACTAGTTCAGCTAATTTTTAGCTCCTCGCATGGGAAAAAAATAATATTGAAGAGCAGCAGAGTAAAAAAAGAGTACAGCATTGGCCAAGAAATTGGCATCTTAGTACATGCTGAAAATAGTTATAATATGTCTTTATTTTCTTTTGAGACTATTTCAAATGCCATCTCTTCTAAGATATCTTTCCAGACTGTTGAATCAGTGACTTCCTTCTTATTTCTGCAATATTTTGCATAGCCATGGAACAGTTAAACAGAAAACACCATGAGCTATTGTTGCCAGAAAGGATGTGTATATCATGCAGAGAGCATAAGCCTGCCAAAGCTGCTTTCCAAGGCAGAATCTCTTGTTGCATTCGACCCTAATCCTGAAGATGTTCTCTCTGCCAAATTATGGAAGAATAAATTTCCCCTTTCAATACCACAATAAAGTCAGTAGACACAGCTGGCCAGAGAAGGAATACAAATGCTGGACAAATTAAAAAAAGAAATCTGGAAAAATACTATCACAGAGACAATTCTTTTAATGACATTTGGATTTGAGTTTTCACACATTCTTGGAGAAAGAGAATGAAAAGTTCTTTCTGAGTCCTTATGAATATAATTATAACACTAGGCTTAAATTACAAGCATCATAATAAACTGTTTGGTGGTCATTGTAAAGTGTGGAATCTGCCAGTCTCAAATCACATGTATGCTTTTGCCTTTCTAAATCTAAAGTTAAAAATGCTTATATTTATTGAAAAGAGACACCTGGCTTATTTGGACCTCCTAAGAATAGTCACTTCTGAGAATAGTATGGTATCCAGTTAAAAAAAAAAATTCTCTTTTCTCTCCTGTTTCTTACTGGGTGTACTAGACAACACATAAGCACATCACTCTCTTATGGCACTTACTATTGTGCTATGATTACATAATGCCTTTTTTATATATAATGTATTCCCAGAAACAGGAGCTGGATTATGTACCTTTATCTGTGTGTATAAGGAAGAACATTTGTCCCCAAACAGGCCAAGGATACAATGTTAACTTCCTTGACTCTAGTTGACTATTCTGTGGATGAACATGCAAGTTAGGTCAGTGAGTCATTTTGCTAAGATTTTGGTCTTTGGATAGACAAAATATATTTTCCTTCTTTTTCTGTGGCTAAAATTGTGAAAGTTAAAGGCCAGAGGTAAACACTTGTCATGATGTTCACAAGGTTTTTTGTTTTTGATTTAAGCTTATCTGTGCTGACCAAAAAAATAAACTAAGGTATAGAACTAAACTAAGTAAAAACAAGAAGACACAATCCTAATGGAGTTATTCTTAAGAACCATATCATTCCTATCTTTGGGTTACAGGAGACTCCTAAAATCCTTCTAAATTTGTTTGATGTGTTTCTGTTCCTTGTAGCCATAAGATTCATAAATAATATGGGAGGTAGGTAGAGGAGAAACAGGGAAATGTTTCCAATTAGAACTTACCAGGCTTTAAATATATCCTTTTCATATTAGTTTGTATCAGAAAGCATCTATGTGGGAAATAAAAGGGAATCTCATGGAAATCCAAGGACAGAAAAATTAAACCTTGTAAGAATTATGACAAGAATTAAAATATCATCAGGCATGCCTTTCTAGGGGATGAGGCAGCTTCTCATGGCATCTGTGTTTCTTTCTGCACATCTAAACCGTTTTCCTTTTGACCAACTTGTTTTTCTTTCTTATTTATGGCCCCTGCTCTAATAAATCGTTGGGTTGCATGTGGTATTACTAAGGTACCGAATCACCCCTGTGGTACCTGGAATGAAAAGTACTACAATAACAACAGTACTAACACAGAGAGCACTCATTATTTTCCTGTCTACCCATACTGTTTGAACATAGGAAGATGACTGAGGTTCCACCAGTCATTCCATCCATCAAAGTTACTAAATCAGAAGCAAGTTGTGCGGGATGGTGGGCAATCCATTTTGGTGAGGGTGGTGGGGGCAGTAGGCTTTAAGTCCCATCTCTAGCAGTAGCAGTCACAGCAGTTCCAGGAAAAGCATCAATCATTGATAATATTGGTGGGACAAGCTGTGGTGTCTGTGCCTTGCAATAGCAACAGTGGTATCTTTATGGCCAAACTCTACTGCTGAATTAAAAATTCCTCTATTTTGGAGCCTTCAAACCTGGTCAAACCAAAGCAGCTATAAAATACATGGTCTTGGTAAGAATTCCTTTAAATTCTTCAAAGGTAGTTTCTTTTTGGCCGGGCGCGGTGGCTCACGCCTGTAATCCTAGCACTCTGGGAGGCCGAGGCGGGTGGATAGCTCAAGGTCAGGAGTTCGAAACCAGCCTGACCAAGAGCGAGACCCCGTCTCTAAAAAAAAAAAAACTCAAAGGTAGTTTCTTTTTATTTGCGACTTATAATGCTGATTAGTACTAGTCCCCATAGGCCAGGGGTTGACAAACATTTTTTGCAAGGTGGTAAATATTTTAGGCTTTGCTGGCCTCTTGCTGGCATATTCTTTGTTATTGTTGTTATTGTCTGTTTTGTGGTGTTCTTTAACAACTCTTAGCTCATGGGCTGTATAAACAATAGATAGTAGTTTGTAAATCCCTGGTCTAAGCCAAGATAATCTGATTTGGGGCAAGTGTTCTTCCTTATACACACAAACAAAGATGAATAATACAGCTCCTATATCTAGGAATAGTGCTATTGCTTCTTACCTTGTTCTCTTAGTTACCCAATTCCAGCAGGCAGAAAATTCCATTTGGTGCTATTAATCTTCCTGAGGCAAGCTGTTCCTAAAGATAGATTCACAATATGTTCTTGTAGCCAATTGACCTTCCACTAAGGGAAGCAGAGGGAGAACTCGGAAGCCAAGAGTTACTGCTGGCATAAGTGCACTATGCGAAGAAAATCTCTGGGCTTTGCCAACCTGACTACCTCTAATCCCCCAAGCCAAGTCTGTCTCAGGGGCCACAAGTCCAAAGCAATCCCTATAGTTCCCAAGCACATGACTGTAGTATAAGGGCAAAAATGGAAAAAAACATAAAATATAGCTTAAGCATGCTTAGTGTATAAATAAACAAACAAAAGCCTTTACTCAAGTGGCTATGAAAGTTAAGACTGAACTGGCTTCAGGAAAGGTGTAGGGCTCCTGCATGGGGTCTATGCAAGCCAGGAGAAGCTGTCTACAGCCCATAAATATGAAATATAGATGAACAAGCAACAACCAAACAAACAAACAAGCAAATGCATAAGCCAAACCCTGAGAAGGTTTCAGATTGTTGAGGCCCGACACTGGCTTCCTTTTGCTAATATTGCTCTCTCCTCAACCCCTATCCCATATTGTCTGATAGTCTTCTGCTATCACCTACCAGGCTGTTTGGGGCTTGCAGCACAGGGGACATAGGAGAGATGTTGCCCCTTAGCAGGGCAGTGGGCAGAGTAGGCAAGTGGACATGACCAGATCTTCATATCTTGACTGATTTTATTAATATGATGTTTCATTAACTTTTGTGCACTGACGTTAGTGTTGCTTGTGTGCAGCAGAAAATAACTAGGCATGACCTTTGGTCTGACTTTTCAATTGGTAGGATTTCAGACCATTAATCCATTCCACTTAGGGAGATTTAATTAATCCCAGCCAGACCATGGCGGAAAAGTGCAACTTGAAATAGTAAATACAGTAATTAGTTAGTTCACTGACATTAAATTATTGTTTGTTTATTTTATTTTTTGACTTCAATTTGCTACAGGGAGAAGCAGTAACATTAAATTATATTTGATTTTGTATGGAAAATTATAGTCTCCCTTTTGTTTTTAAATGAATAGAGAAGAATATTTTGTAGTTAGCCAAGAAAGAAACATGGTTGATTATCCTCTGTGAGAATCTGTAAGTCGTCTCTCTGGTCTTTCAGTACTGAAAAATACTTAAGCTTTTTTTATTTATTTCCCCCCGGCAATAGGCCTGTCTAATGTGAACAAGTTTATTCCATCTCTTGTCAGCATTAATGCTAAATTAGAGAATAATTTGCTTTCAGGTGTTTAAAAATTGGACACAGTGGAGGCCTTTAATTACCAGCTCAATCACTCACATTTGATTATTATATTTTTCCCTGAATGAGACTTGATTTAACTAGGTCTTAGTCATTTAACAGGAATGTTGGCATTTTACACATTTATGATTTAGATTTCCAATAATTTTACAACACTACGGATGCTTTGAAAACCCATAATAATGCCTAGTCAGTTTTCAGAAGAATTTTCAGGTTTGAGGAGTGATATTAAAATCATGAAAAGTGTGAATGGTAACATGATTCTTTCTATTTGGCTATCAAGACTTTAAATTTAATACTCTTGTCTTTGAATGTTCTGGCAGTCTTGAAAAAAAACTCTCTTAAAATAGCAGGAATTTAGTCTAGAAGGTTAAATCTAGGCAAACTACAAATTTTTAACTTAAGGAGAATATAAATTAGATATGTTAATATTTGAGGCAATTGCAATGAAGTAGTTAAAAACCTGTTTGCCCAGGTTTAAATCCAGGCCTTGCCATATAATAGCTGTGCAGCCTGGGGCAAGATACTTAAAACCTGTATGAGTTTATGTAAGGCCAATCTTGATAGTTAATATGAGAAGAAAATGTGTACTTCGACAACTGCTTAAGTGGCTGCAAAGTACTATATTTACCAGGACCAATGTTCTGGGTTATTATGAAATGACTTAGAGTTGGCTCTGCCTCTTAACACTTGAGTGACTGTCTGTATTTATCAGCCTGGGCTGTCATCACAAAATACCATAGACTAGGTGCCTTAAATAACAGAAATTTATTTTCTCACAGTTCTAGAACCTAGAAGTCCAAGATCAAGGTGCCAGCAGATTTGGTTTCTCCTGGGGTCTCTCTCCTTGGCTTGGAGATGACCATCTTCTCCTTGTGCCCTCACCTGGCTTTCTCTCTGGGTTCATACATTCCAGGTGTCTCTCTCTCTCTTCCTATACGGGCACCAGTCACAGGGCCCCATCCTTATGACCTCATTTAACTTTAATTACCACCTTAATTTACCACCTTAAGGCCTATCTCCAAATACAGTCACATTAGGGCTTAGAACTTCAACAAATTTGAGGGAAACATAATTCAATCCATTAATAGTGACTGTGGCCAAGTTTGTTTAACTTCTCTATGCCATGGATACTTCATCTTGAGAAAGGAAATGAAGCTATTATGATTATAAAATGAAATAATAGGATGGTTCCCAGAGGATGGAGTAGAGAGGTAGACAGATGTAGCCCTTCAACCTGGTCATGGATTTTTGTGTGTTGTATAATTAAATGAAAAAAATAAAATACTTCTGTATTCTTCACATAATGCATATTACGACTACTAGTAGAAAATGTCAATTTTTAAGGTACATTATTCAAAGTGTTTCAGTATGGATGGTATATTGGGTTAAATACACATGGTGAAAATTTTAATCAATAAACAAAGTTCAATGTAAAAAATAAAATAATGTAAGTTTTCAATTAGAGAGGCTACAGCCACTAAGAGTCTAGCTAATGCCATTACTATTATTCCTCTCAGTTCATACTATAATATATCCAGATACAGGCAAAATCTTTCTATGTTCTTTACCAAAATACTATCCTCATTTAAATATTGCTTTGAAAGTCAATTTAATCCAAAATATTAAAAAAAGAAAATTTCAAAAGAATTTTTAAAAGTATGCTTCATGCTTTGAGCACCTAGATATTCTCAGGCATTTTTGCTCTTCTCCACCATCTGAGACGCTAAATAGCCACATTTGATTTACATTCTGTTGCTCAAACAGACTCCAAGTGCCCTAGCTATGTGATGTCATTTGCTTAATCCAGTAGAATTTAAGCAGTTAAAAGTCAATTGTCCTCTCACTGATTTTTAAGGTATCATCTTAAAATCTTTCCTTTCAGTTTAAAAAATTACAAAGACTATAATTTCTATTGTATTGCAAATGTTGATGTTTAAAAATGAAACTGTTACATCAATCTTTAAAATTTACTAAATGAATACAAATATCGTGATTTTATATCCACCATAAGGAAAAAGATGAACAAGATCTTCAAATGGTGTACATTTAAATTTCTTCTTTTTCTCCTCAAAATAATATTTTCCCCATAGCCCATTCATAATTTTATTGTAATCTACTTTTGTGCTCAAATATTTATTGATCATTATATTCCTGTCTGTAATAATTATATAGATGTACCCTGTGCATTTGTATACCTATGAAATACAGATATATATATAAAGAGAAAGAAATGATGTTTAAAAAGTTATTTTGACTATGTCTTTAAATCTTTTAAAAAATCTTGTGGACAAAATTCATTAAAGTAACATATTTTATAAATATTATTAAATGTGATTAAGTATTAAAAGTTACTATTCTTGTTAGTAATGCTTTTCTTGAGATGAATTATTTTCTTCAAATATTATAGTTCTATATACCTGAATGAATATTATTTCTTCTCTACAAGAAAGTGTAGATCATCAAGTATAGTTCTATTTATCATTTTTATAAATGAAAGTATCAAAAAGCTTATTCACATAAATGATGTTTAACTAAATTCATTATGGATTGTACGTAAAATATTACTATCAGATCTCAAAATTTACTTTCATTACTATTTTACTTAGAGGCATCCGTGCACACTCAGAAATCTTTAAGATTATCTAATATTTAATATCAGTTCATCAATGCAATAGCGTTGGTAATATGCTTTTATCTTATTGCATGATTGAAATATATTTTCACTGAAGCCTTTGACCTGCAGATGCAGACAAGATGGCGATGAAGAGGAGAGCCTCTTCACTGGCATCAGTGAGAATAAACAAAACACAGAGCGTGCATACTGTGGAGCAGACGGTATTTCTAAACACACTTGCAAACACTCTTGAATATTTGGAATCTGGGAAATATGCAAAGTTCAAATGTCTTCTTATGATTTGGTCCCTGAATGAAATATACTACCCCTGTCTTAATGTTTTACCAATGCTTTATTTAATTGGTTTTCACAAGTTCTCTCTATAGAACCAAACCATTCATTTTTTTAATACTTATGGGAAGTTCTTACTCAGTTTCCAAATTTATGATATATCTTAATTCATTATGTTATATTTTGTGAAAAAAATTCTATTTCTAATGCCATTTTTCACCCATAATGGAAATATTTATAAGATAGGGAAGATATAATGCCTACTGTGGGTTCATGGTACTTTGATTAATGCAGAATTCCTCAACAATTATATTTGAACTGGAGAACAGAGACTTGTACACTCTAAGCAACACAGACTATAATAGTAATATTTGAGAATGCTTAGAGCTATATTTTTATTAGTGGCAAAAAGAGCTATTTTGAAACAACAATGAGAACGGGAGAATCAGCAAAATACCACAAATACAGGTGAATTTAGGTTAAAAAAGAAAACAAATGGAAATTTAGGATTTGAAAGAAACATTCTCAAAATTATCTATGCCCACACACCACTAGAAAAGTTTCATGTATCCCTTAGGATATGCATAACACATTTTGCAGATCATAGCTTTAATACAGCTATAAATGAGCTATGCTGGAAAGTACAAGGGTTTTACCATCAGTATGACTTGTTTTTGAACTCTAGATCTATAATTCACTGCTCTTATGGATTCCTTAATATCCCATGTTTCAGTTATTTTATTTTTAATCTATAAAATCAGATGTCGATACCTAACTTGATATGAGAGTTTGTGCAGTAATATGTGAAATACCTAGCATAATGTCTGGTAGACAGTCAGTGCTCAAAGATACCTTGGTCTCATTTTTTTTTTCCTTTCCCAAACAGTGGATAACTATTTTCCCTAGAAATTATATTTATATTTGCACTTGTTAAAACAAAGAAGATATCAAATACATCAATTCACCAGTCATTTCATTTATATAAAAAGTATTTGTTGATTTCCTACAATTTGCAAAGCACTGCAATTTACATGGGCTTTATGGTCCAGATTATTAAAATCATTTTATATTGTAATTTTTGTACAGACATATAGAATGTAAATTTTGTGTTCGTAAGGATATCTAAATGTTTTTATGGAAAAATAAATTGTGGTCATGGCTAGGATAATCTTGTCAGCCTCACCATTATACCGTCTCTTCTGAAGTCGAGTTTCATATGGGAGGCAAATTGGGATGTTTCTTGCCAAGTATGGAATAAGAAAAAGAGGAAGGGCAGATGCAGGAATGCATTGCTTGGTGGTATCAAGTGAAGATAAACTGAGGCATCTTTCTTGTAACAGTGATGGCCTTCCCCATGGGACCACAAATGCCCAAGGACTTTTGGCTAAAATGTCCTTTTCTCTCTCCATATTTAAGGTAAAATTGTAGGTGGGTTTCATCCCCACTGGACAGTGTTTGGATGAAAATAATCGTGGTTCGCCTTAGTGATCTATATTGTTTTTCCTTGGGTTCTGTTGGGGATGACCAATCGGAATGTGTATAAATGTGTTCTCTTTATTTAGTCATATTTAATAGAAAAGTCATTCAAATCCTGGTGGCTTAGGAGCCATTTATTATCCTTCAGGTGATGGGAATAGTGAAATATCAGTCCTCCGACATGTCATTGAGTGATTTTCATAATTTAACTCTCAGTATATAAAATATCATTTCTATAATCTTCAAATTTTTAACAGTGAACACTGCAGCAGTATTATTCTTTAATACTGTCACTGTTTTATTCCTCCCATTAGAGAGAGGCAATAGAAGCTAAACATAGCAAGGGAATGAACAACCAAATATAACAAATAAGAGAAGGTTGAGGTATTTTGAATAAAAGCTATTGTGATTAAATTGTCATAGATTCATGTATTTAACACTTCTGTTTGAGAATGTACATTCTCATCATACAAAAATAATTTACCTGGTTCTGCACAAAGGTATTATCTCATTTTTTGTTGGTTATGATCAACTTAAAATAATCACCTGCTGAGGTCTCACCATATTTTGGGAAGACTAAATCGGGGTGGGAGGGCATGTCCATCTAAAATGCACTTGGAAAAAGTAGGAAACAGAAATGAAGGAAATAAGAAAGTATATTAAAGAAAATAAATGGGAAATAAAAAAAGGAAAAAAAGAAAGAAGTCAAATAATCTTCCAAAATATAACACATCCTCCAAAAAGGACATTTTTAATTTGAAACCTCTGTGTAGTATGAAAGACAAAATGTCTCCTTATGGTATACAATTTTTCTTTCTTCTGAATATAGTTACAGAGCAAAGCAAAATGAGTTGAACATTTTGAAAATATAAAAATGGCTGCACGGCCCCCAACTTTCCATAAAGATGTCTAAACATCTATTAATGCATTCAAGTGTTTGTGAACTTTACTCTATTTCATGCAAGTTGGAGTTTCAATTTGCAATATGTGGCATATCCATAAAGTTAGAGCAATTATTTTGTCCCCATTCTGTGAGAATGCTTCCCGAGTGACCTATTTATTCTGGGCACCAGTGTCCTGAGTACAATTGTCAATGTGGTCCATCTGGTTCACTGGAAGCACTGACAATTGGAAACATAGAGAAAACCACTGAAATTACAGAATATACATGATGGGATAAACCATACGTAAGTTGTTAAACTGTTAACCTAAACACATATTTTAGTTTTAATAAACCATAATTAATAGACTAGTCTACCTACAGCATGGTTGAAAAAGTTCTTAGCCAGAAGTGGGTCTGAAATTTATATATTTTCCTGAATCTATTTAAGTTGTTTATTATTATTACCATTGCTCTTTTACACAAAAATTCCCATTATTTCCTCTCTAATTCTTTATAGCAATTGCTCAAAATTCAGAATTTCATGCATGGAGTTTCACACATATATTTATTTAACCTTTGCTTTTTCTATGTTTTCTCAAATCCATGCAATGTGAAATTTTGAGTGAATTTACAATTTCAAATGCATGCTCTCAAATCTATATGTATTATATAGAGAATGAGTCTCTATTCATTTTCTAGGGCTGCCATAACAGAGCATCTCAACTAGGTGGCTTAAAACAATAGAAATGTCTTCTCCCACATTTCTGGATGCTATAAATCTGAAATCAAGTTGTTGGCAGAGCCATGTCCACCGCCTCCCCACCCCCCCAGCCTCTAGGGGAAGATCCTTCCTTGAGTTCTCGTTTCCGGTAGCAGCAGTAGTCCCTTGGTTTGTGGCCACATAGTCTTATCTCTGCCTCCATCTATACTTGGTTGACTTTCTGTGTGTCAGTGTCTTCATATGACAGTTTATTCTTAAAAGGACACCAGTCATATCAAATTAGGGTCCAACCTAATGATCTCATTTTCCCTTGGTTATATTTCCAAAGACTCTATTTACAAATAAGGATAATCAGGGTTAGGACTTAAACATATCTTTGTAGGAAACTTAACATATAACAGACTTAAAATGTCATTTTCTTAATTGTTGTAAGTTTGAATGAAAGATACTGACTTAGAGAGACTGTCCTAACTTTTGGCATAAGGAAAGCTCTACCTCTAAGTGGATATTTTGTTTTCATAGATAATTAGCAAAAGTCTCTATTTTTATTATACTGTAGCAAATTTTTCCCCATTTGTTATGGACTATTTATACTCAGACTACCTTGACCAATATGATCAAAGCTACTGAGTAAGTAAAAATTTTAAAAAGTCTAAGGTCAATTCTCTCCTTCTAGAAATAGGAAACTGACTTATTTTGGACTAAGATTTCCCTTGAAAACTATAAACACTGAAAATAATGCTAAAAATTATTTTAAAGGCATCAGAATGATAAGGATACCATTATAAGATATAGCTCTGAGATCAGCCAGGGAAGGGAAACTCATAGTAATGAGCTGAATATTTGGCTTTATTACTTTCTTAGAAGCATTTGCTGATTTGTAAATGGCAACTGTAAAATAGAACCTGAGCAGAAGTTTTGACAAGTTCATGACATTAAGACATTTTAAAATTGGGCTCAAAGACTAGAATGTAGGAGAATCTCGGCAAAACATCTCAAGCTTTTGATTGGGACCCAGAAAAACAAAATGGTTCTAGTTGTAAAGGTAAACTGGAAATAGGGTAGCCCTTAAAGGAACTGTAGCCCAGCACTGAATTGCATAAGTTCTCAACTAGAATAATGTAAAATTCCCCTGATCTAACTGCCTAACTGAAGTGAAAAGTATGTCCTCTATGAAGAAACATGCCAATAATTTCTTTTTACAGAGCCTAGCATGAAACCGAAAATAATCAGATATATAAAAATTAAGGAATGTATGTATAAAAGAAAAGATTAAGAAATAATAGATACTAGAACAGACCCACCAAGCTCCGGAATTAGCATTTTCTGATATAAATATTAATATATTTATTATGAATATATCAAAGATGTGAAGATAGCATGAAATATTTTAATATAATCTGGCAATTATAAAAATGAGTCAAATGCAAGTTTAATAACAAAACAAAATAATACCTGGCATTAAGAATTTAATAAGTCAGCTTTATAGCAGAGTAATATGGCTGAAGAGAAAATTAGTCAACCAGAATATAGATCAGAAAGAAAAAAAATCCAATTTGAAGCATTGAGAAATAAAACCTTGCAAAATATGAAGAACAACAAAACAGATATTTGGTACACTGTGAAAAAGCACAGAGGAATCTCAGAAGTACATAAAGGAATGAAGATTAAAAGAAAGAGTGAATGTAGAGTAAATCTAAAAAAAAAACTAACTATATAGAACAATAAAAAAGCATAAACAAAGCAAGAACAAGAATGATCATAGCTTGGTGGAGTTTAAAATAGACCATTAATGGTTGTAATGGAATTAATGGATTTCAAGATTTCTAATGTATTGAATTGTTTGGAAAAGAATAAAAGTGTAAAATTATATTAAACTTTCATAGATCAAGCATATAGCAATAGTGAGGATAATGAGTGTAATAATAGTGAAATAATGTATAAATAATAAACCAATAGAGCACAGGGAATGCAATAAACTAATTTAAAAGATTGGGAGAAAAATAAACATAAAATATGGAATGGATTATAAATAGTAGTGTATATATTAATCTCAAACATATGACTTAAAACATTAAAGATTAGCAGATTAAATACTATAATTAAAATATGATTGTTAGAGTATATATAAAATTAATTTCAACTACAGTGAATCTTACAGAGATAAAAAAATCTGGAAGTAAAATTAGGGAAAAACATATAGCCTATATACAAAAACAATAGCAAAAAACTGGATTAGTCATGCTATTATCAGATCAAAATAAATTTTAAAAATACTTTAAGGTGAGACCCATTAAAGCTAGAAAGAGATAATAAATAATGAAAAAATTCAATTTACAAGGAATATATAGCAATTCCAATCTCTTTTGGTTCTTTTATTATATCCTCAAAATATATAAAAAATTAACAGACTTAAAAGCAAAAAATAAAAAATACTCCACAATTTGTGTTATAATTTAATACAGTTGTTTTAGTATTAGAACAAGAAAACAAAATCCATAAGGATAAAGGAGATTAGAATACCATGATTAATAACATGACTAAGAAGATACAAATAGCACCGTACACAACTTCAGAGTTAAAGGGAGGGCATTTATCAACATCAAATTTTTCTTCATCCATATGACAATTCTTAACAAATTTCAAAAGACTGAAATCATAAAGAAAATGTCCTCTGAATGAAATACCAAGAAGAAAAAGATAATTAGAAAGTTGTTAATATTTGATTGTAAGAAAAGCAGATTACTTCTAAATAACTTATAAGTTAAAGAAGTTATAAAACTGCTCTAATTTGCAGTTTTGAAAGGCAATATTTCAAAATGCATACAATTCAATTAAACTATTCCTAGATGCCATTGCATATATAATATAAATAAAAGATATTGAAAATCAAGATTCCATCTAAGAGAGCTAGAAAAAGACATTAAAATAAATCCAAAAAAGAGACAGAGAAGGAAATAATAAATGTTAAACAGAAATTAGTGACATAGTAAAAAAATACATAAAATGATAATCAACAGAGCCAAAAGCTAGCCACTGGTCATCAAAAGTGACAATTAAAACTACGATATACAACTAAACACGAGAAAAATAAAATTTAAAAGATTATGAATAATCAATTTGGGCAAAATTGGAAAAAATAATGTAACACTACACACTGTTGAATGAGTTTAAACCAGTCCAACTACTTAGGAAATCTATTTGGCAGTATCAGCTAAAGTTTACCACACACATACATTGTAACCCAATTTGGTAACTATGTAGGTAGCTAACAGAAATGCATGTAATTATGTCTCCAAAAATGTTTAAAATTATACATAGCAGGGCTACATATAATTTCCCCAAATAACACAACTATCAAATGTCCAAAAATAAAATGATAATATAAATTTTCACTTATTTATTTAATGGGAATCAAATTAACAAAAATAATAATAATAATTTACTGCTAAGTGCAATACCATAGATGAATTCCACATTGAGGTTAAAAGATATAGACAAAAGTGACATACTATAAAATTCCATATATCAGCAATTTATGTTTTGGGATAGAGTCAGGGCATTGGTAGTGATTATGGGATTGCTCAAGAGGGATTTTCTAAGAGTTTCTGTAATTTCTATTATTGATTTGGATATTCATTCATGGGATTCTTCATTTGGTGATAATTTATTAGCCTGTAACACCAACTTGTATACATTTATGATATTAAAAATAAATGTGGAGGGTTGGTTCTACATAATACAAAAATCACTAATTTTTTAGACACTCTCAATTTCTTCTCTGGGATCCTATATATTCAGCCTTGATCTCCATAGCTCTTCTAATGGATGACCACCATTGCTTCTGGGAATTTAGATGTTAGCAGTATAGGTCCAGAAAGCCGCTTGGTTTAAAGGATCGCTATTTCTCTATCGTATTTCCTCCCAGCTGCACCCTGCTGAACGGGATTACTTCCTGTTATAACATGATCAATATAGCTGTAATGTAGCATTACCACCCAGGTGAACTTAGTATTGCCAGGTTATTTGGTAAAATGAGTGTAACTAACTTGTGACCAGCACGTGATAAAAATAATAAATAATTGTGTTTCCATTTCACAAAAAGAAAGCTGCAGGGAAGAAATTTAAGTAATTTGCTTGAGATTGTTTACGGGGTCAGTAGCAAAGTTGGAAATGGAAACATTCAATCCATTTCTCCAACTGCCTGATTCCCTTGCCAGTTATGTGTTTCCAGAGAGAACTTTTCCCAAGGTAGCACAGAATTCACTTGACTGTTAAGGTTCTTGTTATATTTCATACAGGAAGAATGAAAATTGAGCACAAGCTTTCACGATAAACTGATTATTGTGATACTGGCTATAGTGGATTTATCTAACAGCTGTAAGATCACAAGTTCAGAGGAAGTTAGATAATATGACTTTATGTTTGAGGGTTCAGATTTGAAGAGCTGTATTTCAAAGTGCATTAGGGAATAACAATCAAAAAAATAATAATATCAATATGTAAGGGAAATTGCATTTGTATAGGCAACAGGTTTCTTACACCAAACTAAGATAACTGTCACAGTGTTTTTCCTGCACCCCCAGCCCCCAATAGCTGGCCTTCCAGAGAGACATGAGTAGCATACTCCTGTAACCAAGTTGTTATCTCCTGTGTGGACCCAAGTGACTGCACTTTCCCATGGCATGTTGCCACTATTGTTCAGAGCCACATGTAATCCCTCGCCATGTTCTTGCCACTTCTGTATCCCCCAGACAATAAAGAGCATGTCTCACCTGCCCGCTGCCACTCACCTTTTCTTCTAATTCCCGAAGCCTGTGCGAGCACAAGGTAGCCACAGAGCATCCTCCTCACACTTGGCGTTGTCCGGCAGGATCCAGAGGGGCAAGTGTTCCCTCCACCCCAGCAGGGGAGAAAATGTGGCCTCCTATGGGCTGGTGGCAGCCAGTGGCAGCAGTTCTCATGTCATGGGCCCCTGCTATGGGGTGGGAACAGGTGGAATGTAAACCTGTTGCCCTAGAAAAGGCCTTGAAGGCCTTGGAGGAGTCGCTGCAGCCTAGGGAGCGAGCGGCAGCTGGCCTGGTGGGCTGGGTCTTCCTCACAGCCCTCTGGGAGCAGCAGAAAGATGCCCTGAGGCAGGAACCCCAGGTAAGGGAGTTACAAGAGATCGAGGAAAATGTGGGAGCCCACCTGCAGGAGTTGGAGAAAGAGTTAAGGAGCCATTCAAATTTGGACACCGAAGACGGAACTACAAGTATGTAGGAGACTGGGGTTGGGGGGCCCACTCCCAGCCAGAGCCTGACCAGTCGTAAAACAGAAAATGGAGCATGTGCAGCCCATGGGGCCCGAGGTGTGGCTCGGGGCGCGCCTAAAGTAACGGAGCATGTCTCTTACTCTGCCTACACCCCTGTGCAGCTGCAAGAGCTGAGGAAACAGTACAGACAACATCCTGAGGAGACTGTGCCTGCCTGGTTGTTGCGCTTATGGAATGAAGGGATGGACAGCGTCCTGTGCTCCCTGAGGTAGATAGAGCAATTGGCATCCATAACTATACATCCTTCCCTGAGGCAGATGCTACAAACAGGTGGTCGCCATGGTGAGGGCAACCTCTCCTTGCTTGAATGGCTTATGGCTGCCGCCCGCACAGTATAGAATGACGCCTGAGAACTACCCGAAACCGTGAGTAAGTGGACTTCATACACAGACTTAATTCAGATTCTTCAGGAGTTGGGGACGTGTAAAGCCATTTTTGCAGTAGATACCTGGGGCGAGGGGAATGAGGAGCGTTTCACTACATGCATGCGCGACCCAATCTTAGCCACAGGGACCCCAGTTGGTTTGGCTCGCTGGCAGCTCTTACCACTCCTTATGTGGAGAAACAGTACATGAGGTCACCACTGCCCTGGCGGCTCTGTGAGATACGGAAGAGCAGAAAGGGGGGAAAGGATAAGTACATGTTCTACAAAGACCGAAGAAGGGCTCAGGGTCCCCTTCAGAAGAAAGCAATACACGGGGCCCAGAAGGTGTCTCGAACCCAGATGTGGCCAGACCTCCTGCTAGCAGGAGTAGATAAACAGAAGATAAACAGTCTAATGAGGTATTGCTGGCTTTGTGGGATCAGCTGGCTCCCCATCAGGGATTCATGAAAGCACCTGAGATGTGGGGAACTGAGACGCCCGCCAGAGAGACCTGCAATGTGCAGCTGCAAGATTTTATGGTTGAAACCCCCCTCTTTGATATAGACTAGGGGTTAGGCCGAGGCACCAGGTTAGAGGGGACCCTGGATGACTGGAGGCTGCATATGGAACGTGTTATTCATTGGTCCCCTACGAATGTGCAGAGGGTTTTGGCCTTGGTGGACATGGGAACTGACTGCTCCCTAATCTGTGGAAACCTTGAGCGGTTTGCTGGACAGACAGCCTACATAGATAACTATGGTGGGCAAACTGTTGAAATTAAATGACTATTCCATTACGGATAGGGCATTTGTCCCCTAGGATGTGTATGTGTCCCCCATGAAGGGGGACACACATTCTGAGTGTTGACATTCTGCATGACTTAACCCTACCCACCTCTGCAGGTGAGTTCTGCCTCTGAGTTAGGGTTGTGAAGGCAGTGGTGCGTGGCCACCCCCATCACCCACCGCAGGTTCTGCCCATACCTCGTTGTGTGGTACGCACTTGACAGTATCGTTTGCCTGGGGGCCACGAAGAAATTTCACAAACCTTATTGCAGCTGGAAGGGGCTGGATAGTGTGCCCAGCTCATAGTCCATTCAACTCTCCTGTTGGGCCAGTTAAGAAACCAGATGGAGGCCGGGCGTGGTGGCTCACGCCTGTAATCCTAGCACTCTGGGAGGCTGAGGCAGGCAGATCGCTCAAGGTCAGGAGTTCAAAACCAGCCTGAGTGAGACCCCGTCTCTACTAAAAATAGAAAGAAATTAATTGACCAACTAAAAATATATACAGAAAAAAGTAATCGGGCATGGTGGCGCATGCCTGTAGTCCCAGCTACTCGGGAGGCTGAGGCAGGAGGATCGCTTGAACCCAGGAGATTGAGGTTGCTGTGAGCTAGGCTGACTTCACGGCACTCACTCTAGCCTGGGCCACAAAGTGAGACTCTGTCTCAGAAAAAATAAAAGAAACCAGATGGAACTTGGAGAATGACAGTAGATTATGGGGAACTGAATAAAGTGACTCCCCCACTGCATGCCATGGTGCCATCTATACTGGATCTAATGGATCAACTGACTTTGGTGCTTGGACAGTACCACTATGTAGTGGATCTGATCAACGCCTTTTTCTCCATAGACATAGCTATGGACAGTCAAGACCAGTTTGCCTTCACGTGGGAAGGACGACAATAGACATTTGTGGTATTACCACAAGGTTACCTCCACAGCCCGACCATATGTCATGGTTTGGTGGCACAGGATTTGGCCACGTGGAGTCAGCCATCCTCAGTGTTTCTGTTTCCTTATATTGCTGATATAATGTTAACCTCTGATTCCCTTACAGATCTGGAAGAAGCTGCCGCCAGTCTTCGAACCTCCTTGGAACAATGGGGTAGGGCGTTGAATGACTTCAGCATCCAGGGACCTAGCTTGTTGGTCAAATTCTTGGGTGCTGTCTGATCAGGTAAGACAAAAGCAATCGCCGAGGCAGTTATAGATAAGATTCAAGCCTTCCCCCGACCCACTACGGTGAAACAGTTACAAGTGTTCATGGGGCTTTTGGGATATTGGCATATATTCATTCTCCACTTGCCCCAATTGTTGTGGCCATTGTATTAATTGTGTAAAAAAGGGGCACAGTGGGACTGGTCCCCAGAGGCAGAGTCCTCTTTTATGGCAGCCAAGAGGGCTGTTGCACAGGCCCAGATGCTACAAGTAGTAGACCACTCACAGCTATTTGACTTCAATGTGACAGTCAACTCAAGTGGGATGGGCTGGGGTTTGTGGCAATGCCAGCATGAGCGGCGAGTCCCTATTGGGTTTTGGCCCCAGACTTGGAATGGCCCCCAAGAGCACTATTCCTTGGTGGAAAAGCAACTGTCAGATGTGTATGCCACCCTTCAGGCCTGTGAAACTATAACTGGGCAGACTAAGGTGCTAGTGCACACCACATACCCCATAGCAGGATGGGTGAGGTCCTGGATAACCAACCCATGATCAGGGGTAGCCAAACACCCACTCTGGTGAAGTGGGAAGCTTACTTGGAGCAGCAAGCAGAGCTCAGCTCCTGCCCTTTAACTGCAGAGTTGCAGACAGTTCTGGGTCCTGTTGAATCTGTGTCTCATGCTGACCCTCAGACCATGATAATACCTAGGAAAGAGAGCCTGTACCTTGAAGGACGAGGTCCCCCTCCTCCAGAGGCCTGACATACCGACGGATCCAGTTGTGGTCCCTTAGCCCAATGGACAGCAGTGGCTGTCCAGTTGGATCATGATGAAATTTGGTTTGAAATGGAGCAGGGGCAGAGCAGCCCATGGGCTGAATTGTATGCCGTGTGGATTGTAGTTGTGCACATGTGGTCCCCTTTTGCATGTCTGCACTGATAGCTGGGCCGTGTTTAAGGGCCTCCCTTTCTGGTTACCTACCTGGAAAGCCCAAGGTTGGCTAATAGGGCACCACCCAGTATGAATGGCTTTATCATCTCGTTTGTTTGATGGGAAGGTGCATTTGAAGTGTATGTGGGGATGGCCATATGTCCCAGGGAATGTTTTCCCCACCTTTACCGAGAAACCACATAATTGGAATGCTATGTTCTGCTGGTACCAGGTAAAACAGATTCCATGGTGATTCTACCTGGCAGCTATCTTTTCCCCTGGGTTGGAGCCATTAAGGTAGAGATAGAAGTGAACGCCCTAGTGAAGCATACTGCTCCGGCCCTGAATCAAACCGGGTAGGCCTTGGCCCTCCTGATGGATGGCGTCACTAAGACGAGAAAGGTAATTTTGCAAGACTGCATGGCCCTTGATATCCTCACTGTAGCTCAAGGAGGCACACGCGCAGTCATACATACTGAATGTTGTGTATATACCTGACCACCAGGAGGATATCTCCTCTGCATTGAAGCAAGTTGATGGTGAGGTATAGGCCATCCAACAGTTAACTAGAGACTCACTGCAGCAATGGTGGGAATGTCTCTCATCCTCCTGGTGTCTCTTGTCCTCCTGGAGTCGGACCCTGTTAGTGTTAGGAGCTATTGAGTGTGGTCTGGTAATACTGTGTTGTTTCCTGTATTGCTGTTGTGGCCTTTGTGCCCAAGGAGCCTCTCTATGGGCCCAGGTGTCAGCCTTGAAACCTATTATCTAGGGGGTGAAATGTAAGGGAAAATGCATTTGTATAGGCAACAGGTTTCTTAGGTCAAACTAAGACGACTGTCACAGTGTTTTTCCCACCCTCACCTCCAATAGCTGGCCTTCTGAGGAGGCATGAGTCAGCATTCTCATGTAACCAAGGTGTTATCTCCTATGTGAACCCATGCGATCACACTTTCCCATGGCATGTTGCCCACTATTGTTCAGAGCCATATATAAGCGCTTGCCATGTTCTCGGCCATGCTTTTCATCACTGCATATCCCCCCGACTATAAAGGGCATGTCTCACCTGCCTGCTGCCACTGGCCTTTTCTTCCAATTTCCAAAGCCTGAGTGAGAGCGCTTGCTAGCCACAGAGCATCATCCTCACACAATAATACCACCACCATCTAAAAGCACTGACTTTAACCTAGTAGTTGGAATGGTCATCTGAGAAAAATCTGAACAGTTTTTGTCTTGCTCCAGATCAACACGTCATAAACATTCGGTGAGTCAATTCTCCCTTGTAAATAGGCTGCAGATGCAGAGTTAAACAATGAGAATGATTTCTGGTGATGAAAGGTTAGGGAACCAGACTGGATCCCTATTGTATGTTATTGTTTGCTACATCTGCCATCTGCCGCACTACAAGATTTTGGCAACGACCTAGAGGATTTACCCACTGGCCAAGTCAGGAGACACTTAACTTCTGTGACATTCATAAAACTATACAAGGAATGCAGTGGATTTCTTGTAGCCTTTAACAATATATTTTAAGTTTAGAAAAGTTACAGTTGGAAGCCTTGTTCTCTCAGATTGATTTAAATGCTCTGTGTTGGTGTTTATGGGTTCCTGCTGGGTTAGAGCAATGAAGTACTCAATTGTAAGAGCTCTAGAAAGAGAAAAAAAAAATACAACCACCAAATAACAAAGACACCTTATCTCTCACACCTGTGGTTTCCTGAGTAGGGAGGTGGTTTATGAAACACACAGGCTAGTATAAGTATTTGGGGAGGTCAGTTATCTGTAATTATAGGGCTTTAGAAGTTGAATCCCAGAGAAGGAACAGCCCATGGCAATATTAGCAGTCCATTTGTGGATAAAGATCATAGATTAAAATTAAGCATACAAACATCAAAACCTTAATTTTGATGAGAAAGAGAAACAGGGCCAAAGAGAGACATAGGGAGGAGAAAATATACATGTGTTTGTGTTTTGAGAAGACACACATGAAGGAGAACAGAAAAACAATAAAAGAGGGAATTTGTATAGTCCTATTCTTGAAGTTTAGAATCAGCCAACTTCCAGACAATTAGTCTGGAATGTTGGTATATGATTCAGTGGGGATTTTGGGAAGAAGGTGATACTTCCCTCTGGATGTTAACACCTTAAGGGCCACTCACGAGTTTTCTCCTGTTTCAAGCGTCATCTGTTAAGGGCCGCTCACGAGTTCTCTTGTTTTTCACTGTAGTTATGATGATTTAAATAACATGCAGTTTGCCCAAAAATGTGTGGTCCTTGGTATATATCTTAGAGATTTCTATGCAGTACAAAAGGTGTTAAGATGGAATTTAGTTCCAGCCAGGTGTAAGAATTTGGGACTCTGAAAAATGCAAATTTGCTTCCTCCACCCAGAGATACCTACAAACACATAAGCACATAAAATAAAAATGGGAATGCATTTAAAAATCTGATTTGAAGGAAAGTAAGAGATACTCAAAAGGAGAAAAAAGACTTGTGCACACATTGCATAATTTTCATACATAGACAAATGATTATATTTCTCTATTTCTGTTTTTTAATTACCTATTGAAGAAATGAAAATTTTATAAAGTAAACAAACATGTTTCTTAGAAAATTCTTGCTCCTAATGCATCAGTAATAGATCTTGGAGTGGCTTGGAAATATTGGCTTATCTGAGAAAATATAGAGATATTAGAACTTACACAGCATCTTTATTTCCTACCGTCAATCCTGATATGCCCCATACTTATTCAATGGCTAAATCTCTCTACTGAAACCCTCTTAAACATCCTCCTCTCTACACCCCTGTTGACCACCACTGTGAAGTTTTCATCCATAATATCCCTATTACATATCTCATGGAAATCCTATTCTAATGTAAGGAAACTGTAGATTATCCTTAATCTACAATTCATTATTTTCATCTGACAATTTTATTGACTGAAAGCAGTCTAGATGTTGAAGAAATGGAAAATCACAAGAAAAGACCACTGTATCTACAAGCTCATAACATAAAAGGGACAAAGAAGTACCAGTTGTAGTACATAATATGTTGTAATAAAATATACCAATTGTTAGAGTTTTCCACAGCATTTGTGGGTTTTCACAGGGAAGGCATTAATATCTCTGCCATGATGAATGATAGAGCAATAATCATAGAAAAGGAAAAATATATGCAAAATAGATCTTGTAAAACATGAGACATTCATGTGCAAAGAGGAAAGGAATTTAAATGGAGAAAAGAGCAAAGGCTCAGAGCTGTGATGGAAGGTGGAGAGTTAGGGAGGTGGGAGAAGTTGGGGGAAGCAGGTACTTTGTCAGCATAGCAGGGATGATCTGTCTGATGAGTGCAGTGAAAACCAGACTCTGAAAGGGTTGTGAGTTTCTCATTTATTCCCTTTGTCTCTTTCTCTTGGAGAAAAATCTTCAATTTCCTTTAAACATACAAAATTTTATATTTTTACCTGAAAATTAATAATTAAAGAAAGCAGTTGTAAAATAACTTGGCTTTTACTGAACATGTTGTTCAAGCTATAATGAAGTAAAACCTGGGGATTTTAAATTTCTCTATGGGCTCAACAATAATAATCTGTATAACCCAAAATTAAGAAAGGGAGAAAGGAGTAGCAAGAATAAGACAGAAATGGGACAGAACAGAAATAATAAATGGTAGAACCAAATCTAATTCTATCAGTAATCATAATAAATGCTAATGGACTAAACACTCAAAAGAAAAGACACAGATTTTCAGAATAGATAAAAGCATAAAACCCAACCACCCTGTAAGAGATGCCTTTAAATGTAAAGGCACAGATAAGTTTAAAATAAATTATATGTATCATATAAACTATAAGAATATGAATGCTTCAGTGGCTATGTTAATTACAGCTAAAATAGACTGCAAGAACTGGGAATTACTTGAGATAAGATGGGACATTTCATAATAATAAAGAAATCAATTCACCAAGAAGACATAGCAGTCATAAATATGTGTTCACCTAATGAATGTTTCAAACACAAGAAGCAAAAATTGTATGAATGCAAGGGAAAAAGAAGAAATCCATAATCATTGTTGTATATTTTAATACTGCCTTATTAGTAATGGGCAGAAGAACTAGGCAAAAATCAATAAAGACGTAGATGATCTGAACAACACTACCAACCTCCTGGACCTAATTTAATTTTAATAGAACACTGCATGGGACTTCTGCAAAGCACACATTCTTTCAAGTGTATTTTGTACTCAAATTACATAGCATGTTGGACCATTAAAAATGTATCAGAGCTTATAAAAAGACTTAAATCATACATACTATTCTGTACCTATGAGGGAATTAAATTAGGAATAAGTTACAAAAAGATATCTGGAAATCCACAAAACACTTGGAAATTTTTTTTTAAAAAAGAACACTTAATCCATGATTCAAAGTTATCATAAAGGGAAATAGAAAATATTTCATCTTGAATAACAAAATAATATAGTAATGGCAGAAACCTACCAAATTTTTGAGAAGTTTTTGAAACAATGACTTGAGAGAAATTTTTATTTTTAAATGTTTATATCAGAGAAGAATAAAGGTCTAAAATAAGTGACCAAAGATAGCATAGGAAGCAGCTAAAAAAGGAAAAGGTAAATAATCCTGAAATAAGAAAGAAAATAATAGATATAAGGGTAGAAATCAATAAAACAGAAATAAGGCAAAAATTGAGAAAAGTAACATAACTTGCTCTCATTTTCTATTGTCACATAGATTTATTCCAAAATGTTTTGAAACCAGTCACTTATTTATAATTTTCTTTTATTATCCTTTCATATCATTGAGATTTCTTTCTCATAAGTAATCTTTTAGTTGATCTCAATTTGAGATTATTCTATTTACTTTTTTGACGTTGCCATCTGCTGTGTTACTTAGGCATGATTTTCTCTTCAGTATAATTAGTCAAGGCTAATCCGTGACAAGAATCTCTCAATGACCAAATCTGATTTTTTGCAACTTCTCACTAACTGCAACTCTTTAACCTCTAATCTTTCTCATATGTACAATTGAGTCTAGTTAATATCTTTCTAAGGCCAATGTCCCCTTAGTGTTCTAGGCCCTTCTTACCTTTAAGCCACCATTGCAAGCAAGTCTGCCCTATTTTGTACGATTATTTTAAACTGGATCATCCCTTCCATGTCCTTACTCCTTGTTTATACCTGGTTTGATAAATACTGTTGTAATAATATGCAATAGTCTTCCAACCACTTCATTATGAATTAAATCTCATACGTTTTCAATTTTCCTTGATCGATGCTCAACAATCCCTTTAATTGTGACAATATATATTAAAACACCTAACATAGAACCTTGCATTTAAGTGTCAAATAGTTTCCTATTACATGTTTTTCACATTCAGGCTTTTCTCATCACAGTGATACTTTCAAATACTTTTTTTGCATGAACTTTGATTCCTGTTTAATATTCCATCATTCTGGTTATCATCATTCATGTCTGGAACCATGGGACTATTTCTTTAGAACCTCTATGTGCAAAACCGGATTGAAGTTATTATCTTCTATCTTCTTAGATTAAAAAAAATAGATATTCTCTGTAGTCTTCTCATATCATAGGCAGAGTCTAAAAATAGTATTGGAAGCAATTAAAGGTTAGATTGTTTTACTATTTTTTATTATGAAAGAAATGCATGTTTATATAAAATTCCATTATGCATATTAAAGTGTATAAAATAAAAAATTACAAGTACCATCCTCTAATCCTAAATTCATTCTCTAAAGGCAAATATTGTAGATGGACATTTTTGAGTAGTGTCGCAATTCATTTTTATTCCTGTAACACATATACAAAGTCACCAAATAAACAATATGTTGCTACTTGCTTTATTCTACTTAACAATCTCATTTTGTCATCTTCCTATATAAGTATACACAGATTATATCATTTCATTTTGGTAACTAGACAGTGTTTATATGCTAATTTATAAACTAGAATCCAGAAAGAAGTCAAATACTTATGATCATCACTATTGTTAACATCCTATTCTACCTTCCTAGGAAGCAATGGAAATGAAAAAGTTTTCTCTGTGGGGCGATTGATTCACTTTAATAATAATCTACTTTTCCAAAATTATTGAAAATGGCAACTTTGAAAACAGGAAAATAATTCTCTCAGAAGAAGATTGTATCACCTATAATATAGAGCTTTAACTGTCAAAAAAAACCCCACTTTTACAAAGATCTGGTTGTTGTGAGTTAAATGACACAATTTGGCTTTGATTATGTGAATCTGTGGATAACAATGAGCTATAATGGGTTTTGTACTTTGAAAACCACTCGTTTCAAAATGTGTCTTGGCTTTCCAAATTGTGAATCTCCTGTACATCAAAGGTTGGTAAAATCTGATGTGATTAATGGTCATTCTTATTTAACATAAAAGAGTACAATATATCAGAGTGCCTCTGATCTTGTATTGTAAGTTTTATTACTGGCTGTTACAGAATTCCAAAAGCTCACAAATCACATAATATAGAAGGCATAAAAAGGAAATGTTCTACTTGGGAAATAAATCTAGAAAAAGATACATTGCCAGTTCTTCATGGAAAATAACACATTGTATCTTTGTAGGGGCTTCCATTTCTGATTACACGACATTTTCATTTTTTTTGGTAATGATAAGTTAGGAAACGCAATGCAACTGCATTTTGTTACCATATATGACCTTTGAGATCTTCCAAGAATGACTGTATTTTCTTAAAGTGCAAAGGTTTCGAAGGGGAGGAATTTTATTTCCTGAAAGTAATATACTGAGTTATATTTACATTATGCTTATTGCAACACATATACATTATGCTTATTGCAATACAATCTTAATGGGTCGATATTGGCCTAGAAAACGTGACCTACTTTTGCACATTGACCATTGTTATGAGACAGTCTCTCACCTCTTTTGATTGGGTCTCTATTATAATTGAGCTCACGCTCTTATTAATGACTAGAATGGAAAAATCCAACAGAGAGATGCTATGCCCAGCTAGCACTTATGAAATTGTTACAGCGAACCAAATTATATTATTTGATATCTCCAGAGTTGTCAGTTCCTCATTGCTTACACAAACTTAAATCTTAACATTGAAATGGTCTCGGAAAGTGTTTGCCACAGAACTGCAATAGAGACTTCAGGATCGATGGAGAAATTTTGACAATTATGATTACAATGTTACCAATACAATTGCTTTTCTAAGAGTTGACATATCTAGAACTTTACAATTAATGTTAGCATTGCTGCTGTGGGTTGAAATATACATTTTATACACAAACGATGTCATGAGTATGCATCTATTAAGATTATTAATGTTTATGAAGAAAGATAATAGTTTTGTGACTGAAATAGTAATTCTTTTCATATCATTACTAGAGTTCACACATAATGGATACTTCTTTTTTCATTTCTTTTTTATTTATTGTAATGATCAGCATCATCACTAATATTATAATAATTGCCTTTACAAAAGGTATTATTGTATTAAGTACTTAATACATGCCATACTATTTCAGTTCTTATTCTAGTCAAGTGAAGTAGATTTTATGTATTTATTTTAAAGACTAAAAAACTAAAGGTGAGGCTAGATGAGTTTACATAACATGCCTGAAGTTATAGAGCTACTAAGTGGAAGCAACAGAATTCAAAGTAGTAACTGACTTCAATATTGACCCTCTTATGCAGAAAATTGTACTGACTGGCTCTCCTTTTATATAGAAAACAAGAATAGGAAGCAGAAAATTTTTAGTGAGAAACAAATTCTCCATAAAGTCACACATTTTATTTTTACTGTCACCTGCTTATAACCTCTGCAATAGTCTGGTACCTCCACTTATAAAATTCTTTCCCTTTGAGAAACTTTTCAGTGTTTTGCCATCTGTGTGATGGCTTCATGGTCCACAGTTTAATACTAAGTAATATATACATTTTAAGGCCAAACAAATAATGTCTCTCATGAAAGATTTAGTAGCATTTTAAACTAGCATACAATGCAGAGTTTTGTTTTTAAAATCGGTAATAATTTCTTTAAAATATACTTATTTTAATATATTTAAAGCAATTTAACATACTTCCAATTTGATCTGCTACAGTTAAATGTAATAGACAATAATTTTAGATTCTCATAATTATAAAATCACTTGAAGATAAAATCTTTTTTTTTTTTTTGAGACATATTCTTACTTTGTTACCTGAACTAGAATACAGTGGCCTGATCATATCTCCCAGCAACCTTGAACTCCTGGGCTCAAGCAATCCTCCTGCCTTAGCCTCTAGAGTGGTTGGGGGTACAGGCATGTGGCACCATGCCTGGCTAGTTTTTAAATTTTTATAGAGATGGGCAGTCTCACTATGTTGCTAAGGTTGGTCTTAAGCTTCCGGAGTCAAGCAATACTCCTGCCTCAGCCTCCCAAATGAAGATAACATTCTGAGCAGTTGTTAGGACTACCCAATGTTCCCAATAATCCTAGTTTCAGGAATCTTCTCTGAATATTATTTTCAGATGAGGATATTTTTCCTGAAGAAATTTAAAATTTGTGTGTGCATGTGTGCCATTTCTCATAGTATGTGATACTATTTCAGAAATATTTTTATTTTCAAATAGAAATTTTGAGAGCTCACTGTGGATTTTTTTTAAAGCAAGAGAGTAAAAACAATAAAATGACAATTACCTATCTCACCAGTAAGAAATGGTAATCTTTGATGATTTATTTAACAATGTCTTCTCTCCTATGCATATTTAAAATACATATGGATGTATATATTCATACTATATATGTATATATACACATACCATATGTATGTGTGTATATATATACTATATACATATATAGTAATAGAGACTATGTGTATATATATATATAGTAATGGAGAACCCTTTTATATATCTGAAAGTGTATTATTTTAAGATAATTTTCAATGCTATAACATTTTGTGTTTTTATAAGTGCCATAATGCATTAATATGCAACCAATTCTATATTATAAGATATATAGTATATTTCATTTCAGAAAAACAATTTTGCAATCACATATTAGAAAATATCTTTCATCACATATCTGATCATTTTCTTATGAAACAAATAATAATAGCAGTAACATTAGTCATTATGTAGCATATCAAATTTACCAAGTGCTTATTATGTTATGATAAATATTTTGCTCATATTATTTCACTTGATCTGCAAAACAGCCATCATAAGAAGAAATAATATGTTTCCCATTTTGCAGATCAGGATGTTGAAGTACAAATAAATTGAAGAACTTGGTTAAGTTTCCATAGCTAGAAATTATTGGGGCTAGGATTTGACCATATTTAATTGGTTACCAAACCTATGGTCGATACTACAACAGCATATTTGTAGAAATGGAATTTGCTGTGTTAAATATACATATTATTTAAGTCCTAGATACACATTCATATTGCTCTCATGTTTGTCATCGATATGTGTATGTATGTAATACTTGCATGATGTTTTACATTTACATGCCTAAATTTTTTGTCACATAGAATACTTTCATGTGGATTTAGCCAACTATTATATATGTCTCTTTGTTATTTCTTTATATTTTGCAATATACATTGTATATTGATTCTTTGTTACATTGTTTTATACTTACAAAGTCATAAAGTTTCCTGATACAATTTTATTTTCAAATCTATAATAATTTCCTAGAGCTTCGAAAACAGATTTATTTTTTACTCTTTGTTGAGATTCCTTAGCCTAGCACCTGATCTAATACTAGTGATCCTCCATTCTTTGTCCATGAGGTTTTAATATTATAGTACCCATTACTGGACAACTGTATATTATGTCCAGTGGACAACTGTCCAGTGGATCCAGATTTCAGGAATGTCTGTTCTAAACCTTGCTCTATACCCTGGCAAGTAGCTCCATTTCACCAGCCTCCTAGGGAACATCAGAACATCATCCCAGCTTTTCAGATCTCCATTGTCAATGCTACGGTCCAGGAAATGCTACATAGTTTGTAAGCTCCAGTGCAAAAAAAAAAATGGAACCCCTGGTTCAAAAATTACCAAGAATTTCAAGATGACAACAGGAGAATGTTAAACTAAGCACTAGCCTTTCTAAGCCTGAGACCCTGTGTGCACAGGTCATATGCCTGTAAAGTGACACTGTGTCTTTTCAGGTAGGAAGACTTATCTTTCAGTGGATGTAAAGCCACTGTTTGTGGTATTACAGGACCACAATGATCCAGAGCCATAACCAACCCCGAGACTGATTTCTTTTACATGCTAGCCTATCACACATTTCATCTTTTTTAAAAGTAAACTGCTGCTTTTATGCAGAACGATTGACTGTAGTGTTCTGCCACTGATGTTGATGTTGGATTCTAATTTAAGATTACTTTTCTCATTTTCAATTCTAAGTTAGGTTTTAAGCCTTCTCCACAAATGGGCATTAGATTGTTAGGCCTTTTCATTGATTATCTATTTAGAGAATCATATGATTATTGTATTAATATATTTGGTACATTGATATGATATATGATATTAATGTTTTTACTAATATTATAGTACCTCTTTATTTCTGATAGGAAAATCTATTAATTTTTTATGTATTCTTGCTGTTGTGGGGGAGAAAGACTAAAAAGGCCAATTGTCCCTTTTCTTTCTTCCCCTTTTGGAAAACAAACAAGCCTAGAACTCTAAGATATAGTCACTTCCACCTCTACACTCCTGCCCACCAGCCCAACACCATCTTCCTGCTTGGGGGACTGAGTCAAAGAACTTACCTATCATGGTGTTACTTTGGCAGTAGAAATCATCATGCAATGACAACAGAGTGGATCCATGGATAATGCCAAAGAAAGGTTGCTACTAGACAGGGACATGAACTGTGGAAAGCGGAAGAAAATAAGGCCAACAGTTTATTTCAAGGATGGAAACCTGCTTCCCACACGAGGGCCATGGAAGAAACAGAAGCATAGAAGGAAGTGGCATGTGGCATATAGCATGTGGCATTTACTAGGCACTTGAATCCTGAGGGCCATGGTAGGGTGTCCTAAATGAAGGCCATGTGTGGCTGGGCAGCAGGAAGGTGTGGCTTAGCTTCCTTGGAGCATTCACTGGGTTTTAGAAGATGCCCAGGACTAGGGTGCTTTAAAACACAAAGTGTAAGAGAAAAAATGGAGACCACTAAGATGAAAGGCTTGGGACCATTCCTGCTCTCAGAACATGTCACCACTAGGCTGTTTATATAATACCTTGAGATTAGGGGTGGGAAGGAGTAGGTGATAATGACTCAGTGCGATGTGGAGTCAGCTTTAATTTGATTTAGAAAAGGAAAGGAAATCATTCTTGCTCCTGAGTATTCTCTGGCAAATTCACATCTGTTCTGTGGGCATGTAAGCTTCTTATATTCATGATTAATTTAACAGGCTTTTGAATTATAGTCTCTTAACCTTTATTTAGAACTTCTGCATCACAACTCACAGGGAATGGGACATATAGATTTGTGTATGAAGCCTAATATTTGCAAGTGTATGTGGTTCATGTGTATGTATGTGTGTATGTGCGTTTGTGTCATTTGGTTGTCTTGTCTTGACTTTCTATGAGGATTAGGCTGACTTCATTTGAGTACCTGGGTTATTTACCAAACTTTTATAAGATTTGGAAAAATGCTTACATTATATCAAAATCATTTAATCCATAAGTATTTGAAAGAGCCACGCTGCAAAGCCTTCCGAAATCAAATCTTTTTTTTTTTTTTCCTAGATGGACTGTCTCACTTTCTGTGTGTTACCATGGTTATCATTCTAAAGAAATATGCTACTATATTTTATTCTAATTTTTTTCTAGAAAAGTGTTTATTTTGGTGAAATTATAAATTTATTAAATTATGAGATTGCAATATAGATGCACTTTGTCTTAGTGACTCTCTTTGTTTAAATTTCAACTCAACCATTTACCAGCTATGTGACCTCAGACAATTTTGCCTCAGTTTCCTAATTTATACAAGTCTCTAACAATGGTAATAATTATAACATTTACTGCATGAAGATTTTTTGAGAATTAAATGAGTAAGACTTGAGAAGCTTTTAGAATAAGTGCTGGTCGCAGGCCATGGTCACTAAACATTATACAACAATATTTTTACCTTCCATTTCAGTGCTCGCTGTACACGCTGAGAGCTGTGCTCAAAGTGAAGCCCACTTTCTTATTCTCTTCCTGCTTTCCAACTGAATTTTTTTTCACCCAAGCCGTAGATAAACAAGCTAGAGAGTTATGCTTTGATTGTGGTATTTTTAAAAGTAAATTAGAAAAACAGATACAGTGGGTTTTTTTGTCATTATGGAGAATTAACTCAGTAATTGTCTCACTAAATCACACTAATGATGAAAAGAATTGAGATAGATTTTTCAAGGTTATATGAGAATAAATAGCCTTAATAGAAACCCTTAAAATAACACAAAGCCACACTTTAATTCGAAGTTATATTTTAATGTGTTTTGTTTCTTTTTACTTGAGCTGCAGAATATCACATGAAATACATAGAAATTCTTTGAGAAATATTTTCTATGCATTCAACTTTCATATATACAAGGCACAATTAATCAGAATATTAATTGAAGATATATATGTATATCTTTCCTCAATTAAGTAGTAGCACAAAGCCTCAATTATTGTGGGTGTTTCCAATACTTAACAAAAGTCCTTACACATAGAAAGTATTTAATCAACATTGATTAAGTGGAAATCTATACAAAGAAACTAGTAAGGGTTCAGATTTAAGTATATATCTTTCCTCAATTATTTTTCACTCAACTCTTCCAAAATAAATATGTCCTTACTTTAAATATTAGGCTACCTAATTTTTAGTGATAGAACTAAAATGTAAATTCAGCCATACTTAAATCTGAACCCTTGCTATTCCTTTGCACAGCTTTTCATTTAATAGGCGTTGATTAAATGCTTTCTGTGTGCTAGGCATTTTGTTAGGTATTAAACACTCGCCCCACCAACACCCAGAGATAAATAAACATAGGACCTGCTAATACAGAGAATATTTTAAGGGGGATCAATGATGTTCATTGCTTTTAGCATACATGCATACACAAATGTTTATTTTCCATAGAGAAATCAGGAACGGCTTTGTAGTGGAATCCATACTAGAGGTAAGGGTAGAAAAAATGGCTAGGTTGACAACAGCCAGGAAAGGAGTATGGAGAAAAATGAGATAATACATAAGAACTGCAATAGAAGAGGCATTGAAGAGAAGAAACCATATGGCTTCGTGGGTTTAATTCTACTAGAACTGGGCCAGTTTCCTGAGAGTCTTTTTGAATAGCTTGGTGGACAGAATGAGATTGCTTTAATTTTATAACATACCCAATCTCTTTAAGTTTCAT
Organism: Cheirogaleus medius; assembly: GCA_008086735.1. NCBI lineage: Eukaryota > Metazoa > Chordata > Mammalia > Primates > Cheirogaleidae > Cheirogaleus > Cheirogaleus medius. The sequence continues at coordinate 14,036,465 of VBSM01001979.1, read as the reverse complement.
TAAAAGAAGAAGTATAGATAATACAATGCCCATGTTTTTCTGCTGTCTCTCATATCAACTGCCCTACTTTCTTTCTGGGAAGGCTTTCACACAAAGCTGTTGCCTTCTCTCAATGATAAAAATAAGCATTCCTCACTTATAAATGAATGGCAACATTACTAGCAATTAGAATCAGTAGATACTACTAGCAAACCAGCCTTAAATTAATTTATATGTTCTATGTTCTGCATATTAAAGATAGAATGTTCATAATGATGACAGCAGAAGTCACATGCATTTACCTAGGACTTTACAATTTTTGTAAGGCATTTTGTATTTATTTGTGTGCATTTTAATATTCTGTTTAGGTCAAATGGTATATTGGAAAAAACAGAGGATGAAGTTAGAAATCAGATGTTTGCTTTCACATGACCCAATTATACTAAGAATTTTTTTTTCTCTGAACATACTAAGGGTTTAGAATCAGAGATCTGTGTGTGTTCATCCGATAGAAAAATATAAACAAGTCCAGGAAAACATCCATCTGATGACCATCCAATCTGTGGATACATCTTCCATCATCTCTTTTTATCACAGTTTGAATCATCTAAAAGCTAAGCTGTATCCTTTTACCCATCTATGTGCAAGGTTTTTTGGGAGCCTCATAATTTTCAATTTTCAATTTTGTGGATGGTTTTGATTTAACGGAACTATTATCTGAGCTTTTGCCTTCTTTTCTCCCTCATTTGTTTCTGCAGACACCTCAAGCAGGCCTATTTTATTGACTTTTAGTTTGTTAGCATACTCTTTTCTCCATTGCCAGGTGCTGGAAGCACAAAATAGTATAAATACATGGACCTTGCATCCAAGAAATTCAACTCAGCAGGGGGAAAGGCATGTAGTTATCCAATGAACAACTAATTGTTGATATTCTTCCTTGTGCGATGAACTGCATACCAGAGATATAAGAAAATATTTATAATTGTCTGATAGATTGAAATTACCCTGATCTCTGTTTTATCCCTATCTCATTAAATATAATAATTTTAATGATTGCTTTGTAATTATCTCCCTGTCTCAGAACCTGTCTAGTCAGTAATGTTTTAAAAATATTTGTCATTTCTATTAGACTTCAGCAATATTCATTGTTATCCCCCGGGAACTATTAAATATTAGGTAAAGCTGTTCCTTTTCTATTTGGATTTATTTGCCTTAAAGTCCTGTGAGACAACATTAACTTGGTAATTTTTAAGTTTCCTTATTTTGAGACTTTGTTGATACTGCACTTGATGGTCTACTTACAAGAAACTTAGGATTTGTGGTTGGTATAGCTCTGTATTTTCAGCCTGCATAATTAAGAAACTGATTATGACATTTAAAATAAGTATTTGGAAGGCAGAGGTCATCATATTTTATGAGGTTGAGCTTGAGAAAAATTTACTACCTAAATGTACTTAACTCTCCCCTGCTTTCAGAAAGTTATTAAGCATGACATTGCTTTCCTGAACCATGCCAGTTGACCACAATGCATGAAAATGGAAGAAAAAGAAGAAAATTTTTCTGTTGCCTGTACAACTGTGCATCTCAGTCAATCCATGTTGAACAGAAAGATCTAAAGAATATTACATTAAAAGGAATATGGAATTCTTCAGCCAACTTTAAAATGTAGACTTTTGTGTCTGCTGTTGCTTATCTATTGCATTGCAAATCCCCAGTATTTCTTCTAATGGCCTCTGGAAATGTTTTATAATGAGAAGCAGATTCTGGTAATCCACATTGCAATCAAATTACTTTTGTCAGTGTCTTTCATTTAGCAATTACTAAATATACACAGCCTAATTTGATAGGTAAAAAATGTTCATTTCTAAGCCACCCTGATTTTCAACTGTCAGCGACTGATACAGAATGGTTCATTGTGGGAGCACAATTAGAATCTTAAAATACTACTGGAAGAGTGCATAAATGGAATTCAAGGGGTTTTCAGATCCATTAAATATACTAAAACTTACTTATAATGTGCCTACACTCAATGCTTTTCTATACAATAAGTGAAATAACTGAAAATTGGAAAATCCTGACCAATGGCCCAGAAAGTATTATTTCCTGCATTTAGAAATTTTCTCTCTTCCTCATTCATTGCCTTTCAAAAGGCTGATATAAATTAATCTGTTTCCAACTATTTCATGGCTTTCTGTACAGGGAATAAAAATATGTTAACAGAACCAAGCTGGCAATAAAATTTAGTCTGCTAGAAATGGGAAACAAGATAAAATGCATAATATATGTACCCTTTTACCTTCCATCAACCTTGAGGCTAAGGGTCTCGTGTCTCAAATTTCTGTTGAGACCACAAAGATGCAAAAATAATAGAGATCACTCTCCCTCACAATCTGAAGAGGGGTGATGGATTCTTTATGGCTGACTTAGTGAAGGATAGCAGAGCCAGTCCAGTGACTCTCAATCTTCCTCAACTAGCTTTAGCTCCAAACAAAAGAAAAGTAGGAATTTAAAAGTGATCTAATGGCAAGCATGCCTGGGTGATACAAAGACAATTTGTGTGACCAAAGCATTTGTACCCACATAATATTCTGAAATAAAAAAAATTTAAAAAAGCATGAACACATACACAAATAAAAGTGATGTACTAAGTAGAGTAAACAAGGTAATGAATGAGCTGTAGCCCAAAGATTGGTCTTCCTTCCCCACTTTCTTTGAGAGAAGAGAAAATGGAGTGTCCTAAATTCCTTAGGCCATCTTGTTAGATATGCTTCTGTTACAGATGTTTTAGAACAGTACAGCACAGGCTATCCAACTGGATGAACCCACCTTATCCTCTTCCCTCCACTCCCCAATTACATATGTATAAAAACAGTCCATGGATTGAGATATAATATCTTTATCAATGGGTCTACTTTAATGTTTTTAAAATCATTAGGTCATGCCTATTGACTGCATTTTTACCCAAACCAAATAAAACAAACACATTGTTTTTTCTTTTTCAATTGGAATAGAAATTTAGATGAATGCAGCTCATCTTTTTTTCTCATTCCTCTATTCCATTTTACAATGTTAACACATTGGTTATAATAGTAAAAGTTTCAAGGAAAATCAAGGAAATTATATTTCAAATTCAAGGGGAAAATCTTTGTCATATTCCTTTCTGATGAAATTAGTGTATGTGTTTGTGTTTGTGTGTTTTTATTTGTGTGTTGAAGCCTAAAGATCTAGATATATTCATTAACTGTAATGAATTCCAACCATAGAAACTGAATCTGCAATATTCAAATACTGCTTACTAACAATATGGTACGAAAATTAGAATAATAGAAAGGTTTTAAGATTCTCAAAATTTTCACCACATAAAAGACCCATTTACAAGGGTGCAATCTTTCAAAAGAAAAGCATTATTGCTTATTCTCTTATCAACTCATCCAGTTGAGAAATACGTCAGGAGTCAGCCTTAGGAATTCTAAGCAAATGAGGGTATGGTGGATGGCTAGACACTCCTCAGTCACTTTGCTAGAAACCATATTTCAGTTTATGTACAAAAATGTGGGGGATCTCTTGGCTGCTGAATTTCCTGCTGGTTGGTTGTCTTTACAGTACCTGTGGTGCTTTAAAACTGTTTCCAGAAAATGTGCTGCCTGTATTAACTTGTTGGCTATTATTACCAAATGTTCTACTCTGGAAGAATTTCTTTTCTTTTTCATTTTTTGCTAGCAAATGTTTAATCTTCTTTTCTTCCGACTACTCAGTAATGAATAAAAATATTGAGAGTACACTTTGGAATTGTCCCATCCATCAAGGAACTTGAAGACAATTACTTTGAATTCTTTTTTTTTTTAAAGTGCATTTTGCTTTAGCAGTATCTCTGTCCTCATTTGAAATTAATTTATCACAAAGGTACCACTTTTGATTTTTTTTTTCTTCCTTAAAGTTTTCTTTCCCTTGATTTCCTTTGAACTTGACTGTGATTCTTGGTCAGATTCACAGAGCTTGAGTGGGTCGACGCTGATAAACACAGTTTGAACTTCTTGCACATATAAACAGGAGAATCTGAGAGTCTTCCCACCTTCTACTCATGAGGGAGGTAAAAGTAACCTCTTTATTCCCTTTGGTATATGTCCAGAAAATGCAGTTGTCTTTGCGTGTTTTTTTGTTTTCCCTTGAGGGATGAGAGGTATATAGACTGTGTGTTATAAAAGAAAACCGTAAACAGTGATACATATGGGAAAGCTAAAGAGTTATCTTGGAAATTATTTCCTGCAACTATGGTATTAAAATATCCATTTTGAAATATCGATCTTTTATCAACCACAGAATATTAAGAGGATGAAAGGCAGAACAGAACACTATCTGTGGGGCCTTCTATATGAATGTTAAAAAAGTACATACAGTGGGAAAGCACCAGTTTTTGGATGCAAGCTGACTGAATTTAAGACCTAGATCTATGTCTGTACTTCATTGGCTGTGTAAGTGACTCTCAGTTTCCTTATCGATCAATTGTGCAAAATATATACGTTGCTTGTTTTGAGGAGGAATTAAAGTGCTACTAAATGCATGTAAATTTCCTGGTACAGTATCTTGCAAAGTAGACATACATAATTGTATTGATGATATTAGTATTAATGACAGTAATAGTAACAGTATTAGTAGAAAAAGAAGTAGAGGGAATGGGATAAAATATATGAAACATCTGGGACCACCTTACAATAAAAAGTAATATCTCTTATGAGGCTTGACGGAACTCCTTTCTCCTTAGCCCTAACACTTAGGTACCAACCTGTGACTTTCTGTACTCACTACTTCACCTGATATTGGACCTGCAGGAATATACAATTCATAATCAGAGTCCCCACCATATGGAAATATGGGCCATGGTCTGTGACTAAAGCAACTTTCTACATTCTACTGTGGGACAAATAAAGTTAAACTTGGTATTTTCATTCCTTGGTAATGAACATGGCCTGTTTAGCTCTCTGAGCACAGCCCTGGAGTATCTCCATTCACATGGTAACTGCTGCCTTTTAAAAATAGTCTCAGGTAATAACAACCATCTGGATAGGGCTCTGATCCAGGGAAAGGGTTAGCACTGAGGTCCTAGGAAGACAAGTTGAGCTAGACCAAAGAGTGAAGATGAGAACTCAACTTGGAGATGTGTAGTTTGACCTTGCTCATTAGGAAAAAAAAAAGGGTAGGCTCAAATAAAAATAAAAATATAAGAAAATGAAAAACTTACTATTTGAAAAGACTCAAGATGGGTTAGGAAACTCAGTATTTTAAAAGTATATAATAAGTATTAGGAGTCATTTTATCTATTATCTCCATTTTCTTTCTGATTAATTTTTAATAAATGCTGTCATTGGAGGTGTACATGCGTGGGGGCGTTTGCACAGGGGGGCACGTATATAACTTTTAAAGAATAACCCATAATGCATTTCATTTGGTTGATGTGGATGTTCTTTGAGTTGATCCTCAAATTAATATAATTCTGCCAATTGTGTTACAGGCAGTTGGGTCAGGAAAATTGTGACTATGACCAAAACAATGCCACATTCCTATGCTCTTCTGGATTTTTTCAAGAATGCCCTTAGGACAAAAAGGTGGCCAAAATGTCAAAATATGTACGTGTCTATGTCTGTGTAAATGTACATTTCTAAGGAGAACAATGTTTGATAAGATTTCAAAATTGCGCTAAGTGTTCAATAAACATTTGCCAATTCAGTATATACAACTGTCAACTATATTTGCATTAAACTCCAGTTCTTTTTCATTTAAATGTGTTAGGTATTAATAATCCTCAAACGAAGGAAGAATTTTTGGATCAGAACTAATTCCTGAATACCACCAAATCACAATATTAAATCTATATACTTGTTTAATTGGCCCTAGGTGCTTATATATTATATAATTAATGCTTATATATTTCACATAAGGTAGAGCTTTCCATGAGTTTTAATTTCTTAATAGTTAACTTTGCAGTCTAGATGAGCCTTTCCATATTTTTTTAATATCGATTGTTTGCATGCATGTATGTGAGTGGGCCTGTACGTTACTGCGACAGATGAAAGATGGAGAGAGAGGGAAAGGAAAGGGAAGTCCACATCCAATGGGAGGAGCCAGGAATGTCTGGACTATAAAGTCGAGCTTGCAGACATTTGTCTCATGTAGACTCAGGCTTAGAATTAATGAGATAATTTTCCACCTAGGATTTACTGGCATTCAGACCCTTGGGGAACTTTATTTTTTAGGCAGTGAATTATCTGACGAAGGATGATTATCAGATTTATTACAAATATTATTCTACACAAACATTAGGAATTTAAGGGGAAAATGATGTAGTGCTGGCTTTTTGCCGATTTGGAAAGAGAATGATAATGAGGAGAATGTTTAGTATTTATTGTAATATGCTTATCATCAAAGCTTACTGAGTAGAGGGTAATGAAAACTCCATCCTAGAGCTTCTGTAAATTATTGTTCTGAGGGTATTACTTTAGATCATCAAAATCTACTGGTGGCGAGGTTATATTAAGAGAAAAGGAATGAATTTAAAAGGCAGTGTGGTATAGTTCAAACATCACTGGAGTAGAAGTACGTCTTCTAATCACTAATGACTCACTTCATTGCTCTGAATGTGTCTACTCATTTATATCCTAAGATGGTTATAGTACAGTTTCTATAAATATCACATTCTTTCTAGAATAATCAATGAAAATGTCTGTGGTCGCCATACAGGACAAAATATATTCATTGTTAGTGCATATGCATTGATGGGCTTATTTATTTATTTATCAGGAAGTAACTTCAGTGGGCAAAAGGCTTTGTCAATTCCAAAGAGTCCTACCTACAATAGCCACTGTAGTACAATAGGCAAGGGATTAAGCAAAGAACTAGTCAGGATCCATAAATTTGATACTAAATGCAATTTGGCTGCTGGATAATGATAAATAAAATCCCCTCCCCAGCACAGACTGCCAGGCAGAAGCTCTTCTGACACAGCCCTGTTTAAATTTGACAGCCGATTTGAAAATGACTGCCTGAGATCCCCACCCCAAATTTAATTACCACTGCATCTGTTGTGATGGAGCTTATGATGAACAATCTGCCACTACTGTGTTGTTGTCGAGGTTGTTGCCTCACTGCATTTATCCTCAGGCAGTGGCTTCACACCCCGTCTGGCTGGACATCAGGTTAGGCTGTTAGATCCCTACCAGGCTTCATCTTGCAGCAAATACTGGTTGTTGGCTGAAACAGAAGCTGAGAGCAGTTGCTATCACCCATCCGCCCGTTGCTCTCCGTAGGAGTGGGGAAAGAGTAGGAGCAACATTGATTTAGTAACTGTGTCTGTGCTGGTAACTCTCGAATCAATAAAACTGCACGCTCCTGAATGGTTTTGCCGATTGCCAGTTTTGCCTGATGAATTGTAAGAGAGTTTGGCTTCCTTTCTTCCCTTTTTCTCTTTCTGCTCCCCGCTCCTCCTCTTCTTTCTTCTCTTCTCTCTTCTCTCTCTCTTCTTTCTTTTCTATTTTTCTTTCCTTTCCTTCATAGGCAGTTTATTATTTTCTTGATAAATATATTATGTTAATACATATATTAAGCAGGCATTTAGGAAACTTTTTAACTTCCTCTTTCAACTGTCTATGTTTTACTTTCCTGATACCATTTGTTTTGATGTTAAAGAACACCTTCCTTCCTCCTTGTCTGGTGCATAATCGAGCTACCCATCTAACACGATTTAGTGAGGCTCTCTTATTCACTCCAAACCAGGACCCAATTCCAGGACAAAGTTCACTAAACCTAGAGGCCTCCTAAGATTATCCAGAAGTTATAGGAAGGGCTACATATTCATACTCCAGCTCCAAGGAATATTTTAGGCATTAATTTCAGCATAACACTGCATCAAGATACTAGAAAATTTAAGAAGGAAAGCAAGAAAGCGAGAAAGAAAGAAGAAAGAAAAAAACAAAGGGAAATAAACCATCAGGGCATGAAGTGAATGTCATTCTCAAGGTAAGTTTAATACTTTAAGAAATGTTTCCAAGAAAGAGTAATTTGAACATACATCCTTTGTGTTGGTCATCTAGGAGAAGGCGAATTATGTGTCACATATAGGCGTGGTCCCTTTGAGTGCATAATTTATGTTATCCTCAGAAAAATGTCAACATGATATTGATTACCATCCCCAATTTACAGAAGAGCAATGCGAAGCTAGAGAGGGACAATCACCCGCCCAAGGTTACACAGCCTGCAGATTTGTAACCAGCATGCAAGTGCAGGTCATCTTTCCTTTCTTATCTCACTGTCTGTCGGGTATCCTACATGTACACTGAAGTTTGGGTTGCATATATGTTAATGTAAACTAAACTTTCTAGGTCTTTTGACCAAAAATAGTTTTTATTCACCTTTTAATATATAATCAGTTGAAAATGCTTAGGTTTTCCTCTTTCACTGGCCAGATTCCAGAGCTAATCAGGAGAGGCCAGGAGTTCAGCTCATGGGAGGCATCACTGCTGTGGAATCACAAACTGCTCCCCAAGCTTCATATACCATTGCCCATGTGCTGTGAGGAAGTTAGGCAAGAAGGCAAGGCCAATGTGAAGTCCACTATTGCTATTTTAAAAAGTAATTTGAAGTTTTCATCATACTGAAAGTATGTTTAGCATTATCAACTGCCTTGAGGAGCAAAAACGTTTATTATATGGATAACTTCTTACCTATAAGAATAATTTAAATTGTCTATTTCTCTTTACCAGTGATTGTTCTCAAAATATTCTTAGGTATTTCCTGTGTTAACAATTTTTTTCTCCAATATTTTGTGTTGTTTTTGATAACTCATTGCATTTGATTATTCTATCTACACAAGGATGTGAAAGGCAATAGTGGTGTCAGTTTAAATAAAATGGCTTTGAAATAAAATTAGATGACCGGTTTCTTTTTGCCCCCTTATATTAATAAAATAAAGGGACAATTTTCTTAATCTTTATATTTTATTTACGTGAGTGCTGTATAAATGTTCTATTTGTGTTCTTGTTCTTATAGTCACTTTTTTCCCTCCAACTGGGGGTATTTTGTACTGTGTATGAAACAAGAATCGTCACCGGTTGACATTTTCAGAATTCTCAACACCATGATCTCCAGAGATAAATTGGAAAAGTTCAATCATGAACTAAGCTAGTTTTTCATGTTTTGTTTTTGTTTCTCAGTCATTAAAGGCTTCTGAGATTATTTGAAAGATGATATTACTTAATAGCCATGGAAAAGCAACTTGAAGTCAGACAGAACTGGGTTTTAACTCTTGTTTCTCCAATTAATAAGAATGAAGTGTGAGGCAAGTCATTTTACCTCTGTAGCCAAACTTTGGCACTTGTTGAATGGGGATCGTGCTCTTATGTTTATTGTAAGGATTACATGAGATCATATAGGAAAAGGCTAAGCAAAATAAATTAAGAAATCAGTAAATGTTTGTTATGATAATAGTAAAATTTTTTCTAATTGGGTGACTTTTGGAGATGGAATAAGAAAGAATTTTGTTTGTTGGGTTGAAATACTACTCAACCCAAGGATCTTGGGGTCAAGGATCTTAGTGATGATTATGCTGGTAGAATAAATCCCTCTGTAACATCATTATGCTTTATAAACATTTTTTATGTCCCTTAAGTCAGTGGTCCCCAACCTTTTGGCAACAGGGACTGGTTTCTGGAAGACAACTTTTCCATGGAGCAGAGGGTTGGAGGTGGGGAGATAGATGGTTTCTGGATGAGTCAAGCATATTACATTTATTGTGCCCTTTTTTATATTATTATTACATTGTAATATGTAATGAAATAATTATACAACTCACCATAATGCAGAATCAGTGGGAACCCTGAGCTTGTTTTCCTGCAACTAGATATTCCCGTCTGGGAGTGATGAGAGACAATGACTGATGTGACAGGAGGCGGAGCTCAGGATGTGATGCAAGCGATGGGGAGTGGCCGTAAATACGGATGAAGTTTCACTCATTCACTGACCACTCACCTGCTGCTATACAGCCCGATTCCCGACAGGCCACGGACTGGTACTGGTCTGCGGCCCCAGGGGTAGGGGACCACAGCCTTAAGGCTATCATCTACTATTTCTTTATTTCTGATTTCATTGTAATAGTCACATGTTGTCTTCTGCTCATACTCCAACTTACTCATGATAAACATGAGACTATCAGAATACAAACCTAATGATGACAGGAAACATAAAATTAAACATAGAATTAAAGTAAGAATTCCTGACTTATGTTTCCAGATCAGTCATGGAGTTGTTATTTGAAAGTAGACAGACTGTTTCATGTGTCTAAATGAAATACTATCTTTCTGAAATGTTATTCTCATGATCAGATTCGTTTTTAGGCTTACAAAGGCAGTTCTGTAACTTCAGTGGTTTACATATATTTTTTCATATAACTGCATCAACAGGATACAAAATAACACTTGTATCTTGTGACATTTTCCTTTCCCATCAGTAACATGGAAACAGATAAATTATATGATAAAAACTTAAGTGTAGAGTAAAACTGTTATTTTCATAGTACCAGAGAAGAGGGACACCAACCTAATAAAATATATTGTGCAGGATTTTTTTTGTAAAAGATTTATAAGAGATTTACTGAACATTTCTAAAAATATGGATAGTAAACCATTAAGTATTTATTCAAGCTTGAGATACTCGAAGGATAATATCACTGTAGTATTTTACTTCATAATAGACATCTTATAAAAATGAGTGTATACTTAAAATTACATAAAATAGTTGCTAATGGTGAATGAAGAGTGCTTTTAATGATAATGGTACATATGAGTTGGGAGTGGGGAGAGTTACTGCAACACAGAAATATTTAGAAGATCTAAATATTTTATAAGATGGGTTATAACCAAAAGATATAAAAGAAATTGTATCCTTCTGTTATAAATCTAAAATGGCTAACCTAAAATATCTCAGTGAAAGTGCATTGTCTCATTTTTAAACTAGTGGGTCATTGTAAATATAGTATTGAGGACTTGCTGCTAATCTAATGTGATCTCTTTCCCTTACCTCTATTTACATAATATCCTAACCAACAATATGTCTCCTGGTATTCAGCTTAAATGAAGTTGACATCAAGTGATCACAGTAACATAATTATATAGTAGTCATGATAGTAAATATTGTGTAATAACATATTAATATATAATGTATATAATAAAATATAGTAGCAAATAATTTTGAGTTGTTACCAAAGCTCAGTGATCATGCTAGAATTATTAATCTGTTATCTTATTTAATTTTATATTATAAACCTGAACATAATCACATGAAACAATGGATATTGTAGAAAGCCTTCACCTTTAGTTTGTTTTTTATTTAAATAGATATATTGAGATAAGACACATTCCATATGATTTACACATTTAAAGTGGTAGCCATTTGGTTGGGCCAGTCAGGGCAGATTTTAATGTGGAAGAGTCATGTGAGAAGAGTTCAGTACATAAGAAGGATATATTTAAGATAACATAGTGAGGATATCTCTGAGAAGACATTCTAATTAGAATGAACAGAAAGCACAAAGACTTGGCTTGAGTGGGAAGAAGCTATCAGGAAGATTTTATTTTTTAATTTTAATTATTATAAACTGCCTTAGGATTTTGAGTAGGGCTGACCAATATTTCAAAAGAGTCACTGGACTGTTATCTAGAGGACTGGTTGAAGAGAAAAGACCAATTGGATGGTTTTGTAGTGGCTTTGGTCAGAGACAAAGGTAGCTTGTAGTAGGTTTGGAACACTGGAAGTGTGAAGAATGGCCATATTTGTGCCATATATTAGTCCTCAATGGCAATTTAATTACACATCCATTAATAGTTCCTGACTTAGCAAGAGTAACTGTGTCTGGTTAGTCAGTGCCATGGGACCAAAATCATAAACCTATTACTGACTTGGCTGTCTTGCCCTTCCCTTAGAAGTGTATTTTACTGTGGAGTCGTGGTTCTCAAACATCACTATGCACAGGATCCACTGAGGTTATTGTTAAAACACAAAACTACTATGTCCCTTCTTCAGAGATACTGATTCAGTAGGTTTGAGGCAGAACATAAGAATTTTCACTTCTAACAAATTTCTAGCTAATAATGATGCTACTGGTCTGGGGACCAAGCTTTGAGAACCACTAATCTGGATCACAGATTAGAAAACTTTTTCTATAAAAGGCCAGATAGTAAATAATTTTGGCTTTGTGAGTCATGGAGTCTCTGTTGCAGCAACTCAACTCTACTATTGTTACTTGAAATCAGCCATGGACAAAATGTAAACAAGTGAGCCTGGCTATGTTCCAAAAAATATATTTATATAATAGATGCCATGTTGACCCCTGCTCTAGAAGATTTGTTCTAGCCCTAGCTATCTCTCAACCTACCCAATATTCTAATGTGTCCATATATATTGGAATAGATTATATATATATTAAAACACAGTGTATTCTTTCATATCTCAAAGTTTTCTCTAGTTTGTTTTTTCATATATTGCCAGTGATGCAAGAAATTCTCATGTCTGGTATCATATTATGAAAGTGTGATTATAAGTCCCCAATATTCCACTTGAAAAATAGCAAGACTTAGGGAAATTGTTTTATGAACTAACTGTTAATTTTGGAGATCCAAAATGCATTGTCAAAGTTATCTGTTCCATAATAACAATTTTCCATTATAAGCAGTCCTCTTGCCTTAAAAATAAGTCCATTACAATGTGCCAAAAAATAATAATAAGATGGAGAAGGAAGAACTGCATTAAATAAACCTAATATACTGTCATTTTGCAAACTTATAAAGTATAATTTTAATCTAGCCAGCATAAATAATGGAAAAAGTTTGTAGTAAATTACCGAAGGAGTGTGACCTCTTGGCTTTTCAGAATTTTCATTTTAAGAATGAAAAGAAAATCACCACCTACAGTTTTCAAAAGACTGACCATAGTTAGGCAGTTTTGCTGGTTGTTTATGAATCTATAAAATACAATTTGTCTATAGCTGCCTTGTTTCAAAGTAACACATGCAATTAAAATAGTACAATGGGGCACTTCTCAAGAATTAATTAAATAGACACTGCAATAGTGTACATAATGCATATTTGCTTGACATTTTTTCCTGTCTTGTAGAAGAAAAGCAGCATTACATTTCCCCCCTCACACACACACTTCAGACTGCAAATATTGAAACATTTACTTGCAGATTACTTGTGTAGCTATAAGTGTAAGTTGAGGAAAACTTAATAATTTAGGCAAGGTCTCATTCTATGTGTCAGAGCCAGTTCACAAATCAAATCTGTAAATTCTGAATTCATCCATTTAACTATTCCTGATGATTTCCTGGGTACTCAAGAGTGGAGGGATTGTGAGAACATAGAGCAGCTTCCCTAGAGTTTAGTAGTATGGGTCAAATAAAAGTGAATATGGGGTATGGGCCTTGATATCAGAATGTGGTTTTCAGAAAAAAAATATATTTGGAATGGTTTGTATTTAAGTATAAGACATATACAGAAAAGCAAATAAACCTAATGCATAACTCCATGAATTATCCAGTGAACACACCAATATAACAATCAACTAGGAAATAGAATATTGCCAGCACCCCAGAATCCCCGTGTTTAAATGAGCTCTCATGTTACATTCCAGTTTCTGGCTTTAGTAAAAAGGTTTATGGTGGTGGTGGTGACATTTTCTAAGATGGAAAACCTACAGAAGGAGGAGGTTTATTTGGGAAAGGAGATATTTACTTCTATTTCTATTATGTTTTATTATTTCTATTATTTTTACACTATCCTCTTATTGAGCCAAAATTTACCTTTTTCTATATCAACCATTGAGGTACTATTTTAGCAGAGATTAGTCAATAAAGAGATATTTATGGAGCACACAGCCACTTAGTACAAAGTAATGATGGGGACAAAAATAAATAAGGGCATCCTTGCCTTAATGAGATTGCAATCTAGTTGACAAAATAAGGCCAAGTAGACATGTGGGAAAATAGTATTATAATAAAGCATTCAAATCCCAACCCTGATGCTGAGAAACTGAATGTTCTGGGAGTACTCACTCAGGATCTCTATGTTCCTAAGATGATCTTTCCTCAATCATATCCATATTTCTTATAATTGAAAACCTTATGAATTCAGGATTCTATCTTTCTAAAAAGTAGAGAACAGTACTTGCTAAATAAAAAGCACAGGGGCTATATATTCCAGGAAAAAGTTCAAAGAAGGAAATGATCTTCTGAGAATCCAGTAATTTATTGATTCATTCAATTAGTACCTGTTTGTTGAGCAACTACTGTATATAAAGCTGTTTTTTAATCTACCTGGGACATGTATAACTTAGGAATTGTATGGCTGTGGAGCAAGTTAGTGGCAAATTGCTTGTTTGGAGGAAGCAAACTAAAAGCTGAATTCATGGATGTTTAATATTATATTTCAGGTTTATTAAAAGTGAATATAGTTAAGTATTACATTAAGTCTAAATTCATATATCATTGAAGTGAAATATTTCCCTTCATAAAAATGGAAGGAAAAAGAGATTCACTACATATTGACCAGGCTGTAGCAGAACTCAAGTATTTTATAAGAAGTGAAATCTCTTTTGAAAGCATTATTATGAGTAGAAAATAAAAAAAAATGTAACTAGTTACTTTAATTGCTATATAAATTTCAAGTCAAAATCTATACAATTAAATGATTAATTACATAGGCATATATTATTTTATTTGACCTTTTAATCTATTTTTTAAATACAGAATCATTTTTATATTTTAAGTTCTTACTATTACTCTATATGATTAAAATTTGAACAAAAAATTAATAAAAGCCAAAGCAATTCTAGGCAATAAAAACGAAATGGGAGGTATCAATTTACCAGACTTCAAACTATACTACAAGGCTATAGTAACTACTAAAGCAGCTTGGCACTGGCACAAGAACAGGGACATTGACCAGTGGAAGAGAACAGAGAATCCAGATATAAAACCAAGATCATATAGCCATCTCATCTTTGACAAAGCAGACAAAAACATATACTGGGGAAAAGAATCCTTATTCAGTAAATGGTGCTGGGAAAACTGGATAGCCACATGTAGAAAACTGAAACAGGATCTACACCTTTCACCTCTCACAAAAATCAACTCATGCTGGGTAACACACTTAAGCCTACGGTGTGAAACTATTAGAATTCTAGAGGAAAATGTTGGAAATACTCTTCTAGACATTGGCCTAGGAAAAGAATTTATGAAGAAGACCCCAAAGGCAATCACAGCAACAACAAAAAATAAATAAATGGGTTCTGATCAAATTAAAAAGCTTCTGCACAGCCAAAGAAACTGTTATGAGAGCCAACAGACAACCCATAGAATGGAAGAAAATTTTTGCAAGCCACACATCCGATAAAGGGCTGATATCTAGAATCTATTTAGAATTCAGGAAAATCAGCAAGAAAAAATCAAACAACCCTATCAAAAAGTGGGTAAAGGACATGAACAGAAACTTTCCAAAAGAAGACAGAATAATGGCCAAAAAAATATGAAAAAATGCTCAACATCTCTAATCATCCGGGAAATGCAAATCAAAATCACAATGAGATATCACTTATCTCCAGTGAGAATGGCCTTTATCAAAAAGTCCCAAAACAATAAATGTTGGTATGGATGCGGAGAGATAGGAACACTCTTACACTGCTGGTGGGACTGCAAACTAGTGCAACCTCTGTGGAAAGCAATATGGAGATACCTTAAAGTGATACAAGTAGATCTGCCATTTGATCCAGCAATCCCATTACTGGGCATCAACACAAAAAACAAAAGACACTCTATAAAAAAGACATCTGCACTCGAATGTTTATAGCAGCACAATTCACAATTGCAAAGTTGTGGAAACAACCCAAGTGTCCATCAATACATGGGTGGATTAATAAAATGTGGTATATGTATACCATGGAGTACTATTCAGCTATAAGAAACAATGGTGATATAGCACCTCTTGTATTTTCCTGGATAGAGCTGGAACCCATTCTATTAAGTGAAGTATCCCAAGAATGGAAAAACAAGCACCACATGTACTCACCAGCAAATTGGTATTAACTGATCAACACCTAAGTGAACATATAGGAATAACATTTATTGGGCATCGGGCAGATGGGAGGGGGGAGGAGGGGATAAGTATATACATACATAATGAGTGCGATGCGCACCATCTGGGGGATGAACATGCTTGAAGCTCTGACTCCTGGGGGGTAAAGGGAGGGAGGCAACACAGGTAACCTAAACATTTGTACCCCCATAATATGCTGAAATAAAAAAATAGTAATTGAAAAAATAATAATAAAAGCAATAAGGATGATATGTCTTTTGAACAGTAGACACAAGGATGGAACCACCCATAAACTCCCTGACAATAAAGGGAGAAAGATGACATACATCATATAAGCTAGAAAGAAATACATAACAGAGTATATTACTTCCCTCCTGCTAAGCAAAGGAACATTTTTCACAATGTTCCTTTTGTTGCTTTAATGACTCTGGTTTATTTGTCTTATAGGAGTTACACCCAAGTCCTCTCACTTTGCTAAACAACTTTACTACTAGTTTGGACTTGGGAGTACCCTGATCCCACTGGTGAATTATGGAAGCTAATGGGTTTATCTTAGGTGAATAAAGACAAATTAAACAGCTTTCACTAGTACAGTTGACACTGGTGAGAAAATAAAGCCAAACAAGGACATATAGTTACAAGTTGCTACGAAGGTTTATGTCAGAATTTTTTTTTCCCGAAATAAGAAGAGGAGTTTTAGACAAAACTAAACAGAACATAGCTCATTCAACATATACTATTAAAAGAGCTCCAGAACTACATAAAACAAAGAAGTAAACACTTGTGTGCATTCCCTAAAGTGTTTTTAGGATTTGGGAATAGTAAGTGTATATCCTTAGTATATGTAAGGCTTTCTATTGATTTTCTTTCTATCCTGGCAGCCTTCAAAAGGTATACAAGATGAATATTAAACCAGATAAAGTATATTGTTTCATTTTAAATGAAAAAAATACTTTGTAAAACATTTTATAGAACGTGAGACCAATTTTATTAAATAGGTATATGTATGTATATTTAGGAAAAAGGAAAAGCAACACTTTTGAGAAAAAGTGAGAAAATCTGGAAAAATATATACTGAGAAATGATGAGCTATCATCTCTGGGACAATGATGTTATAGATTATTTTACTTTTAATTGTAGCCAATTCAATTAACTACAGTTCATTTTTCCTACAATAAACATGTTTCACTTTCATAATTCAAAAGCAAATTGAATTCCTTCCCAGGAGTACCAACTTGTGACTATATACTAGACTGGCCAAGCTCCCAGAATTTAGACAATGAGTTGGAGTTTTGAAATCAAAGCACCAATATATTGGTCTCGAATTGGGCATTCAAGGCAAATGGATAGATAATAAATTTCTCAATAATTATTTAACTTTCACCTGCAAAACATTCGCATTGCAAGATAGATAGTGACCAAATAATCTCAAAGGACATCACAGCACCAATAGTTAATTTTAACATCTAGTAGCACCTGTAGAACAGATGGATTATATAGCACTCATTCATTCCATTATGATGTTATATAGAGAAAAATGCCAAAATGTAGCATTTCGTCAATAACCAGCAAATTAGAAAATTAGAAACATATAACCTATTCCTCTGTGTGTGCACACATGTGTGTGTATATATATGATATATATCGTATATATATTTTTTTCAAGGAACAGATCTAATCCCACTTCTTCATAAATAAAATTATCTTCAATTCAAATTAACTCCTCTAATTTTATAAGAGAAGCATCCTTTGCTGTATTATGAGGCTATTAGTGGCCTTTTTCATATGTATTCTTCCACAGGACTACAAGCTTGTTGAGACTAGAGCCTATTATTTAGACTTTTGTGTTGTAATGTATTGTGTTTCATATAATACATTTTAATATCCATGGAAGACAGTAGATTAGAGCTGTAGTAATTAAGACTTGTTCCTAAACTGTTTAGGTTCAAGTAATAGCCTGACACTGATGAGCAGAGTGATCTTGGACTATTTCTTGAAACTTTCTGTACATCGATTTCCTCATTTGGAAATAGATATAGCAGGGTTTTTTTTTTTTCTTGTTGTTATTTTGGGTTTTTTGTATGTTGTTATATTTATTTGAGGGGGGCATATTCCGCTTGCTACACACTATATACTTTCCATGTATTCACCCTTTGAATTCTCACAGCAACCGATAAGGTAGACATTATTGTTATTTTCATGTTGCATATGAGGAAACTAAGGCTCAGAGAGGTTCAGTGATGTGACCAAAGTCTCACAGCTAGTAGGCAGAAGAGTTCAGACTCAAATCCAGCAACTTATTTTCCAGAGTCCATATAACAACCTCCCCATTGTATTGCCTGGCACAGTGTAAGTTCACGGTAAATATTGGCTAATGTTAGTATTGTTTTTATCAGATTAATTTTATCCATTAAATTTATTTAATAGAATTTGAAACCCCGTATTCAAGTGATTCACTGTCCAGTTTGCTGTCATCTCTCCTGTTCTCTGTTGTCTTATACTAATTTATTTGACTTTCTTGGACCTTGAAAATATCCCTCCATTTAGATTTGTCTGTTTTTTTTTTTTTTGGTAAAAATTAGGTTTAGATTATGCATATTCAGAAAGAATACCACTGAAGTGATGTGGTATTTTCTGTACATCCTATCACATGGAGGACAATATTGATTTAACCCATTTCTGATGATGTTAATATTGATCACCTAATTAAGAAGCTCTTCTCCAATGTAAGATTAGTATTTCAATCCTTGTAGTTAATAAGTGTATTCTGTGGAGAGGTACTTAGGTATGTGAGAATATGTAAGTATCCTTCTACATATTAAAATTTTAATTTATATTAGCATAGACTCAAAAGATAGAGTGACGTATAGTTAAATACTTATAACCTACTTCTATCAGTATTTACTTATTACTAAACTTTTTATTTTGAAATAACTTTAGATTTACAGAAAGGTCATAATACAGTACAGAGAATTCCTGCTTATCCACCCACCCAGCCTCTCCCATATTAGCACCTTACATTACCAGGATACATTTCTCAAACTCGGAAGTTAATATTGACACGATACTAGTAACTAAACTACAGACTGCACTCTCATTTCACCAGTTTAGTGTTTTGAAACTAATGTCCTTTTTCTGTTCGAGAATCCAATCTTGGATAATACTTGCATTAGCCAATTTAGTGGTCCTATCTTCTTAGCCTTTTCTGACCTGCAACAGTTTTATAGTGTTTTCTTTTATAGAGCCCCAATTATTTTGTAGAAAATGCCCCAATTCTGGATTGGCTCATTTTTTTTCTTATAATTAAACTTGGATTCTGGGTTTTGCTGAGGGATTCTGGGTTTTTCTGAGGAAAACCACAGAGGAGAACCATCCTTCTCATTGCATTAAATCAGCAGGTACATGATATCAATAGAACTTAGTATGGGTAGTGTTAACATTTGTCACATGGATAAGCTGGTTTCTACCAGGATTTTCAACATCAAATTACTTTAAAAATTTTGTTTTTATTCACTATTCAGTAGAAGTCAGTGATTAAGTTCATTCCACACTCAAGGGAAGGGAACTTAAGCTCTATCTTCTGGAGGGCAGAGTATCAAAGAATTATGTGGACAATTACAACTTGGCTTTAACCATGCAGAAAGGTCTTTCTCCAAATGACTCCTTACACTTCTGAGAGCCATTACTTGATCAATGGCAAGATTTCCTTAGTCATTTCATTTTTGGATCACATATTCATGATGTATTGCTCTCTCATTTTCATCTCTAATGTCTAATCAGTCAACCAGCTAGGTTATTTTTACTTCTAAAGTAGTTCTTGTCTCCATCATCTGATGTTATCTCTCATTCCCCTAAAATGATTGTACCCCAATGAGCATTCTCTGGAGCACTAATTAGGAATGTACCTTAAGTATAAAATACATGTATGTTATTTTAACAGTTCACAAAGACTAAGCAAAATTTTATGGCTGTTGAATTTCTCAGAGCCTTTCAAAAATAAACATGTTGTTGAAATGCTTCCAAAGGTGGACATATTACTAGTGATTCCATACATAATTTCCCATCTTCTCTTTTTTTGTTACATAAATTAACCTTTGGAAAAATGTCCCAAAGAACTCACTGTGGAAATGCTGTACTTAACTAATGAACTATAACGATCCCCTCTTCCTTTTTTACTGCCTTCCACTGGTGAAATTCTCTTTTGCTTGTCCAAAGTTGGCACTCTGGGAAAGGCACCACTTTCTGCCATTCTCTGTTTTGGCTTTTGGCAAAACTAATTACTTATCTTCCTCAACTCCCATATTGCTTACTTAATATTACTCTTATAGTACTTATGTCTTTCATCATTTAGTAACATATTCACCATATAATTATATAATGTCTTTGCAATTAGATTATCAATATCTTAATAACAATTTATTTTAGTTGCTTATCCCTCCCAGACTGCCTGTTTAAGGAACTCCTTTACGGTTTGTTGGTGACTGGATGACAAATATCTCCAGATGAGACAGTGAAGACTTCCTCAGATAAATAAAAAGATATTTCAATTATAGAAAAAGTGTGGAAATGAAATTCGCTTTGGGTTGTTTGACCATGGCAACAATTTTAATATAGCCTATTTCAGACAGTATTAACAATTCCAGGTGTATGGAAAAAATATTTTCAAAATTCTGCACAAAACCAAAGCTATATTTGTTTCCCCAAGTAGCCTTCACCTAAAGCCAATGTGAAATCACCTGGGAAAGAAAAAGTAATTTGTCTTTTCTCTCCAAAGTACTTAAGAAATTATATGGCAATTTCATTTCTGTTTTAATTTTCAAGTCATCATATTGTTTGATTCCCTTCAACCATTGCCATTGTTTTTAGGTCTTCATTTCTGTGTAAAATATATACTTTCAACTATTAAATGAAGACTTGCAGCCCAAGTATATCTGAAAGAAAATAAGAAATCTATACCTATGGTTTTAGAAAGTAACTATGTGAGTAGATGTGCAATTGATATTCTAAGTAGTATTTAAAGGGAGTTTGTATACCATTGAATGTTAATAACTGGCATTATCTTGCTTTCAAGGACCAAGATGTTTGTAAGTACCAACCTTAAAAATTTGCCAGTTATCAGAATAATAACAATGGCCATGTACAAATTTGGAGCTGTCTTTGAGAGGTTAACAAGTGTAGAAAGATGGGATGTAGCCTACCACCCACGGTGTTCCCTTTTCACATTTCCTGGAGGGAACCAGCAAGAATTAGAGACTTTTTTGAAGATAGTTAATAGTGCGGTGTGCTGGTTCTCCAAGGTGAGTACTTCTCCCCCTGGGAACATTTTTCAAGTTAGATTAAAGTGTTTTTTTATAGTCACTATGATTCTAGCTGTTCCTAGCATTTAGTGGGCACAGGCCACAAATGTTCATGTGCTGCAATGCAAGCGTCACTCCCGTACAGCAACAATATTTTCAGTGTTCTGCAGGACATTCAAACATCTGGCTAGATATACCCATTAACAAAAAAACTATTTATAATTGTATGTGGTAATAACAATAATTATAAATTATAACCAAGAGAATTTCAGTAACTCAGCCGAGCTGGGAGAGAGCTAAGCTGTCAAATGTGGAGTAGTGGGTTAAAGCAACAAGACAACAATGAAAGAATGAAGAGTGAAGCCTTACTTGTTGCAATGATATAAGCAAGAGTCTAAAACCTGAGAAAACACAGACTTCCTGTATTTCATTTTACCCCATAGAAGGGCATGCAGATGAAGAGTCAAGGGTCAGGTGGATCTGCAGAGACATGGAAGCAAACTTACTGCTCAGGGAGCCCAAGACATAAGACTCCTGCAGTTTTCTGGACGTTGGGGTGGGTCTTGTGTCAGAGTGGAGTAAAGTGTCTTCAAGATACCCCCTTCCACCACCATGAGGAATCCTTGGCAGAGGTGCTTGAAAAAGACCTCTGCCCTAGGCCTCAGGTAAAGAGATCTAGTATGGTAATGAAGGCACCAGGACCAAATGTGTAAGGACATGATCAGCCAGGGGGCCTGAGACCTTGGCTGCCGCTCCCTTGGGAAACTGAAATGTACTGGCTGTGTCCCAAGTCTGGTGTGCTGAGGGCAGCTTTCCCCTGTGAAGCAGGCCGGTGGAGCCTTTGTAATTGCCTATAATCAGACCTGAAAAAACACGCATAGGTTTTTAACCAGAAGCCAGACTCCACAGAGAATGCTCTTCTAGCACCTACTATAGGCACAGCACTATTCTAAGAATTTTACAAATGATAAGCTGTTCAATCCTGATAAAACCCCATTAGATTCATATTACTATTTCCAGATGAGAAAACAGAGGCACACAGAGATTTTAATAATTCACCCAGGATCACAGAGCTAGGTGGTTACAGAGCCAGGATTTGAGTTCAAGAAATCTGGCTTAAAATTCTCTGCTCTAAATCACCATAAGATACTCATTATTTTCCTGAGCCTAAAATCTAATTCTATTTCCGTATCAACACTAAACATTGTTGTATGGTTGTAATATACAGTGAGCTTTCCACAAATGTAACTACCATACAGGATGTGGAAATGTTATACTTATTTTTTTTAAAGCTTAAAAAGAACTGTTTATTATTTCAGAAAATCAAATTTCTAATGGCAATACAGCTTGAAATATTTGAGCTGTCAGTACATGAGACCTGTATCCTTGCATTTGCTTCAAACTACGTAGATCTAAGCATCTATTTAATTATTGTCCCTAGTGGCATGCTGAATACTGATATATTGAAACACGAACTGTTTTCTAGTTCACTCCATTCAGGATTTTGTTGTTAAGTCAGGTTTATTGGGGTATGATTTAATGCACTAAAATTCATTCTTTTTACTGTACAGTACCATGAATTTTGACAAACACATACAGTTATGTAGTCACCAATCAAGACAAAGAACTATTTCATCAACTGTCAAAGTTTTCCTGGTACCTCTTAGCATATTTGATCTCCATCCACATAACACACATACAATACACACCAATACACAAAAGGTGTGTATGAGTAGTTCATTTATTTTTATGACTGAGGAGTATTCCATTAAATGGATGTACTTCAGTCATTCACCCTTTCATCCACTGAAGGACATTTGAGTTGATTTTAATTTGGGGTAATTATGAATAAAGCCTCAATAAACATTTACATACAATTTGTGTGTGTGTTTTTGTGTGTGCATGTGTGTGAACATCAATTTTTATTTATGTTGGATCATGACCTAGGAGGAAAGTTGCTAGTTCTGTGTTAAGATATGTTTAACTTTTTAATAAATTGCTAAAGTGTTTTGAAAGAGGCTGTATCGTTTTACATTCCCATGAGCGGTATATGAGAGTACCATGTACTCTGCATCCTCACCAGCTCTTGATTTAATGGGGGATTTTTACAAATTGCTTCTAATTGACATGTAGTTAATCATATAGTGATTTTAATTTGCATTTGCCTAATGGCGAATAATGTGGAGCACATTTTCATATGTTCATTTGCGCTATATATCTTCATTTGTGAATTGTCTGTTTAAAATTATGTCCAGACTTTTATTTAGTTGTATCTTTCTTATTATTGATTTTTGAAGTTTCTTAATATATTGTGGATATAAGTATCTTGTTAAGTATTTGTTGTACAAATAATTTGTCCCAATTTGTGGTTTTTCTTTTTCTCAGCAGTGCCATTTGAAGAAAAGTTTTTAATTTTGATGAAGTCAAATTTATGAAGTTTTTTCTTCTATGGTTCATGCATTTGGAATTTTATCTAAGTTATTTTTGTCTACTCCAAGATCAAAAACACTTTTCCTTAGTGGTTGCTTCTAGAAATTTCATATTTTAAGGTTTAAGTTTAGGCATTTGAGGTATGAGGGTCATTTTTGCATTTAGACCTTTAATTGTTCTAGAATCAGTTATGGAAATCATTATTCTTTCTCCTTAGAAGTACCTTGCACCTTTGTCCAAAATAAATTGACCATATATGTGTTATTTCTGGAGTCCTTATTGTATCTCCACTGATCTAGGTATCTATTCTTTTGCCAACACTATACTGTCTGGATTATTGTGCCTTTGTATTAAGTCTTGAAACCAGGTAATGTGAGTCCTCCAACTTTGTTCTTCTTTGTCAAAATTGTTTTGACTATTTTATTTCCTTTATTTTTCCATAGAATATTCAGAATCAGCCAGCTGATTTCTAAAAAGAAAAAAAAAAACATTTGCTGCTTTTTTTGATTGGGATTATGTTGAATCTGTAGACTAGTTTGGGGACGGTAGATATATCAACAATGTTGGGTCTTTCAATACATTCACATGATATCTCCCTGCATATGTGTGAGCTTTACAGTTTGTTTAGTTTTGTTTACTATAAGCCCGTTGAACTTTTCAGCACTCAGATCTACACATATGTTGTTCCATTCATGCCAAAACGTTTCATTGTAAATAAAATTGCTTTCATTTAAATTTCCAATTTTTTTGGCTGACAGCATATATAAATATGTTTGATTTTTAAAACATTTAACATGCACTGCAATAGAGTTAAATTCTCTTATTAGTTTAGTAGATTAGTTTTGTAGATTCTCTGAGATTATTTTACATGGATAAAGAAGTGAGAAACTGAGGAACTGAGTCCTGCTATACAAGTGATCCATGTTGGAATCCCAGCCCCCAGCCGTACTCAGTGGTTTAGGACGGCAGTCCCCAACCCCCAGGCTGTGGCTGGTACCATCTGTGGCCTGTTAGGAACCGGCTGTACAGCAGGAAGCCAGCGGCAGTTGAGAGTGAGTGAGTGCAGCTTCATCTGTATTTATAGCCGCTCCCCATCGCTCGCCAATCTCCCCCACCCAACCCCAGACGTGGAAAAATTGTCTTCCATGAAACCACTCCCTGGTGCCATGTGGGGACTGCTGGTTTAGGATGTTGCACCCACAGAAGACATTTGATTATAACCTTGTGATATTCTAGGCTGAAACCACTAAGTCAAGTTACTCCTGAATTCCTGATACACAGAATCTGTGTGATAATAAATGTTTATGGTTTAAAGCCACTAAGTTTTGATATAATTTGTTTTGCAGCAGTAGGTAGCTAAGACGATTACCTTCAGTGTACCCCCCAGTTTCCAATTCCTCCATTGTTCCTTTGCACTTAGAGCAGGGCTATCCAAGATCTGTGGCTTTTGGTCTTTCCTGCATACCTGCTCCTCTATGGATTGTCTCTCCACATTCTTGCCCTTTTCCACCGTTAGGTTATTATAACTACATGCTCATTAGCCTGGAGCTTGGAGTAGGAAGCCTGGTCCAGCCTCAGGCTTAGGCATGTCCTTAACTCCTGGGTTTCTGGGGTGAGGCTTTCTTCTGCCCTCTAGCTGCCAAACTGTGCCTCACATCTTTGGTGAGACTTGCAGCAGAGTAATGTCTACCATTCTCCCAGCAACCGGAGATCACTTAGATTCTGGGTCAAGAATAATTCCCTGCTCCTCCTCCAGAGATAGAGAATTTTCCCTTTTATCCTTCCCTTAGCTACGATGGAACTTCCCCTGTGCCTTTGGGTGACAAGTTTTGCCTGTACTTCACAAGCAGTTTGAAGCTTGTTTTTTCCCTAGAAGAGTTCAGAAGGGTTCAGCTGATACCTTGTGTCTTTCTTGCAGTGGTAACTCCTCTCCTTCTCTAGACATTGACCCTTGAAGGAGGATTTCTCTAGTTTCTCACTCTGTTCCCCTAATTTTTTGTGAGTACTCCACAGGGGTTCATGGAAAAGAGCCTCTGAGTGCCTTTTACGTCTGTAGTTCCCAGAGGTTCTTCCAAGGTAGACCACATCCAGGCTTTAGCAATGCATTAACTATCCTACACAAATTCTTCTTCTTCTTTTTCTTTTTTAAACCATAAATATAATTGTTTAATTTTTTTAGTTTTTTTTTTATTTCAAGATATTATGGGGGTACAAATACTTTGGTTACATGTATTGCCTTTGCACTGCCCAAGTCAGAACTACAAGTGTGCCCATCCCCCAGAAATTCTTCTTAGTCAGCTCATATAGTGTGTCCTCTTTGTGTGCTCTGCCGCAGGGAGTCAGAGTTATGCTCCCTTTCTCCTTGGAGGCACCTACCTTGTCTTATATTCCAGACTACTTAATGGCCCCATTAACTCAGCTCTCTGACACAATTAATAAAAGTTATATTATCTGGCCTTTCCTTGTTGTTAAGGGAGAAACCATGCTCTTTCGAGCTTTCTACTTCCTAGGCAGAAGTAGAATCTTCCAAATAATTTTTGTACTTAATTGTTTTCTTCTTATATGTCTTTCATTTTACCATTGAGGCCATGATAAACTTTGTTTCCTTTTTTTAAGTGAATAGGTAATTATATTATTTGTGAGTCTCACTTCATGGTACTAAATTAAAGATTCTTTTTTTCAAACACTATTTAAATCATTTCTATTTGCCAATAATAATAATAATAAAAAAGTATCATTGCAATAGCTCTGCTGCCGGCATGGTAGAGTAAGCTACTGAAACCATTTTTTCCCCACAGATAATATTTTAACAGTAAAAGCAAGCAAGCAAACAAAAAAACTTGAGTGCTCTACAGAGTGTTAAAAAGTAGGATAACTGTGGAAAGTTGTCAAAATTTGGAAGGAACGAGTTTCTCATTTGTTCACCTTTATCCTGAAGGCAAGTCACAGTCGGTGGCACTGCGGTGTGGCTAAAACTTCAATATACAAGCAGGAAACAATTAAACAATGCATTTAAAAGGACATTTCAATTACAAAGGCATAGAAAAACATAACATTCTTAAGTAATAATTTTCCCAAGTGATGCATAAGACAGAAAATCTCCCCTAATCTAAACACTTCAAAATATTGTTTAGAAAACAAAATACCTATAGAAAGGTGGGTGCCTGTGTATATCAAAGATCTCAATATTATTAAGATGTCAATTTTCTTTAATTTTATTGTAAGCCAACATAAATTCAATCAAATCCTAACAGAATTTTTATGATTAAATTGATAAGTTGATTCTGAAATATATCAAATACAAAGAATATAGAATAGCTAAAAAGGCAGTTTTTAAAAAGAAGTATGAGTTTGGAGGATTTATCTACCTTATTTTCAGGACTAACTTAAAGCTTCGATAATCAATATAATGTGGCACAAGCATAAGGATAAAGAATCCAGAAATAGATTCATACCTATATGGTCAATCCAGTTTTGACAAAAGTGCCAAGATGATCCAATGGAGAAAGGAAAGGCTTTTCAACAAATAGTCCTGGAACAACTACTTATCTGCATGCTGGAAGAAGAAGTGGCAGGAGGAGAAGGAGGAAGCCCATTACAATTATGAAAGATAAAGTGTTGAAACAGCTAAAGCTATTTTATTATTTACTGCCTCCCTCTCATAGTACAAAACTTAACACAAAATAGATCATAAATCTAAGTGTAAAAGCAAAATTAATTAAACTTTTAGAGAAAAACATTGTATTAGACAACAATTTCCTAGATATGATATGAAATACATTAATCATAAAGAGTAATAACTGACATGTTTGAAATTAAAATATTTTGCTCTGATACTGGTAAGAAAAGAGAAAACAGACACTTAAGAGAAAGACTTGGAGAAAATATTCACAACACAATATCGAACAAAAGATGTGTATCCATAATATAGAAAGAGCTGACAATGAAATGAAAAAAGCAATAAACTCAATTTTTCAAAAAATATGTGAAAAACACGTAATTTGGCATTTCACAAAGATATATGAATGATAAATAAGCAAATAAAAAAGATCGTCAACATTATTAGGTAGTTCTTAGGGATATGCAAATTAAAACCACAATGAGATACTTCTCTATAATTACTGAGTGGCTAATAATTAAAAAAACATAATGCCAAAGGCTATCCTGAATATGTAGCAATAGAAACTCATATACTGCTGGAAGGAGTGTAAAATGATATAATTACTTTTGAAAGCTCTTTGGACATTTCTCTAAAAGTTAAACATATATTACTCTATGAACAATCCATTCAACTCCTGGGTATTTACTCAAGAAAAAAAAACATATTTTGCACACAAAGAATTTATATGAATGTTTTTAGCAGCATTATTCATGACAGCCAGGCATGAGAAACAATCCAAATTTACAAAAGTTGATTGGATAAGCAACTTATGGTATACCCGTACCATTGAATACTATTCTTTGCAAAAATGGTCAAACTACTAACATATGCAACAACATGGCTGCATCTCACAATCATTGTGTTGAGTGAAACAAGCCAGACCAAATAGAATACTGTTTGATTCCATTTTCATAAATTTTTAGAAAATTCACACTAATGTGTAGTGTCAGACAGCTGATCAATGGTTTTCTCTGTGTGATGGTGAAGGTGGTGATATATTGCAAATGGGTATAAAAAATCTTTTAGGAGTGAGGAAAACCTATATCTTAATTGCAGCAGTAGTTTCATAAGCGTATACATCTGTCAAAACATTTTTCTTTTTGAGACAGTCTTGCCCTGTCACCCAGCCTGAAGTGCAGTGGAATGATTACAATTCACTGCAAGCTCCAACTCCAGGCATAAGTGATCCTGCAGGCTCAGCCTCCTGAGTACCTAGGACTACAGGCACATGCCATCATCCCTGGCTAATTTTTTTTTTTTTTTTTGGTCAAGATGGGATATCGCTGCATTGTCCAAGCTGGTCTCAAACTTCCAGCCTCAAGCGATCCTATGGCCTCGGCCACCCCAAGGACTGGGATTATAGGAATGAGTCACCATGCCTGGCCAAAACTTACTTCATCATAAATTTAAATGGACATAGTTTCTAGTATGTAAGTTATACATCAGTAAAGTTTAGTTCTTAAAATGTTGAATCCAATAGTAATGAGAACTCCAGGTATAGGTGGAAAACATACAAACAAATGAAAACCATTAACTTTGCGTTAGAAATACCTATACTCTAATAATGAATATTTATTATAGCAGACTAAATGTATAATATTCAGAAAACACCTGAGCCTTCTTTTCTCCTTCTGTAAAAGGAAGATAATGTCTAGCCATCTGAGTTACCCTGAGGCTAAAATGAAACAAAATATGCAAAACATAATACAAAGTAGATATTTGCTTCTTCCATTTGATTTTTGAAACACCATTATTTTTGCTTGTCTTGAATGTTTCTTGTATGTGGTTCCAACTGCCTGGAATAGTTTTCCAGCTGTGTATCTATCTACCCTTTCAAATCTCAGCATTTCATTCAGTTTGAAAGATTTTTTTTTATATTTACCATTCACATATTTGTATTGACTGAATATTATTTACTTAAAGCATATGAATTACATTATTTTCATGGGGGATTGCCTAAAGTTTTAATCTCGAATTGCATCTATACACATATGTATAAATAAATAAGCATTTACTGAATAATAACATTCAAGTGCCAAAGACTACATCATAATGTAATTTTGATCTGAGTATGTGTGGTCAAAGAGCACACCAAATATTAAAGAAGGAGCATTTTTATAGAAAAACTGGGTTATAGAAACTGTGACTTCACTTTCTATGAAATCTTAAATGCAAGCTTTCTTTGCCTTCTGACACCTCCAAAATGACTTCTTAAAACTATTTGAAAAGCCAGTTGTGAAGGGGAATATAAGGAATTCAACATGTTAAGCTAGAATATATAAGGAATTTAAATCTTCAAGGCTGATCTATATCAAAAGGAAGTAATCTGTGATTCAGCATCATTTAACTTTACTTCTAAATGTAATAATATAGAGTTACTGCCTAAGGAACTACGAGAAGACTGAGCACCCATGAAAGGAAAACTTTTCTACTTTGATTTGCTCACAGGCAGGGGACTCTGGCATCCGTAGTTAGGAAGTTTTCCTGTTAGTAAAACAACTGTGGTTCTCATAGTAGACCCTAAGGCATATTCTATCAGCTGAGTGAGACATTTCTTTTCTTTTTAAATTGCATTCCTACTTTTTGCCTCTCTTCTAGAAATTTGTTTTGCTTTACTTTTATTTGTGCCAGTCTCATGGAACATGAGCCTTATCTAAGGATAATGATGACATAGCTTCTATTGATTGACCACTTTCTATATTCTTTAAATAAATCACATTTAGTTTTCACAGATGCTTTGGGAGGTAGATACTGGCTATTCCCTTCATCTTACTTATGAAAGAAGTAGGACTCAGACATGTTTTTTTTTCCTCAAGAGCTAGCTTGAAAGCTAGAATTTGATTTTAGGAATATTGATTTCAATGTCTCTATTTTTGCCACTACAGGATCCCAAAGTAAAGAGATTCAGTGAGTACCAGATGATTGTGAAACTGACCAAGGTATGATCCTGTAGTAAACAGAAATATGTTACCCCAGAAACAAACAAAATAATTCAAGTATGTTGGTTGCTCTTTTAAATTGATATTCCTCATTCTGGGCACATACATGGTCTGTGTCCCATTTGCCCGAAGCAGAATCAAGCAGTGTAAGAGATTAATAGTTGCCCTATTATTTCCAGGTTGCATGCCTGCTGTCTCCTAATATCCCTTTGACATTTTGATGGATATGGGTCAGAAAACTATTGCAAGTCCATAATTTTATTTAGCCATAGGTGGTTTGAGCTTTTTCTAATTCATTACAAACACATCTGGGTTGATGAAACGCTTTCTCTCGGTGCTCAGTTCTCCTAATGTACTTTTGCAAGAGTATATATTTGTGATTCAGGAAAGATGCAATTATTCTTCTTTTGAAGTCATAACAAAAATGGGGTGTATGGTTTCAGGACCCTGAAGGCTTGTATTCTTTCATCACCTCAGAGTTCTACCTAGACCAAGAAACACTTATTTAAAGTCCTATCATTCTGTCTACATGAATATATAAGTGACCCACTGTTACTCACTGGTCACTGGGGCTGTTCACGTCTAGTCGAGAAATATTAAGCTATTCTTACAATAGGTAACTTTAGGGAATTCAGTTGTTTGCATAAAATTCAGCCCTTCCAATGAAACTCAGCTTTTCCTTCTCTGTCATAGAAGGGGTTGAACTAGAATTCATCTGGTGTGATTTTGAAATCTGTCCTGAGATGCTAACTTCACTGTTTTGAAATGAAAAAGGAGGAGTGATTTCACTTCTGTTTCATCTTTTATATTTGTGATATTTTTCTTTTCAGAAAAATCATTGCTTTCTCTAGGTTTTGGCTCTTTATTAGTTAATGTTTCTAGCAAAGCTACTAATACACATGTTAAATTATTAGACCTGAAAATTGAAACACACATACACACACACGTTTGTCCTAAAAAGATAAAATACATGCCCCCAAGCCAAAACCACCATCTATGAGAGTTTTAAGCAACTAAAATGTCTTTTGGAGGGAAGTGAGGGGATAATATTTCTTATCTAGGTTAGAATCTGACCATAATGATTTGATTTGAGTCATGTATCTGATAAGTCTTTATTCAAACAAGAAGGGAATCAAAGTAATATAGTGGTTAAAAGCTTGGCTTTGTAGTTGTATAGAGTGTGTTCAAATTTGGTTTTCACCAATTACTGATAATAAAGTTTTAACAGCCTTGTTGTAAGAAGTAAATGAAATAAATGTATATAAACTACCTAATGGCTATTTTTTATTACTGCTACCATGTCTTTGCTTAAGAGCATTGGCTTGGGCAGGTCATCAATCCTCTCATCCCTCAGGTATTTAAGTGACGGACTCAGTGAGGAATTCCGCAGACACATGGCACAGTAGTACCACAATTAAGCCAGATTTTATTTTGATTATAATGAGTATCACCCCATTCCCTTGTCTGGAAAGCAGTAAAATCAGCCCCAGTTGAACCATATTACAAGACAGTAACTTTCAACCTTGAGACAAAATTAGTAAATCTCTAGTGTGTTTGAGCAGATCATATCTAGGGACAGAAAACTATTGCCAATAATAAATGGGCTCAATAGAATTATAATTATGATATATTCATGAATAAAAAACAATAAACTTTTCTTCCTCATCCAGCTAGAAACAAACAAAACAAACAAACAAAAAAGAAGCAAGATCCCATTGCTATATATATGTGTGTGTGTGTATACATATACATATACATATACACACATATATATGACATATATATTCATTTTCATGTAGGATTATACAGTGCTATGCTCACAAACAGACCCAGCACACATTATTAATTTAATAAATCAGCATAATTAAATGTGACTGCTTAATAAATAGATTCATAGATTCTTCTATTTTCTGTGGAGAGAGTACATTAACGTTCACTTTCATAGACACTGGGGGCATTCACAAATTCCTTCCTTCTTCTAGGTAAAGAGCAGACTATTAAGTTTGGTGTGGATTGAACCTCTTTGAAGTTAGGTGTGGATTTATGACATGCTTTGGCAAATCTGAGCATAGGTGATATATCCCTTCCGGATGGAAGCTTAAAGTAACAATATGTTACATTTGTTTCATGGCTCTTTCTGATTCCTGTATAACACTCTGCTCAGAGCCCTCCTGTTGACCCAATGGTATATTAATATAACCTGATGGAGAAATATGTGTTTACTGTGTTAAGCCATTGGGATTTGAGGCTAGCAGAGTCATGCCTGTCCTGGGGTATATAGTCAACCAAATTAATTGTTGGTGTGTTTGACTTTCCTCATCTTCCTACTTTTACAAGCCTTCCATTAGTTCTTCATTGCATGAAGAATAAAATCCATGTGTCTTGATATGGCCTATACTACTCTACCTAAATTCCTCTGAATCTATGATTATTTAAAAATAAAAGGTTTTTAAAAATCAACATCATTTGTTTAATAATCAAAGAATATAGGGTCCAGTTTATTTCCATACACTATGGTAGAGTTCACATTTGAAATTGAATTGAAAACTGAATTGAAATGTCTGCTCAATTTTGTTGTAAACTTAAAACTGCTCTAAGAAAATAGTTTACTTAAAAGGGAAAAACATCAAATTGGAATTTTTTTCAGTTCCTTTGGTTCAATATTTCCTATCTGAGAAAATTCATAGGGATTTCTTCTTCTGCATGTACAGCCGTGTTCCTCTGTACCCACTTAATTCTGAATCATTAGATTTCAGTTAAAATGCCATTTCCTCAAAAAACAATTCTGTGTCACTCAGATTTTTTAGTTTTCCTGAATAGTCATTCTCACTGTACCATGCATTTTACCATTGTAACATTTATCATCATTGTAATTAATTAACAATAGCTGTCTTTTACAATATCTATGATGGCATGGACTGCACCTGTTTTCTTGGGCACTGACAGGTGCCCATTATCTGACAAGTGGGTAGCGTTTAGTAGGTCTATAATAAAAGTTTGTTAAATAAATGAATGAGTTAGACTTTTTCTTATACAGAATTAAATGTGGAAATAGTTTGAGAATTCAACAAGACAACTCTAAACATCAGTATAGGCACTGATACTAAGTAAATGGTAAAATGGAGCACACTTTTCTAAGAAGAATTAGATAGCAAGACAAGGCTAAAAGAGGGTTTAGAACATTGCTTTAAAAATTATGCCTTCATTTAATTGCAGATAACATTACAGGCTTATTATAATACATGATATGGTCAAAATCATAATTTAGGACATTCACTTAAACCAAAATATGCAGATAAGATCACAGGAATCCTGAGACAAATTGACCAAGTAGACTTTAAGTACGTAGAAGGGGGTGAATACTTATTCTATATTCAGTTTCATATTCACAGAAACAAGCACAGGACCTGCACAGAGGAGGTAATCAATAGATATGTGTTGAATGAATAAACAAGACCATGTTTATAGACAGGGCCTGAGGTCTGAGAATTGAATCAGGGTTCTGGCTGTGAAACTGTATTGGGAGGAAGGGAAGTGTGGGGCAGAATATAAAGTGGTTCTTTACCAAAGCACATTAGCTTCCATGTGCATTTTCAGGTAAAATTTGTACTGAACTATCTTGATAAATAACTCAGCTTTATTACAATCCTGAAGATCCAAAGATACAGAACCTTGATTATCTGCACCTGCGATGACAATATGGGCAAACATCCTTTAACTTTAAATTACCATTTGAGTAACATCAATATGTGGTAAACAAGCCACTAGTCTCCAAAAATTTAACTGTGACTTGCTTTGCTCGCGAGCTTCTGAGGCCAACATACAAAAGAGTTATCAACAACATCAGACTGTCCAGGAATTTGTCTCACTCTCTGACAAGTGGCTTTTGTTTATTTTCTTTATTTTTTTCCAAGAGGATTAAGTCTCCTTTGAAATATAAAAGTGATTCAAAGCCAGGCTTTTGGAAGATGATTCTATTTTATTTTATACAGAAAGAAAGGCAGTAGTCTAATTTAACATAGCTGTATTTATATTATTGATATTTTTATATTTTTCTCTTTTCTTAAGAGAACAAGATACAGGGAAAATTTCTATCCATTAAAGGTTTTAGGAATTATGGTTAAAGTTTTAATGGTTAAAGAAAAGATAATCACAGGATTCACAAAAACAAACTTGAAAATAATAAAATAACACTAGAAATTTAAAGAGAGGTCATAAATGTATACAGCAGTTATATTTTAAAAATAAGAGCAGATAATGGGCTTCATATCAATAAATTTGAAAACTAATACAAAAGGGACAATTTTCTAGAAATATAACTTACCATAATGACACAAGAAGAAATGTAAAACCTGGTTAGTCATAGGATTATTACAAAAACAGAATTTAATTAGTAATTAAACATTCATTCATATGACCAACCAGGTCCAAATATTTTCCAGTGTCATAATAAACATGTATAATAATTATGTCATATAAAAAAATCTTTCAGATTGAAAACAAGGAGAATAATTTCACCTAATTTTCTATGACTAGAGTTATTTTGTACCAAACTACAAAGTAAAGTTCCATCTCTCCGCCTCCATACCAATATTTATTGTTTTGGGACTTTTTGATAAAAGCCGTTCTCACTGTTCTTAAGTAATAATCTTATTGTGGTTTTGATTTGCATTTCCCTGATGATTAGAGATGTTGAGCATTACTTAATATGTTTGTTGGGCATTAGTCTATCTTCTTTTAAAAAGTTTCTGTTCATGTCCTTTGCCCACTGTTTAAAGGGGTCATTTGATTTTTTTCTTGCCGATTTGCCTGAGTTCTATATAGATTCTAGTTATCTCTTTATTGGATATGTAGCATGCAAATATTTTCTCCCATTCTGGGTTGTCTATTCACTCTAATGATTGTTTCCTTGGCTGTGCAGAAGTTTTTAATTTTGATCAGGTCTCATTTATTTATTTTGGGTACTGCTGTGATTGCTTTTGGGGTCTTATCTATATATTCTTTGCCTAGGTTGATATCTATAAGAGTTTTTCCAACATTTTCTTCAAGAACTCTTATGGTTTCATGCCTTAGGTTTAAGTCTGTTGTCTATTGTGAGTTGGTTTTTCTGAGTGGTGAGAGGTGTAGATCCTATTTGAATCTTTGACGTGTGGCTATCCAATTTTACCAGCACCATTTATTGAATAGGGCTTATTTTCCCCAATGTATGTTTTATCTGCTTTGTCAAAGATCGCAGGGCAATATGAGGGCAGTTTTATATCTGGGTTCTCTTTGCATTACTCTTTTAGTTTGTTTTGTTTAGTTCTGTTTTGATCTTTACTATTTCTTTCCTTCTACTAATTTTAGGTTTGGTTTGTTCTTAACTTTCTAGTTCTTTGGGGTGCATCATTACATTGTTTATTTGAAATATTTCTCATTTTTTGGTGTAGGTGTTTATTGATACAAAGTTACCTTTTATCACTGTTTTTACTGTATCACATGGGTTTTTGTATGTTGTGTTTTCATTTTCATGCCTTTCAAAAAATCCTTTGATTTATTTCTTAATTTCTTCATTGACTCATCGCTTGTTCAGGAGTATGTTGTTTATTTTCTATTTATAGTTTATTTTCTGTTTATAGTTTCCAATGTTCCTCTTGCTACTGATTTCTAGTTTTATACCATGGCATTCTGAGGAGATACTTGATCTGATTCTGATTTTTTAAAAATTTGATGAGACTTTTTCTGTGGCCTAACATTTGGTCTATTTTGGAGAATGTTCCACATGCCTATGAGAAGAATGTGTATTCTGCAGCAGTTATATGATGTTGCAGCTTTATAAATGTCTGTTAGATCTATTTGGTCTGTAGTGCAGATTATATATGATGTTCCCTCATCGATTTTCTGTCTAGATGATCTTTCCATTGCTTAGTGTAGAGCACTGAAGCCTCTGACTATTATAGTTTTAGTGTCTATCTCTCTTTTTATGTTTAATAGTATTTGCTTTATATACCTGTATACTCTGGTGTTGGGTTTATATGTATTCGCAATTGTTATATCGTATTGCTAGACTCATTTACCATTATCTAATGACCTTCTTTGTATCTTTTTATGCTTTTTTGATTAAAGTCTATTTTGTCTGAGGTAAGTATAGTTACTGCTGCACATTTTTGGTTTCCATTTGTGTTTGAAAATAGCCAACGGTTGTTTCACCTCAGGGTAAAGCCACAGATTGAGGGGAAAAAATAATAAATAAACCAACTGCTGGAAGTAGAATTCTGTTTTAGAATGACAGAGACAATGGACTAAAGGGAAGATAAAATGGAGATAGAAAAGCAGAGAGAAGCAGTGCCACAAGTTTCTGGAGAGTTGAAGTCATATGTTATTTTTTTTTAAACACTTCTCAAGATCAGTGGATGAGAGAACTCTAGAACTATGAAGCATGTTAATCTACCCTGAAATCCTCTACTGGCCTAAGAAGGAAACACACACACACACACACACACACACACACCCTAAGTCCACTTATATGTGAAAATGCAGAAGGATTACACTTTGATTCTGCACACCTGCAGTCTCCACCCTCTGGGCCATAGACCACTACCAGGCTATGGTCTGTTAGGAACCAGGCTGCACAGCAAGAGGTGAGTGGCAGGCAAGCGTGAGGAAAGCATCATCTGTATTTACAGCCACTTCCCATAACTCCTATCACTGCCTGAGCTCTGCCTCCTGTCAGATCAGTGCAGCATCAGATTCTCAGAGGAGCTCAAACCTTACTGTAAACTGTGCATGGATCTAGGGATCTAGGGATCTAGGACAGATCTAGATCTAGATCTAGGGATCTAGGTTGCACAGTCCTTATGAGAATCTAATGCCTGATGATCCGAGGTGGAGCTGAGGTGGTGATGCTAGTGCTGAGGAGTGGTGACAAATATGGATTATTATTAGCAGAGAGGTTTGACTGCTCAGAGACCATAATAAATCAATTGATTGCAGACTTATATCAAAACCATATCAGTGAGTGGCAAGTGACAATTAAGCTGCATTTGGTGGCAGGCTTTAAGTCAGAATCTGACACTTATTTTAGTCTGTGCGTCACCTGCCCATTATTTTATTTACTACTTCCTTCTGTCTGCCTCTTTCCTGCACTGCACACTTGTCTCAGTCACAGTGTTGGTAAGCCCACAAGCTAACCCTAGCAAAAATGAGTAAAAATCAAGCGTTGCTGGAGAGCTTCTTCAAAAAGGGGGAAAGACCCAATGATGACACAGCAGAAGATTCTAAGACTGCCAACGAAATAAAAGCTGCATTTAAAAATAAATGCCAAGAGTCCTACTTAAATTATGGGTTCATTGCAACAGGTGATTCACATTCTCCAAGCCCTCTTCGTATAATATGTGGCAACTGGCTATCCAAAGAAACCATGAAACATTCAAAATTGTTTCGCCACATGGAGACCAAGCACCCTGTATTAAAACACAAGACTTCAGAGTTTTTCAAAATAAAAAACATGAACATGAACAGAAGCAATTATTGAAGGCCACCACTTCATCAAATGTGTCTGCACTGAGAGCATCATTCTTAGCAGCTAACCACATTGCTAAAGCTAAGAAGCCCTTTGCTATTGGTGAAAAGTTGGTCCTGCCTGCTGCTAAGGACATTGGCTGTGAACTTTTAGGAGAGGCTGTAGTTCAAAAGGTGGTGTGTGTTCCTCTTTTGGCTCGCACCATAACTAGATGAATTGATGAGATAGCAGATGATATTGAGGCACAATTGTTAGAGAGGATTAATGAGTCACCATGGTACACAATCCAAGTTGACAAGTCTACCAATGTTGACAACAAGGCAACAATGCTTGTTTTTTATCTGGTGTATTTTTCATGAGGATGTGCATGAGGATATGTTATGTGCATTTTTTTGCCAATCAACACCACAGCTGCAGAAATATTCAAGTCTTTGAATGATTACATATCAAGAAAACTGAATTTTGTGTTGGTATACACACGGATGGAGCTGCTGCCATGACTGAATGGCTTTCTGGTTTCACTACTTGAGTCAAAGAGGTCCTCCTTAATGTGAATCTATGTGCTGTGTCATCCATAGAGAAATGCTGAGTAACCGAAAAACGTCACCTGAACTAAACAACATTTTGCAAGATGTGACTAAAATTATCAACCACATTAAAGTGCATGCCCTTAACTCACATCTGTTTGTGCAGCTCTGTGAGGAGATAGACACAGAGCATACACATCTGTTATCCAAAGAAGTGAGATGGCTTTCTAAAGGTAGATCACTGGCTAGAGTTTTGAGTTACAAGAGCTGCTCCAGAGATTTCTTTTAGAAAAATAGTCACCATTGACAGCACATTTCAGTGACACAGAATGGGACACAAAACTTTCTTGTGTGACACATTCAACCTGCTCAGCAAACTCAGTCTGTCACTTCGGGGGAGAACAACAACTGTGTT
Source organism: Cheirogaleus medius (assembly GCA_008086735.1). Classification (NCBI taxonomy): domain Eukaryota; kingdom Metazoa; phylum Chordata; class Mammalia; order Primates; family Cheirogaleidae; genus Cheirogaleus; species Cheirogaleus medius. The sequence continues at coordinate 13,997,586 of VBSM01001979.1, read as the reverse complement.
CAAGTCGGCAGACAAAGTGGCTGTGTTCAAAGCCAAACTGGAATCATGGGCATGATGAGTGAACACTGGGATTTTTGACATGCTTCAAACATTAGCAGAGATTTTGAAAAAGACTGAGCCAGCACCTTCTTCCTCCCAGCTGGTGTATGATCACCTATCTCAGCTTTCAAAAGAGTTTGAGCATTACTTCCCAACCACAAAAGACCCCTGAACTAGGATGGAATGGATTCGCAACCCATTTGTGAATAAAGCAGGCGAATAAACTTTGTCCATGCTAGAAGCGGATCAACTGCTTGAGATCACAAATGACGGTGACCTTAAAAGTATGTTGGAGACATCTTCATATGTTCTGGATTAAAGACAGGACAGAATATCCTGAGAGTGCCACAAAAGCACTAAAAAGCCTGCTTCCATTTCCAACATCCTATCTTTGTGA
>VBSM01001979.1:13984069-13997050 GCA_008086735.1 Cheirogaleus medius | reverse complement strand
GGACATAGGCAACACACTTTGGGTGCCACTGTCTCCCATCATCCCTAGATGGGACCATCTAGTTGCAGGGAAACACTCTCAGGGATCCCACTGATTCTGCATTATGGTGAGTTATATAATTATTTCATTATATATTACAAACTAACAATAATAGAAATAAAGTGCACAATAAATGTAACACTCCTGAATTATTTGGAAACCATCTCCACCCTCCACCCCCAGTCTGTGAAAAAATTATCTTCCATTAAACCAGTCCGTGGTGCCAAAAAGGTTGGGGCCTGCTGCATGGTATTGTTGCATTTTAAATTTATACAAGTAATTTTCCAAAAGGGCACACAAACATTACCATTAAATATAAGGCAAAAATAATATTCAAGAGAAGAATAATATCCCTCCAGATAATGAACTTATGCCCAATGTAAACACCCAGAGAAAAGATGAAATTGCAATATCTCAAAGGGAGAAAAAAATGTAAAAAGTAAATTAGAAGATTTGAGAGGACAAGATAAGTTCAAATTAGAAAAAACTCAGAAATGATGTGATTGGAGTAAGGAAGCCCTACAAAGATAGCTTGCAAAATTTAGGAATGGATTAGAATAATTTTAAAAATAATTTAAGATATAGGACTGAAATTTTAAGAAAAGGGAGTACAAGCAAAACATCACTACTTAGAACTGTTTGGGTGAGGGAGGAGAGAGAATGAAATGGACAAAAATTTTTTAAATCTAAAGGGAACAAGGGTTTAGATGTTGAAAGTAACAAGAGATAGTCATTCTCACTCTAACAACAAAAATAAGCTGAATACATAAAGAAATGCTCACAAAAAATGCCTTGTGAACTAAATTTCAAAAATGTGAATAGTCTTTCTCCAGAGGGAAGCAACTTAAGTTGCCTTCACCTCTGTTGCAATTGCAAGAAGAGGAATTAGCCACAGACAGGGGAGAGAGAAATGAGCCTATCTTCTAATGAAATATATATGACCACATGTGATCAAGTGTGACAGATTATAATAGTTAAGAGCCTGTTTGCCAGAGATATTCACTGAATGCTCAGGAAGAGCACCCCAGAAGCAAATCCAGATGAAGACAGTTGAGAAAAAGCAACCAGGGATACATGGGGCTTCCAGCAAGTTCAAGTCATCTACAATCTGCAAACAGAGCGGAGCTATTCAAAATCCATTAGATACACTCTGGGATTAAGGCTAAAGGTGAGACAGAAGAGCTGAGAGCCCTTTTCTCCGACTTTGAAACTTCAGTACTGGAGAGCTGAAAGAAACCATTCCATGGCATACCAGATCATCACAGAAGCTAGGGCTGCTGCTCTGAGAAGGTCCAGGGGTGAGACAGCACTGTAGGACTTCACTAGACAAGGTAAGCAGAGAATGGGGATGCAGACCTGGGAGAACTCCTCAGGGACCTTCTCAGAGTAGATAAGAGCAGGGAAAGAAAACAGCAGGACATCTCCAGCAATCCTAGACAGCACAGTCTCAGCAGTGAAACAGAGGCACCTTTGCCACCTACCTTTTAGATTCTAGTTCCAGTTAGAGGAAGGTCCTGATCTACCCAACTTCTTTTCATGAAGTCTACCAAAGTCTGCAGCACAATTCAGTCAGATCCAACTCCATTAGAAATCAAGTTCATTTGGTTTCTACCCTTGTGGCATGATGTAAGAAAGGGTGTGACCCATTCTGTAGGTAAATATTATTTATTTTGGTTTCTAGTCTTTTTTTTTTAAGAAAAAAAGTTTGTCATGCAATGAAAAATATACTATATAGAGAATGTATCCTCATTTGATGTTCATTGGAACATTCATTCGCTCATTTCAAGGAAATAGGATTTAAATGATTTTCAAAAAAACCCCAACAAAACTTCAATAAATTCCTGTGTAGAAAAATAGCATTCTCTGATCACAATGAGAAAAAACTGAGAAATCAATAAAAAAAAAGAAAGAAATACCTTTCCATGTTGAAATAAACATAATAAGCAATGGATATTAAGCAACTCCTGAGTCAAAAGGTAAATATAAAAGAATTGTGGAATTAATTGAAAATAAGAACAATAAAAACAGGACACAAAAGATTATGTGAAATGTGTCTAAAACAATTTTGAGTAAAATACTATGGTATTGGCCGGGTGGGATGGCTCACACCTATAATCCTAGTACTCTGGGAAGCCGAGGCAAGAGCATTGCTTAAGGTCAGCAGTTTTAGACCAACTTGAGCAAGAGTGAGACCCCTGTCTGTACTAAAAATAGAAAAATTAGCTAGGCATGGTGACCCATACCTGCAGTCCCAGCTACTTAGGAAGCTAAGGCAGGAGGATTGCCTGAGCCCAGGGGTTTGAGGTTGCTGTGAACAAGGCTGATGCCATGGCACTTTAGTTTAGGCAACAGAGGGAGACTGCCTCAAAAAAATTAATTATAGTATTAAATACTTATGTCAATAAAAAGGCAAAAATTAAATGAATTAACTATCCTATTAAAAAACCTAGGAAAAGAAAGCTGATAGAAAGCTTAATAAAGATAGAGGTAAATGAATTAGAAAACTGATACGCACTAGAAATAAATGCTAATCTAGTTTCTTTGTAAAGTCTATGTCATGCTTCCAAAAGAAAAAAATAAAATCCAGATTAAATAAATAATTTTGTTGAAAAACCAAAAGTAAACTCCATATATAGAAAATATAAGCAGACAAATTATCATAGAGTAAATAATGTAGTTAAGGAGCTCTTTTCCAGAAAGCACCATTCTCAATTAACTTCATCTAGGAATTTTACCAAGTTTTTAAAGATCAGGTAGTTTAATGCTGCATAAATTTCTCCATACCAATTAAAAGCACAACCTCTAAATGGGCTTTATAATATAAATATAACATTGATTTTATACATTGCACAAAATTGCTAAATTACAAATATATTTGCTTATAAATATTAATACAAATTTCTTAAATATAGCACTAACAAATAGAATCTAATAGCACATAACATGTAATAAAAGATAAAACAATAGCACTTAATTTTAGTAATGCATGTGTGGTTCAAAGGTAGAAAGGCCATAAATATGGCCATAAATAATGTCATATAAATAGAGCTTAAAAGAAAATTTATATGATTATTGCCAGTGATGTAGATAAGGCATTAGCCAAAATTTATCACATATAATGATAAAAATACACTCAATAAAATATGACTTAATGGACACATCATTAACGTGAAAAAGTGTACATCTTAATCAATAAACAAGCACTTTACTTAAAAGGAAAACATAAGCTTTTCCACTATAGTCAAGAAAAGACAAACTTACCTTTTTGGCTGTTTCATGGTGACAAGGAGAAGAAAACAAACAAAAACAGAATATAAGATCTGATATTTTAAGTTAGAAACTTTGGAGAGCTTATACTCCAACAGCATATCAATCAGAAGTAGAAGTCATCTTGGGAAAACTACAAACTGGGCTAAGTCAGCACAGGGTATGGCTGATTTAAGGTCATCTGCTGTCACTTTTTGAGTCTGGGAGAGGATATAGTGAAGCCTCTAGAAAAATTAGCAATATCTAAAGATGATATTTTTCCTTTCTGGTGTCCAGCATTCAGTTGTACACACACACACACACACACACACACACAGGTAAAAAAGCAAACAATAAAAACAGATCTAAGAATATTTATTTAATTATAGATATCAAGTGTAGACATTGAATTCACTGTGATTAATATGTTTGAGGAAAGAGAAGAGACAAAGATAAAGAATTCACCAGAGAAAGGAAATTCTTGAAAAAAATAAATGAAATGAAAATGTAGGCTTATAAAGTATAATAATAGCAATTTACAACTAAATAGATGGGCTTAGTAGATAGGATACAATAGAAAAGATTATTAGTTAAAGGAATGACAGGAAAATAGAAAACATGCAAGTGGATTCATGGAAATCACAAAATAAATGAGAACACAAAAAATAATGTGAGAAATACATGTGAAAAAGTAAAATGAAAAGTCTAACCTAACTGGAGCCCTGGGAGAAGAGAAAGAGAATAAGGCAGAAGTAATATTAGAAGAGATAATGGCTGATATTTTCTAAAACTGATGGGTGATATTGGCCTGTTCTTACTGTTAAGAAGAAGCAGAATAAATTAAACAAAACATAATTAAAGAAAGCATAATGATTATACAGGGACTATAATAGTATTAAAGTGTGGAGTAACTATCACAGAAAATAGGATCACATAAGTCTGAAATAGAATCCTGGCAAGTTATATGCACAGTGAATAGAATAGATGAAATCAAGGTTGTAGGCTATGATAGGGTAAATATACAAAGAACAGTAAAAGAATCCAAAAGAAAGCTGCCAGCCTTCCAAATATCCATAGGAGGAAGAAGATTTCACAATGGAAATTAGAAATTATTTTGATCTAAACCATGATTAAAAAATGATATATCAAATTTGTAAGATAAAGCTAATGCCATGTTTAAGTTAAAATAATAAGCCTTAAATAAATATATTAGAAGGAAAAAGCTAAAAACCATTTAGTTGAGCTTAAAACTCAAGAATCAGCTAGAATAAAAAAATTCAAAACCAATAGAAGTATAAAAAATTAAGAAGATAAAGTAATATGTTAGAAAAGAAGTTACAATGGATTCCATAAAACAAATAAGGAAATAAAACAAAGATCTTTGAAAAAGACTGATAAAAATGAGGACCTAATGCAAGAATAATTAATAAAGAGAAAAGACACAATGTCAAGTTTCAAAAGATGTGTGTGTATATATAAATATAAATGTTTCCTTTATATATATGTGTATCCATATATATAAATGAAAGATTACTAAAGACTCTAATGGTATTAATGATAGGAACACATTATGAGATTCCTTTTGATAATAAAATGTGATTTAGATAAAATAGACTTATTTCAGAAAAAATTATGGCAACTGATACAAAAAGAAACAAAAATATTTAAAGTTCTATAGCTATTTTAAAGATAAACATGTTTATAAATCTTCCCACAAAGAAATATCCAGAACTATATTGTTTCTAAAGTGAATTAGAAATTCACATTAGAATTAGAATTAGAATTACTGTTTCTAATTCTTCTAAAATTGTAAGGAAAAAATAATAATCTTAGGAAATTATTTCAGAAATTTAAAAAAGACGAAGCACATTTTAAGTCATCTTTTGAGACGAGCATAAACTGGGAACCAAAATGTGACAAAGAAAAGAAAATTATCAGCCAAACTTTCTCAGGAAAATACATGCAAAAAAATCAAATACAGTATTACATAAAATAAATTATATATCACAATTGAATTGGGCTTGACTCTGTAATTAATGATTGGTTTTAACATTTAAAATAACAGTAAGTTATAAGATTAATAGAAAAAGTAGGAAAACTCCCAATAAAGTTGATAATCTAAAACAATGTTGAAAATAGCACTTGATAAATTTCAACACATGCTGACATGAATATGAGTAATAAACTACAAATAAAAGGCATGTTCCCATTTGAGAGAAAACATGAAAATTAATGGTGGAGTATGATGCTAGTATTAATATCAATATTTGAATTAGTACAATTAATATAATCAATAATATATATGAAATATTCACTGTGATTTCTGAATGATGCAAGAATAATCTTTACAGCCATTTCTATTCAGTGATATAGACAAGAGTGAAAGTAAAAATGTCATAAATGGAAAGGAACAAACTGGATAGGTATTATTTACATATGACACATTTGTATATGCAGAAAACATAAAAGAATATAGCTAAATATTAGAATTAATAAGTTTAACAAAATTCCTAGGTTCAAGGTCATATAAATATGCATAAGAATATATGTATAAGATCTTTAACCTGAAATCTGTAAACATTTAGGAAAATTAAAGAAAACCTTATTAAGAAGAGATATACATCATGATCAAAGATTGAAGTCAATTTTGTAAACATGTCAATTCTCCCCATATTGATTTTGTAAAATATTCATTAAAACCCTAGCTCTGTATGTGTGTGTTTGTGTCTATTCAAATATGATCAATGATTCAAAATTTATATGGAGAATCAAGGGACCGGGAACAGCATAAATACATCACAACACAAGACATATAGTATCATTTATTTTATTTTATTTTTAAGTTTCAGAATATTATGGGGGTACAAACATTGTGGTTACATATAATACCTTTGCCTTGCCCAAGCCAGACCTACAAGCGTGCCCATTCCCCATGCAGAGTGCTCTGCATACATTAGTTGTGAGTTTACCCACCCCCACCAACCCCCTCATGCCCTCCCAGCACCTGATGAATGTTACTTCCCTATGAGTACCTAAGTACTGATCAGTTAGTACCAATTTGATGGCAAGAATATGTGTGTGGTGGACTTGTTTTTCCATTCTTGTGATACTTCATTTTGAAGGATGGGCCCTAGCTCCACCCAGGATAATATAAGAGATGCTAATTCACCATTGTTTTTTATGGTTGAGTAGTATTCCATGGTACACATATACCACATTTTACTAATCCACTCATGTATTGATGTATACTTGGATTGTTTCCACATCTTTGCAATTGTAAATTGTGCTGTCATAAACGTTTGAGTGCAGATGTCTTTATTGTAAAATGTCTTTTTTTCCTTTGAGTAGATGCGTAATAGTGGGATTACTGGATCAAATGGTATTTCTCCTTTCAGTTCTTTGAGATAACTCCAAATTACTTTCCACAAAGGTTATATTAATGCAGTCCCACCAGCAGTGTAAGAGTCTTTCCTTCTCTCCACATCCACACCAGCATTTGTTGTTTTGGGACTTTTTGATAAAGGCCATTCTCACTGGAGTTAGGTTCTACTTCATTGTCGTTTTGATTTGCATTCCCCTGATAATTAGAGATGTTGAGCACATTCTTATATGTTTGCTGGCCATCATTCTATCCTCTTTTGAAAAGTTTTTGTTAATAGCCTTTGCCTACTTTATAATGGGGTTGTTTGATTTTTTTCTTGTTAATTCTCTTAAGTTATATATAGATTTTTGTTATCAACATTTTATTGGTTGTGTAGCATGCAAATATTTTCTCCCATTCTGGAGGTCATCTATTCACTCTAATGATAATTACCTTGGCTGTGCAAAAGCTTTTTAATTTGATCAGGTACCATTCTCTATTCAATAAATGGTGCTGGGAAAACTGGATAATCACATGCAGAAGATTGAAACTGGATCCACACCTCTCACAAATATCAATTCATGATGGATAACAGACTTAAACCTAAGGCATGAAGCCTTAAGAATTCTAGAAGAAAATGTTGGGAAAACTCTTATAGACACTGGCCTAGGCAAAGGATTTATGAAGAGGACCCCCCAAACAATCACAATTTTTTCAATCACAATTGAAAACAATCACAGTTTTCATTTTATTTTTATCATATGAAAAATGTGTGTATATATATATATAGTCACTTGATTTATAACAGTGACACTAATACTCAGATAAAATTTCTTATCAATAAAACAAATAAAAATTTGGTGTCATATTTTTGGCAAGGCTGTGGGGAAACAGACACTCTCATACATTGGTGATAGGAATAGGAAATAGCAAAACCTATTTGGGGGGGGGCATTTAGCCATATCTTCTCCAAACAGAAGTACATTTACCTTTGTGCCCTAGAAATCTTTTTTGGAATAAATTGGCAAAAATTCAGGTATCTATATAAAGGTCTGTTCAGTGAAGTAGTAGATTTGATAGGATAGGACTCAAAACTATTCATATATCTATCAATAGGGAAATTTTTAATTACACTATAATGTACACATACAGTTGACTGCTATGCAGATATAAAAAAGACAGAGGAAATGTCTCCATGTACTTTCATAGAGTGATCTTTTCCATATATTGTTGAATGAATGATCAAGGCAAAAAAGTAAAACAGGACAAATATAAGCCAAATAAATATAAGAAAACCACATATAGGAATATCATAGTGGTGTTAACTATTTTCTGCTGCTATAACAAGATACCACTGACTAGGTCATTCATAACAAACAGAAATTTATCTGGCTTACGATTCTGTAGGCTGGGAAGTCCAAGAACATGGCACCAACATCTGGCAAGGGTCTTCTCACTATGTCATAATAGGGTGCAAGAGCAAGCTAGCACCCCAGACAGAGAGAGAATGGAAGCTCAACTTAAATCTTTTGTCAGAAGCCAATTCTCAGGATAACTAACCCACTTGCACGATAGCAGCATTAATCCATTCATAAAGATGGAGCTTCATGACTTAACCACCTCTTAAAGGCCTTACCTCTTAATACTATTGTCAATTAAATTTCAACATGAATTTTGGAGGGGACATTGAAACATGGCATTAGTCAAGGTGCTAAAAACCAAAAGTACAGACAGAATATTTAAAAGGATTAGGAAAAAACGTACAATACATTGAGATAAACCAAAAAATAAAGAATGACGGCTAACTTATAAATACAAATAACAAAGGCCATAAAAAGATAAAATAATTAAATCTATAATGAAAAAGTTTTAAAATATTTCAAAATTGAACAACACACATTTAAAAATCCATGAGTGAAAAACAAATCATTAGCCAAATCAGAAAACTCTTTTGAACTGAACAGTAATTAAAACACAACTTATCAAACTTTATGAGAAACAGTTAAAGTAAAGGACAAATTGAAATGTATAGCTTTAAGTTCTCATATAGAATGCAAAAAAAGGGTGTTATTAATGATTCATGCTTCTGTCTTAGGAAGCTAGTACAAAAAGAGAAATTAAAACCAAATATATAGATAGAAGGCAATAATACAACTATGAGTGAAATGCCAGTGAATTAAAAAACAGAATAACAACAAAATCAATGAAAACAAAATCTGGTTCCTTGAAAAGATCAATAAAATTAGTCTTATCAGAAAAAATAAAGGAATAAAAATTATCAATTTTCATTGATATTTTATTTAACAATTATTTATTGATATGTATTTAACAATTATTATCTGAAATAAAAGGTGAGCATCACTACAGGCAATATAGACATCAAAAAGATAATGATGTAATATTATAAACATTATATTAAAAATAGACAACATGTATAACATGTAAATGTTTAGTAAAAGAAACAATTAGCAGTATTGACTCAAAAAATTAGATATTCTTAATAGGCCTAAATTTACTTTTAAATAGTTTATTTATCCATAACTTTTTCTAAAAACAAAAACAAATAAAATATCACCACAGACAATAAGAATGACCAAATGAAATCCTGATGATATCACTGGTGAATAAATTCAAACATTTGAGAAGAAATAATACCAATTCTAAAATGCTGTTTCCAAAAAATTAAAAGGAAAAAGCATTTCCCAACTCCTATATTAGAGTGAAAGAAATAATTTTATTACAGACACCCCACAGACCTTACATGGATAATAAAATACTAAAATACTAAAAGCAACTCTAGGTACATAGATTTATCAAGTTAAAGTAGACAAATTCTTCAAAACCTGTAAACTGTCACAATGCATCCAAGATGAAATAACCTGAATAGTCCTATGTCTATTAAAGAAATTTAATTTGTAGTTTAAAACCTACCCACATAGAAATATCCAGGACAGATAATTTTACTGGTGAATGATACCAGCTATTTATGAGACCAATTCTACACAATCTCTTCCAGGAAACAGAAGAAGAAAGAACACTTCCCAAAAGCATTGCCCTGACATCAAATACAGACAGGATATGCCAGTTAAAAAACAAAAGAAAACTATATACCATATTCCTCCAAATATAGAAGCAAATCTTTAATGAAATATGAGCAAATTTAATCTATTAATATATAAAAAAGAAAACTACATTATCACCAAGTGGTACTAAGGTGCAAACTAAGGTACAAATTTGTTTCATTTTTCTAAAATCAATCAATGTAATTGATGTTCTTAAGAAGAACAGGATAAAAACATACAATTATGCTAATACCTACAAAAAATTATTTGGCAAATTTGAGCACCTATTATTCATGAAAAACTTTCATAAAATTAGGAATAAAATGGGATTCCCTGAATTTGATAAAAGGCATCTAACAAACTCTATAGTTAATATTATACTTAATGCTGAAAGATAATAATTTCTAGCTAAGGTCAGGAAAAGAACAAGGATTTCTTCTTTAACCCTTACTATTCAACATTGTCCTAGAGACCCTAGTCAGTGCAATAAGGTCAGAAAAATACAAGACATTGGGATTGAAAAGGAAGAAGTAAAACTGTAAATACATTTTCACTTTGCTGTCTATAAGTGTAGAATATCTCACCTCTATTGTAGGGAATGTAGCAGAAATTAAAAGCTTTTATAATTCATAAGTCATTCTAACAAGGTTGTAGGATACAAAGTTATGGCACAAAATAAATAATATTTATACACATGAGCAACAAGTAAAAATGAAATTTAAAGTAGAACTTCATTTGTTGTAGGAATATAAGAAAACTGTTTTAAAAGACAGTTCCACTGAAATGGAAAAGTGAATAATCAAGATAAACATGAAATATACTAAATCTCAATAATCAGGGAAATATAGATTAAAGTCCTGATGACATTATTACCCACTGGAAAGCAAGGATATGAATGTCTGATAGTACTAAGTGTTGGTGAAGAACTGAAATAATGAGGACACTTATACAGAGCTGGAGGCAAGTCAGTTAGAAAAATTACTTTGGGAAATAGTTTAACCTTACCTAAGAAAGCTAAACATTTGCTTTCCATTCCTAGGTATGTGCCCTAAGAAAACCCTGTATGCATATGTCAGTGGACACTTGTAAGGATTTTTAGAAAAGCATTGTTTGAAATGGCCCAAAATGAACAATGTAAATGTAAAATAAATAAAATTAATAAACTATAGTCTAGCCATACTCTTTGAAATAACAACAAAAATTACTGAATTATAGCTACAACTGCCGATGTGGATTAAATGTATAGTGTTGAGGAAAATAAATGAGTAACAGGAGAACACACACCATCTGACTATATTTATATAAAGTACCAAACCTGGCTATTTAAAATGATATTTAGTATATGGATATATACATAGGTGATAAAATTATAAAGTTAATAAATGTCATGATTATCACAAAAGTCAGGAGGATAGTGGTTATCCTTACGGGGAAAGAAGAGTTCAGATCCAGACACAGCTCATAAGAAGCTCCTGAATAGCCACAATTTTTTAACTTGGCTGATGCTTCTATAGCTTTTATTTTATTACACATTACATTATTATTTTAAACATATGTGTTTTATGAACTCTTCTATATTCATTAGAATATATTAATATTTCATTAGAATGATTTCCAAGTACAGATTTTAAAAAGAGAGTAATATCACTTGCTATCAATTTAACCTCAAAGTTTATTTAATTAATATAGAATGGTTTAGATAGCTGAATGAAGTAGTTGGTAAATTGGCCCTCTTTTCATAGAAGAAATAAATATAAATAGTATTTAAAAATAATATATTTTTAAAAAATGATTAAAAACTGCCTATGAAACCGTGGGACTTTGTGTTTAATTGTCCTCTTTGAACTATCGATGTTAAATAAGAATAACTTTTTGCCATCTCCAACTCAGAAAATCTCCCATATTCTTCTACTGGGGAAACGATGCCATGTCTTCATAAGGATAAAGGGGAAAACTAACATTTATTTATCTGGCCCCCAAAATAAATATCCATCTCTTTCCCACACAGAAAATAGAGATGTCTCTTCCAGAAAAGACCATCCAAACTCTATATAATTAACAGTTACAATACTCATTGTTATAGACAGACTACAAAGTCAGAGGAAAAGTAAAACTGGGATTAAGGCAATTTGTTCACATAGATATTATTGTAACTCAACAGGGACTTATTGAGCACCTGAGAGATGCAATGCCACAGATGGCAGGAAAAACACACCATGATCCATGTCTCAAGGAGCTCATAGGCTGATCAAAAAGAAAGTATTTAAAAATATAATTGCAATATCTATAAACAAAATAAATGAAGCATGTACTCCATGCAAGAACACCAGTGAATAAGAAGGAATAGACTTTATTCAGAAAGAAAATTATGAGCCAACCTGAAGAATGATGCATTTGGAGTTTCCCAGATAGATGAATGTGGCATTGTTTAATATTATCATGATCATAATATCATAAATAGCAGAAATGATCATGGAATTGCTTAATAATAGTACAAAGACCATAATATCAGTCATAACAGAAATAACATTTCATTTATATTCTTTTTCAGTTTTCAACTATCAAATATGACTGTTGCAAGCTAAAAAATAAAAAAAAAGCAAACTTTCTATTTCTCCATTTACTCAACATATATCGAGAGCTGTCTATGTGCTTCAGCTGTAGCAATGACAAAAATGTGGCTCTCGGCCAGCCTCATGGTTCTCACAGACCAGTAGTAATGATTCTGTGCATTTCATTGTCAGTTCCCTCATAGTTTTGTTTTCCTATTTTCACCCTCACACTCCATTTACATCTTCTCAGTTGGAGAAAAGTCCCTTTATAAGTACAGTGTAGGAACTCCTTTGCTCTTAAACTGGTTCACAGAGGCTACAAATTAGCCTTTCTTTATAGAAAATTTGGCCTCATAATAATAACTCCCTTTCGCCTTTCCATGTGGTGTTCGGAGATTAATGGGAATGGTGTCCACATATTTGTGTTACTGCCAGACTACGCCACTTATCTGAAGCCAGTGTCAAGACCCCATGACGATTAATCACCTCTCCAGTCCCTGAAATAAAATCTGCATTGTACACTTCTTGGACTGAGGACGGGAAAAAAGGAATGGTGTGGTTTGGGGCTGCTTCTCATCATTAATTTTCAATTATGACTGCAAGAGCCATCCCAGTTAAGCCTCATGTTAGAGGGCAGGGGGTAAAAAAGCCCCCAGGGAAGACTAATAAGGGCCACATGGAGGGGGGAAAATATGGGACTTATAAACCCTTTTTTTTTTTG
>VBSM01001979.1:13948346-13983969 GCA_008086735.1 Cheirogaleus medius | reverse complement strand
AAAAAAAAAAAAAATCAGGCTCCCTCCTTAGACCCAAAGGAATCTGAATAATGAAAAACTAACTTTATGTGTGGTGTTTTTAGGTTGGAAATGACTTTTACATAGACTATTCTCATCTCACAACATTTTATGTTGTCAGTTTTATATGAATCTCATTTTTCAACAAAAGTAATTAAAGATTAAGAAGCAAAATCACACACTCTGTATTATAAGTTAGAGGTGGCATAGTTAGATTTTGGTCTCCTGAGTCTAAGCACTCACTTTGCATGGTATTTTGATGCCTTTGAATCTTTAGGGACTGGACATTGAAGCATTTATATGGAGTTATACTTTTTATATGAGCATGCAGATATTATGTTTAACAGAGAAAGCCATTATATACACAAGGAACACATACCATATCATATTGGATATTAGTGACTTTTCAGTTTTCCTTCTTCCCATCCAAACCACATCCCCACATTCTTATTTCATGTTATTCTCCCTAGAAGAATAATGATTTATTAAGTATGTTTTGGATGGGCAGTACCTATTCCCACTACAAAAGCTCTGTTGATCAATTCATTCTATTCCTACTTGGGCTTAGCCAGTCACACATTCTCTCTAAAGATATTGAATCTTGAATGAGCAAAAGAAGGACCAGAGTCTCTCTAAAACATGATCTTGTTGGTGGTTATCCCTACCTAACTTCCAGTGCAAAATCTTGGCTTTTGTCATTTCACCATTTTATCCTTTTAGTGGCCTATCAATTCAACAATTCCTTGATAGTCTTCCAATACATTTCCTGGTTGCTTGAGAATTCAACGTTCAGCTTCTGTGGCTTCCAATCATGAGTGTTCCTGATCTATGCATGTTTTTCTGCAGCCATGAATATTCATGGCTTATGAAGACACTAGCTTGATGCTCGCACATGTGATTTTAGATTCTAATAAGAAGTTCATGTCTTTCAGATATGAAACTAAGTCTGGACTCAAGACATTGAAAGTAGACTGGATAAATTTCTTAAAATATCTCTTCGAACTATGATGCAATGTTCATATGCTAAACACTGGAATACTGATGCCATTATAGATAGCACTTTTATGAGATGTTTCCTCCTTTATCTCTGTCTAGCTTAGGGCATACGCAGCATATACTTATATGTATATATAGTAGTTCAAATAAGCAGTTAATATTGGCTGAATAAGGTAAAAATTTAAGGGTAAGAAGACATTGAAGATTTTTACTATTTGTGTTTGAAGATTATAATGCATGAACAAGTTATTTCTCTTCTTATTCATCCCAGATGTAAGAAAGTTTCTGCTACTGAATTATGTTTACATGTCTTTTTTAATTGCAGACTAGTTGGAAAAATCTTATAATAAAAGCATAATAGATTAATAATGTTTTATGAAAAAAAGTTTCCCCTCGATTAAGAGTTTAAAATAAATTCTAGGCCTGAAACAGTTAACTTTATCTTTATTTTCCCATTCCAGATTTCAATTTGATGTAGATGTCTGATTTTTGAGTAATAATTCTGGCTCGGGAGATGAAAATGGCATATTTTATGAAAAATGATCCTGTGTTTGTGGAATTTTCAGTCTTATTTTCAAGGCTCATTATTACTCTCATATCATTAAGTCTTTGTCACCAAATGTGCTTTTATAGTAGTATAATACCAAAGTAAAACCACTGGAGAACAGTAGATTTACGTAATAAGTGTGTTAGAGTAAATCCCTCATTGAGTGGCAAAAGCATGTGTTAAATTTCAAGTTCGATGAGAGTGACACTAGCCTTTATTTATATTGACAGCTCCTTATAAGATGGGGAGACAAACTAGATTAAGGATTTCCTGATTCTTTTGCTCTGAAGATCATGAGGCAGGAAGAAACCTGGATTTAGACATTGAAGGAGAAAATATAAATTTGTTTTCCTATTTACCACTGTGGGTTAAGTGTAGAGGTTGACTGGTCAAGGTGCTTTTTGGAGTCAACATGGGCCTGAATATGAAATCAAACATGCCCTACCTACATTCCTGGAAATACACCAATAAGAAGTTTATTTATCTGGACAGTTAATTTAGATTTGCATAAGCAAGGATAAACTTCTTCAGTGAGAAAGGGAATATGAAATTAAAAAGCACAGTAATTGTTTTTATTTTAATTTTTTATTTGATACCTTAAAAATTTATAGGAAGGCTGGCAGAGAGGAGGGAAGAAAGGAGGGAAGGAAGAGAGGAAGGAAAGAAGGTTGAAGAGAAGGGGGAAAAGGAAAGGAAAGGGAAAAAAGGAAAAGGAATTAAGTGACTAAATGCCTAAGTATCAAGTAATATGGCACATATACTGAATTCTGGCTGTCCAGATTCAACTCATGACCTGGGTTTTACAAGCTAGGTGACACAGGGCAAACTATAACCTGCTGGTGACTAAGTTTGATCATCTGGAATATGGATCTAATATGGCAGCTACATTGCAAATGTTGTAATAAGGATTATAAAAATTGAAATAAGTAGAGTTTTGAGTAGTACTTGGCAAGCTGTATGTTTTGTTTGTTATTATTGATGTAGTTTCTGCAACCCTGGTGACTGCCTCAAGTGTTTCCGTGGCACTCAAGGGAGTGACAGAACTGTGTTGGGGACCACTAGTACCTCCTCCCCTCTTGTTTTCCCACAGGTCAATAGATTACCTTCACAGCGAAGGTAGTAAACAAAAATATCCCTTTGCCATTGCCTGCCTTCCCACATATGCTGTATTCTTCTGCTTCTTTGCAAAATCTTTCTTTTAGAGACATTCTGACCTTCTTGAAGAAGCTTGGCTTCTGTTCCGAGTGGAATTGTGTCCTCCTCAAATTTGCACATTGACGTTCTAACCCCTAGTACTGCAGAATTAGGAAATAGTGTTGTTGTAGATATAATCAGTTAAGTTAGGATGAGTCCCTACTGGAGCTGTTGGATTCCTAACCCAACATGACTGGTGACCTTGGGAAAAGGGGAAATTTAAACACAGAGATAGAAAGACAGGAAGAACCCATGTGAAGATTGGAGTTATGCTGCCGCAAGGCACAGAACACCAAAGACGCCAGCAGACCACAAAAAGCTAAGAAAGGCATGAAATAGATTGTCCCTCAGGGCCCTCAGAGGGAACCTACGCCAACAACATCTTAATTTAGGATTTCTGGCCTCCAGAACAGGGAGACTGTGAATTTCTGTTGTTGAAACCACCCGTTTTGTGGGGCTTTGTTACAGCAGCCCTTGCAAACTAGCATAGTCTCAGTTGTTGCCCTTGCAACTGGCTAGAGTGTATACAGGTTGGAATCCCCTGGTATCTGGAGGTATCTCCTTCTGATCATGGTGTTGAGGCTCTCTTATGTCTCATAGACAGTGACAGAACATATTGCTTGATCTACTGCATTTCCCTCACTGTTCATGAGAAAGATTTATAGTGGTTGGTTTGAGTCCTCTATCTAGATGAACTCCTCTGTGTTGTCGCATGATTTCACATTATATTGGGGAAATAGGACAAGATAATGAAACCTGTGGTTTGAATTTGTTAGCTCTGCCACTTGCAAAATGTACACTTGCAGAAATAATAATAATCCCCCCCTCCCCCCCTCCCCCTTCCTCCTCCTCCTCCTCCTCCTCCTCCTCCTCCTCCTCCTCCTCCTCCTCCTCCTCCTCCTCCTCCTCCTCCTCTTCTTCTTCTTCTTCTTCTTCTTCTTCTTCTTCTTCTTCTTCTTCTTCTTTTTGAGACAGGGTCTCACTCTGTCACCCAGGTTGAAGTACAGTGGTAAAATCACTGCAGCCTCAAACTCATGGGCTCAAGCAATGCTCCCACCTCAGCCTCCTGGATAGCTAGAGCTACAGTCATGCATCACCACACCTGGCTAATTTTTTAAAATTTTTTTGTAGAGATAGAGTTTTGCTATGTTTTCCAGGCTGGTCTTATATTCCTGGCCTCAAGTGATCCCCCTACCTTGGCTTTCCAAAATGTCAAAATGTCGGAATTACACGCATGAGCCACCACACCTAACCTAACTTGAGGACATTATTTAATGTCTTCCTTTCTTCACTGATAAATGAAGATGAAAATAAATCACTTAATTATCTCTCGGAAATGAAAGGATACAAATATCGTCCATACATTAATATCCACCATGCAAAATGTTATCTTTACCATCCAAGATACATTACTGAGTATCCACCTAAAGACACTAAACCAGGCAATGGGTTAAAAAATAAATATGCAAAGCAGAACCTACCATTGAGGTGCTTATAATGCAGAGACAAAGACAGTCACAGGAAAACATAATTGCAACATGCTTGACTTGTTTCAAGGTACTATGAGAAATGCTACCTTGTTTCAAGGTACTATGTGAACTCAAAGGAGGAAAATATTAACATTGCCTTGGCTGGGAAATGAGGGTGGGGGATGGTCAGGAAATAATTCACTTAGCAAGTGTGTGTGGCTTAGAGGACATTTCACAAATGCCATGACATTTGAACTGAGCTTTAAGGAAGGAGTGGCAATTTAACAAACAGAGAAAGGGCCATAGGGAATGGATACCCAGCAGATGCATACTGAGATGGGCATGCTGTTAGGAAGGGTTGTTTCTGTGTATGGGGCTGAATGGTATAATGCATATATGGGCAAGTATCAGGAGATAAACCAGGGAAACAGATGAGTTTACAGTCTTTGCAAACCTGAAAGAGTTAGATTATCAAGAAGAAACACTTCTTATTCTCCAAGTTCAAGAAAGAGAAAGATTAACTATTCTTTGGTAGTGGTTGCAAGCCTTCATCAGAACTTTTTAAACCCATCTCAATCTTTCAGTAACAATTGTCTTCTTTAACCAGACAACCAATCATCAACCCTATGGCTCCAGGCATCTTGCTTGTGAAAGGCTGAAAGATCAATCAATCCCTAAACATTCCTACTTCTATAAGCCTATACAGATTCCTGAACTCCACATTTCTCAAAACCCTCAAAAAAATCTCCCATTTCTCTGTTCAGATATTATGCCTTCCAACTTCAGCTTTTCCTTGCTTACTAAGCAATAAATTCAGCTTTGATTTCATATTTTGACACTATTTAATGCTTTATTTTTGTACCTCTTCACCTCCTTCATTTCCTAAAATATTTAATAAGCACCAATTGAACATGGCCCGATTACAGGATGGGGGATGAACACAGAACATAAAGAACGACAGACACATATAAAGACTTCACATGACTCGAGTGCCCAGTGCACCGGTTGCTTTATTTTTATACCCCCCAGACCCAGGGTTAGTTCCTTGTACGTGAGCATCTGAGCATAGCAGCGATAACCGCCAACTTTGGAATTGTATCACAAGGGAACAATTTCCCATGATCTCAGACCTCAAAACGGTTACTTGAGGCACCAGTGCCAGACATAACTCAAAGATCAAGGCCTAAGTAAGCAAAATTAAACAATGCAGCCATCAGAAGAACTTCTTGTGCTCTCGCCCAGTCAGCGGCAGGCCCCCACGGTTGTGCCTGTCTTAGGTTGTCTCTCCCATGAGGGACCTTACCCGTCTTTGACTACCAACCATCTTACGGGGCCAGACCTTAGAAATGTTCTTCTTATCTTTATGGCCTCAGACTCCCACCACAGGGGCCCACTGTGTGGGAGCTGGGCAACATTTGCTTACGTGCAGAAACTCAGGCCTCTTGTTACGTCCCAAGGCAGTAACCGTGTGTGAAGAAAATACTGGTTACCGCTGCGTCATGCAGCACACGTACATTACAGGCTATAGGAAATGATTAGTATAAGGCATAACTCCAGAATCAGCCCCCAACAACCTACTTTAAGAAGCCTTTCTCAGTATGGACTCAGGACAGAAAGGCTTGCTCTAGTGTGTGTGGAAATTGCCCCAGGGATCCATCTAGTGGGTCATATGGAGGCTAATGTACTTCAACCAAACATGATGTTCTGTAAAAAAAGAAGTGGGTACAGAACAAATAATTGTTGAATATCTACAATGAAAACACATACATTATACTAGTTGTTTCATATAATATACTTGCATTAAATATCACAACATTCCCCAAGGCCTTTTTTTTCCAGACAAGAACTAGTATGCCAAAGGCTTAGTAACTTTGTCATAGAAGAGGTAAAACAAAAATGCGGTTTCATTTTGGTCTGGCTTTAAAGCTAGTGGTCTCATCCATATCGGTCTGCAATCTTCAACATCCAAATGTACCTTAGGAGGCTTGAAATAAAAGTATCTCTGCTCAGATATGAGAAGACACTTCTCTATTTTTAACATAAAGTTGAAATGTAGCTATCTAATTCTAAACTTCCAGACAAGTAGCCTAAATCAAATCTCACACTAGAGTATGGACATGCTTTTGCTTATATCACTAAAATAAAATAGTTTCTCTTTAATACTTAATTTTTAAAAATGTTATTTTAAATTTTTATAGAAGTATAAATTGTTTTATATATTTTAATTTTTGAAAAAATAGATATAAAAATTATTCCTTAAGGAATACTTAGACTGATATTTATTAAGCAACTGCTTACCATTTACACATTTTTTTCCATTTATCCTTTGGGATTGAAAATTGCATAATTTCTAATTTATGACTAAGAAAACTGAGTCCTGAAGAGGTTATGTAAATTCCCCAAAGATTTATATCTAGTACATGGTACAACCCAAATAATGACACTTGCTCTGTTTCACAAATTAACATTAAATAAAAATAATACTTATAAATTAAATTTTAAAATGGATAAAAGAAGTCTTGACAAGATTCAGAACATTTTTCAGTGCTACTTCCTTACAGTTAAAAATAATCAAATTTCTCCTTTTTGTCAGAAATCAAAATGAATAGAAAAATGCTAGAGATTTATGCATATTCCCACCCCACTTTCAGATTGAAATGTGTCTTCTCCCTGATTATTTATCATTGTGATTAAAGACAAAGTAATCTGCACCCGAAATTGTATATCCATTCCACAGAGAGGGATCTGAGGATGAGAAAGTCAATTATGAAGCTTGACATAATCTGGAAATGCTAATTGCTACACAAAAATGCTTTCATGTGACACTTCTCTACACTGTTGAGGGTTTGATAAAATCTTCATAGCTTGTAAAATTGGAAAACATAGAAAGAACAACTATTTTTATGAGAAACTCCATCGTGTTCCTGTACAGTGGTTCCTGTACAGTTCCTGTACAGTGTACAATGGCATTTCTTGTATTCTGATTTCTTGAGTTTCACTCTCAAAGAACTACTTGCTAAAACTTGCAGGAAACAGTACTAATGGCATGGATATACTAAAAAAAGAAAAAGAACAGAAAAAGAAAATTAATCTGTCCCTTTCTTGCTTTGAGCCCTTTGAAGTAAGTCCTCTGAGACATAGCACTAAGCAACAACTTTGTTTGTGGGCCTTTAATATGATAGGATCAAAGAGCTTATTAGAATGAATTACTTGAGAGGACCCAATGGTTACATTTCCCTAACCTATAAAAACAAACCAAAAATAAGAAAGGCAGAAAACAATCTCTAAATCATAAGGGAACAAATTAGGAGGCACCATGCTCCAGGTTAGTTCAATCAGATGGCAGGACAATATGTTGATAATTATAATCTCTTACATATGCTCTACCTCACTGAATTGTTAACAAGCCCTCTACAGTATATAAACACATTTGACAGCTTTATGAACCAATTGTAACAAACAAGGAGAACACTATTTAAAACATTTGTATTTTGAAATAATTTTAGATTGACAGAAGAATTAAAACAATAATACTGAGTTCGTTTAAATCTTCACCAAGCTAAAGGTATTATTTTACACAAGCATAATATATTCATTAAATCTAAGCAATTGACAATGGCATGATGTTTATTAACTAAACTGCAGGTTTATTTTGAATCTCACTAGATTTTGCACTGATGTCTTTTTTCATAACACATTGTCGTATCATATTTCCTAATCTCCTCCGATATGATAATGTAATGGTCTATTTATTTATTTATTTTTTTATTTTGGTCTTTCACGACCTTGACACTTTTAAGAAGTCCTGGTCATTTGTTTTATATAACGTCCCTCAACTTGGGTTTGTCTAATATTTTCCCATGATGAGATAAACGCTATAGATTTGGAGGTAGAATATCCGGCTGAGAGGTGAGGTGCCTTTCTCATTGCATATCAGCAGGATAATGAGAAACAATGTGACTTATTATCACTGTTGCTAACCTTGATCACTCGAATAAAGAGCTGTCTGATAGGCAAAGTAAGTAGTTACTAAATTCCCTTTCCATACTCTGTTTCTTAGAATCCAGTCTACACTCAAGGGGGAGGGGAATTAACCTGCCCCCCACACACCTTTTAGAGGGAAGAATGTGTAGTCATATATTAAAATCACCACAATAATTAATCAATATTTTGGAGGAAATACATTGATACTAGGCAAATATCCTTTTACTCTTCAACCTTTGCCCACTAATTTTTACCATTCATCAGTTGCCTGCAAGAATTATTACTGTGCCGTTCTAACAGTGATTTTCTATTTCTTTTATCTCTTTCACATTTATTGTTTGGAGTTCTTCTGTAAGGAAGATTTGTCCCTTTTCCCTCATTTTTTCACCCTTTATTCACACAATCCTTTATTTATGCCTGTATGGATGTACACTACTAAACTCAAACATTAATTACTTTTTGTATTTTATGTTAGGAACTTGGTATAATTTATCTTTATTGTCACTCTTAACCATTTAATAAATAGCTATGATGTACTTAACATTGCACACTTTATTTAGAAAACCTCTTCTAGTTTTATAAGGAGTTATATGAAGCAAGAGAAAATAAAAATACAAAATCAAATTTTGATCTTTCCAGTGTTTTGCTACATTTTTTCCCTAATACCTTAAAGGCAGTTAATTTGTTTTTCTGTTTGTTGTAAAAAGGAAAGCATAGGTGCAAAACATGGAAAAAAGATTGACAGCACAATTCTAGAGTAGGTATTCACGAGAAGTTTCAAAGCGAAAGAAGGGTTAAAATACAAGAGGAGAACAATAACCAGGATTAATTTCATTGAATATGTAATGGAAAGGTCCAAGAATAAGAAATTGTCTAAATAAATTATGATTACCCATAGGAAGAGATATTACACAGCCATTAAAATAATGTTTTTAAAGGATATGCAACTACATGGGAAAGGTCACAGAACAAAGTAGGATGAAAAATGGCAGGATACAAAGCAAGACATCCAATATGATCCTGATTTTGTTTTTATAAAAACAAGGAAAAGAATGTGAAATAAATATTATACATTTGTATGCAAAAATATATTTTTTAAAAAATTATTCAATGATACACACACCTTGTAGAATAACTTGGTGCCTAGTAGACTATTTGGCCTCTACCGAAGTAATTATTGAATACAAGAAAATATTAATTGTGGTTATGGCTGGGTAGTGGAATATTTGATGACTTAATATTTCTTCTTTATGTTCTTTGTGTATTTTCCAAGCTTTCTATTCTGAACATATATTATTTGGTATTTCAATAAGAAGTTGCAGATAAAAGAATAAAACAACAATTGGTCTTCAAATGTCCTCAAGCTTGCAAAAGTGACCCTTGATAAGAATTATTTTGCTACTGCATCATCTAGACTGGGATTATTTTTAGAAAGAAACAATATTTAGGGAAAAAATCCTAAATTAAAACTGAATTCTTCTAATTAATCAACCTGAGAACTTGCCCGCTCAATACAAATGGTGTAGGTCACCCGAAAAGCAAACAGAATAATTGTAACTGCTTTAGGAGTCTTTGAAGTTATAGATTAAGCCAGTGGGAAATTAGCCAGATTGCCATTATAGCTGAAAAGTGCCGGAAGGCCCAGGCAGCCAGTGTAATTATGCAAGCTTTGTGAGCCTTGAAAATTTTGTGATTGTAATGTGTGCTCTCTGCCTTCATAAAGTTCTCCACCAACCTGCATTCTTTAAACTGCTCTCTGGCCCAAGGCTGAGCCATAAATTTGGAGAGAAAAACAAATATCATAGCAAACCCTTCCTTCCTATCAGAAGTTTCTTTACCTGTTGTGTTGCTAATGGATGCTGGGGAGGACATGTGCCTCATCCTCCAGTGACCAACTTGTAGAGGGTGGGATGGAGACTCTGCCCTTCCCGTGAGCCTTTCCTACAAAGCAGGCAGGCACAGGCATGCACACAGCTGTGTCTAATTATGTCTGGAAGCTCAAATATAAAAGAGGCCAGCTGGGTGCAGACAGGGGTCATTGATAAGTTTAGGGACTCATCATAGTCTGGTAAAGATTCAGGGCAGTGTTGAGAGAAGTAGGAGAAGTGAGTCCCAAATGATGCTCTGATAATTACCCTAAGTGGATATGTTTTGGGCCCTCCTGAAAAGGAATACAACTGTGAACTCAAATGCCAAACAGATGCAAAGTGAACACAGGGAGAGAAAGGGCAAGCGTGGTGCGAACAGGGACCTTTATTAAGTAGTGAAATAATTAAGGAAAGTGTGCAAGGGGGGCCAGAGAATCAAAATGTCTTCACACTCACACAAAGACAGAACTGTAAGTGAAGAATAAAGGGTGACTCCAGAAGGAAAACTTTCATTTGAATTTGAAGATCAGCCCTTGGAGGGTAACAGGACCCCAGAGAGAAGGAGATTGGGCTAAGAATGGGTGTATTCCATCAAACTCAAGGAGCAAAATCTGTCTTATGTATGACCCTGGATTCTGTCACAGATTCCTTGCCAAAGACAGCATTTCAGACAAAGAGCATCTGGTTTGGAATATCTGACAAAAATATTGTGTAGGACAGTGGCCTTAAAACTTGAGAGGAATAGATCACATTAAGAATTTCATAAAAACTATTGATTTCCTCCCCTCATACATAGTTCCCCATGCATGCAAAATGCATTGTTCAGGGATTCAGAGACACCCTCCCCCACCGACTCTCTACTAAAGCACCTGAACCCATGAGCCCTACTTTTAATAATCCCTGATGTAGAAGTTGATGAAAAGTTATTTCTTACAACATTTTCTCCTAGGAATTGAAAGAACATTTCTCAAATCTCTCAGCTACCCTAGCTTGATTCTTTAAGAGAAAGATAGAATCTATTTTTCATAGATAGGGGCACCAAGGCAAAGAGAAGTCAAATGTTGATGAAGGTTATTTGGCAGTGATTCAAGACTGAGGAACACAGCCATCAATTTCCTATCCCAGTCTTCACATGGCTATCGTTCACTCCCAATCTACTCGTTGGTTTGTAAAACTGTCAAGAAAGTTTTAAAATTGGTAGAATGTCTGTGGAGGTAAGAATGTTCAGTTCACAAAAGAAACCTAGGGACACTGTTCCTTACTATTATATTTTGACATACCTTCACATACTGTGAACAGAAAGATACAAAATTTTAAAATGGCTTCTGTAATTAAAATTATTTTGTAACTGAAAATATTCTCAAAATTATCAAAAGACATTTATTTTAAAACAGCTGATTTTTCATACTTAACTCTAATATTTGTATGAAGAGAAAGTATTGCCAACTATTAAAAAACACAAAATCTAAAACCATTAAAAACATACAAGTTGAGAGGGTTTTCAAAAATAATAATAATCACAACTTGATATTTGAATATAAATATTTCCATTGCCACAGTGAAAATTTTAAAACAATGTCCTCAATCTGCTTTCTCCACTGCATTCAATTGTCTCCTTTGCAAGTAAAGATGAATGCCCATAGCAATTTCCCTATGTGCATTCTCCACTATCCCTAAAGGAACTGTAGAGTTCATAGAATATCTATTTAACATTAGATTCTGATTCATTTTATAAGTATGTATACACACACATACATTTCTGTTAATGCTGATATTCATTTTTATCATATTTATCATTTAACTCTATGGGCATTTCATTTTGCTTCATAGACACTTGGAGAAGAGAAACAGTCTTGATGTAAACAATGGAGGTAATGGTGTTTATCCACAAATTCCCCACTCAGCTTTCCTCTTCATGGCTAGTCCCTTCCTTGAGCTGAAGAGAGTATTAGCTTCTGATAGGTCATAGCTGAGCCCCACATGTGGACTTGCTCAAGACTATGGTCCCTCCAAGGGGTTAGCTTTGGCCAATAACTGAGTGAAAGATACAGAAGTTGAATCCCACTCCTCTCCTCTCCCTTTCACTTTGAAGTGAAAACTTCAAAGGTCCACTCCAGTCTCAGAGCTCCCTGTAGAATCAGTAGAATCCTCAAATACAATTGGAACTTTTTGGTTTTCCACTGCCCAATCCAGTATTCCTCACTTTGGGAGTGTTAACATACTATTCACAATTATATAATTTTCTTTTTTAAACAGTTTTTGATATATGATTGATACACAACAGACTGTACATATTTACTGTGTACAATTTGATGACATCGAACATATTCATATGCCTATTATACCATCATCACAGACAATGCAACAGACATATGCAACACCTCCCAAAGTTTCCTTGTGTCCTTTTATTTTGGTATATTTTGGTATATTTGGTTCATATTTAACATGAAATTTAAAAGAAAAATCTCTCACAACAACAATAACAAAATCCCATGATCAGATGGATCCACAGCTGAATTCTACCGGAACTACAAAGAACTGGAACCTACCCTACTGAAACTGTTCTATAACATTAAGAAGGAGATAATCTTCCCTAACAGGGAAAGCCAGTAACAGCATGATGCTAAAGGCAGGAAAGGGCACACAAAAAGCAAAAACTACAGATCAATCTCCCTCAATGAACATAGATGCAAAAATCCTCAACAAAAAATTCTAGCAAACCAAATCCAACAGCACAACAACAAAAGAAATTCACCACAGTCAAGTCAATTGCATCCCAGGGATGCAAAGGTGATTTAACATATGCAAATGAATAAATGTGATTCACCACATAAACTGAATTAAAAACAAGAACCATATGATAATCTCAATAGATACAGAAAAAGTATTCAATAAAATCCAGCACTCCTTCATGATAAACACCCTTAATAAACTAAGCATGGAAGAAACATACCTCAAAATAATAAAGGTTATATATATGACAAACCCACAGCCATCATAATATGGAAGGGGGAAGTTGAAAGCATTCTCCATAAAAACTGAAACAAGACAAGAGTGCCTACTTTCTCCACTTCTATTCAACATAGAAGTCCTAGCCAAAGTAATCAGGCAAGAAATAAAGAGCATTCAAATCAGAAAAGAGGAGGTTAAAATATCCCTGTTTATCAATGATATGATCTTATATCTAGCAAACTCTAAAGACTCCTCCAGAATACTCCTAGAATTGCTAAATAAATTCAGTAAGTCTCAGGTTACAAAATTAATATAGCATTCTATACACTAATAATAGCCAAGCTGAGAATCAAATCAAGAACTCAGTCTCATCTATAATAGCTACAATAAAATAAAATAAGTAGGGATATCTTAATACTTAACCAAGGAGGTTAAATATTTCTACAAGGCAAACTACAAAACACTGATGAAAGCATTTACTGATGACACAAACAAATAGAAAAACATCTATGCTTATAGATTGGAAGAATCAATAATGTTAAAATGTCCATACTGCCCAAAGTGATTTACACATTCAGTGCAATTCACATCAAAATACCAATGTCATTTTTCACAGAATTAGAGAAAACAATCCTAAATTTCATATAGAATCAAAAAGAGCCCAAGTAGCTAAAGGAATCCTAAGCAAAAAGAACAAAGCTGGGATAGGCATGGCAGTTCACTACAGTAATCCTAGCACTTTGGAAGGCTGAGTGAGCAGGAGAATCGCTTGAGGCAAGGAGTTTGAGACCAGCCTGAGCAACATAGTGAGACCTAATCTCTACAAAAAAAAAAAAAAAATAGAGAAATTAGCCATCCTGGTGACATGTGCCTGTAGTCCCAACTATTTGGAAAACTGAAGCAGGAAGATCACTCAAGCCCCAAAGTCTGAGGTTGCAGTGTGCTATGATGTGCCCAGGCAACAGAGCAAGACCCTGTTTCTACAAAAAGTAACAAATAGAGTGGTATATCACTCAGCTTCAAATTATACTACAAGACTAAAGTAACCAGGACTGGTTACTTTACTGATCATACTGATATAAAAGTATGGAACAAAAATAGAAATAAAACCAAATACCTACAACCAAATGATCAACAAAGAGACAAAAATGTATACTGGGGAAACGATGCCCTATTCAATAAATGGCGCTAGGGAACTTGGAGAGCCACACACAGAAGATTGAACTGTATCCCTAACTCTTACCATATGCAAAAATTAAGACAAATTAAACTTTTAAATGTAAAATCTGACACCACAAAACTTCTGGAAGGAAACTTAGGAAAAACTCTTTTAGACATTGGCCTAGGCAAATAATTTATGACTAAGATCCCAAAACCAAATACAACAAAAACAAAAATAAATAAATGGGACTTGAATAAACTAGAATGTATCTGCACAGCAGATGATATGCTCAACAGTGTAAATAGACATCATACAAATGGGAGAAAATATTCACAAATTATACATCCAACAAAGGATTAATATCCAGAATCTACAAGGAATGCAAATCAGCAAGAAAAAAAAAAGACAAATAATCCCATTATATAGTGAGTCAAACACTATGGAATACTACTCAGCCATAAACAAGAAAGAAATAATGTCTTTTGCAGCACCTTAGATAAACTGGAAGCCATTTTCCTAAGTGAAGTATCTCAGGAATGGAAATACAAATACTACACATACTCACTTATAAGTGGGAGCTGAATGATGTGTATACATGGTCACACAGAGTGGTATAATGGATTTCGGAGACTTAAAATGGGAGGGTGAAAAGGAGAGTGAGTGATCAAAAATTACCTGTAAGATACTATGTGTACTCTTCAGATCATGGGTACATTGAAAGCCCTGACATCCCCACTATTCAATTCATCCATGTAACCAAAAAACAACTTGTACTCCCTAAATATATTGAAATTTTTAAAAATTCAAAAGAAAAGAATATTTAACATGATCTATACTCTTGGCAAATTTTGAAGTGCATAATACCACATTATTCACTATAGGCGCTATGTTGTACAGCAGATCTCTAGAATGTATTTCTCTAGCATACCTGAAACTTTGTAGTCATTGAGAACCATTTATATATCTTTATCTTTGTCTTAATAAATATATAGCATTTTTCAAACTGACATTTAGACTTTATTTGGATTTCATCGTATTTTTGCTATTGTTATTTTTCTATTCCAAGATCTAATCTAGGATAACCCATTGCGTTTAGTCTTCCTGTCTCCTTAATCTCTAATCTATGATAATTTCTCAGTTTTTTCTTGTTTTTCATGACCCTGAGAATTTTAAGGAGTCTTGGCCAGGTATATTGTATTACTTTCCTCAATTTGGATTCATCTGATGTTTTCCCATAATCAGACTAAAATTTTTGTTTCTCCTTCTTCTGACTCCCCTGAAATCACCTCCCAAAGAAAATTTTTGCACACAATGCTGAGTCTTAGAGTCTGTCTCCATAGGACCCAAATTAAGGAAACATGTATTACAGCACTTATCCATCTTCTTTCAACAAATATCCTGAAAAAAAATGTGGAGTAATTCAGTCCTTGAAATTCAACTTTACCAATAATATAGAATAGGGGCAATATAATTACAGTTAATATTAATTTTGTTGTCATGCCAGTGTTACATCAAGAATTATACACTTTTATGACATTGGTCAGCTAGGTTACTTTCATGCAATGGCTTTAGTTCAAGGAGCTCATAGGAATAACAATATATATTCAGTAGCCACATACATATCATTCTATGTTGATGCTCCTGGTGTTTTGGTGTACAAAATGCATGCAGTGTTTATCACATAAAACTGTGAGACAAGGATCCACACCTCTATGTTCGCCAGTTGTCCACACTGCTAATTAACCACATCAAAAATGCACACATTCAACTCTGAATCCTTTTGAACCAATTCAGTGAAATAACATTTTATGAAAATCACTATCATTAGCAAAATTTATGCTGAAACTAAATCCAACATTCAAGTCTTTGCCATATCAAGATTTTTGCCATATCAAAATCTCTCTGATAAAGCTCACTCGACAGTATAAATTGCTGTCAATTCAGTTTCAATGATATTTCTTTTATTTGCTGTAAAGAAATATTTTTTCTAGAAGAACAAAGCTTGTGATTTTTTTATCTTGATTTGCTTTATCCAAACTGGATGTTTTCTAAGAAAAAACGTTCAAATTCTCTCAGACTCATCATATCCTCACATTGTGGTATGTGAATGTATCCACCAAATTTTGAGGTGTAGGATAAACTCTTGATTTTTTTTTGCAATTAAATGACTTGCTCTGTTTGTGAAAAGTGATGAACTTTTAAATATATTTTAGAAAGGCGGTAGTATCCACTCAAAAAAGCTACCTTCTTTGTTAAGGAAAACAGCAATGTGCTTGTTGTTTTTCCTTTAAAGAAAAAGCACAGGAAAGGTGATGATTTAGACTGTAAGCTTTGATGACATTTACTGCAATTGCTTCAGAAGACAAAAACATCCTTCATTTTTGTAGGCAAAGTCTTTGAGAAAAGTGCATGCTGGTACAACATATCACGTGTGATCACGATACGAGGTTATTCTTCCTTGACAGAGGACACAAATCCTGAATTATCTTCCCCTGGTGTGGCAGGGTCATCCTCACTATAAATTGAGTCACATATATCGAGTTAGAATAAAAGTCTCTTTGGGAAGCTAACAGACTGATTTCCTTCATAGTTCAAAGAAATGGTCCAGAGAGCCACGTGGCTTTTGTCAGGCTATTGATTTCTTGGTGTCACTTTACGAATGTTACCTTATCATTGAGGACTACCCCAAAGACTCAATTTAAAATGGCACTCTCTCCTAGTACTGGATCCTCTATCCTCCTTCTCTGCTTAATTTTTTCTCTATGGCACTCATTGCTGTGCTAATGGACTCTGTATTTTGCCTGTTTTTTAAATGTCTATCTCTTTGTTCTAGAATGCCACCTCCCTGAGCACAGAAGTAACTGAGGATAGAAATTTATTTTGTTCATGCTATATTTCTAGTGCCTAGAACAGTGAATGACACATATAGAAATTTAATGAGTTTTAATGAAATACATGGATGAATACATTTAACAAATCTGTGTTGGTTGTTTGTAAGCTTTGATCTGTAGAGGAAAAGGCAGGCATAAACAATTTAAAAAGACTTCTTCCAAATAGGTTTTTGGATTTGTACCACAAAGAACCACTCTCTACTATACAACTAAAAAACGTATCTTCTCTCCTTCCCTATATTAACTATGAATAAAGGGACAAGTGTGATACTGTCTCTTTGTCAGACTCCTTTGGTCATGACATTCAAAGTATGAAGTTAATTTTTACAATTCAAATAGAAGATTCTTTGAAGGTCCATTTTTCTTAACCAAGATTTATCACCTATAAATAATAATCCATTGAGCTTTCCTTTTTCATAGCCAGGCTTTACTGTTACTTCAAACTCTGGAAACATATGCATTTCTACCTGATACAATTATGCTAATTATTACCAGAGGGTTGCTTAAGGCCTCTGGGGTTATATCATGGTTTAAATCTCTTGCTTCATTCACTCTTTATGCATCTTGTTGCATCCTGTTGCATGTGTTGAAGTTGCTTCTACCTTATATTAATTATTCCAACCTTAAAAAAGACAGTAAGTGATTAAGAGTCATGAGCATTTCTTTGTAAATTTTTCTAAATGGAAAGTTTGGATGTGTAACAGGATATAGTCTATAAAATTGCATGTTATCAGGACTTCAAAAGATCAGTATGAAGAAGTCAAATCTTCAGAATTATATCCTAGTTATTCTTGATTGCTAGTTGAAGTTTATGGAGTAATGTATTATAATAATATGCATCATAATCCTTAATATGCAGGCCAGTCTTGACCATGTCATTTGTATCTGAAAGGCCACTTTCAGGTTAGAAAAATAGTACAGCACAGCACCACACCAATTTTAGAACCTCATCATTACTGATATTGTGCTTAAAGTAGTCACTTGCCAAAACTATCAACTTGTACCATCTTTAAAGCTATGATTTAAGGGCTTTCTTCAGGAACTATGAAACTAGTGAATTTGCCTGTCTATAACCTTGCAAGGGCCCCAAAAAGGATGTGCCATGGGTAATAAAGTAGAGCAGATGTTTAAAGGAGGTTGAAGTGATAGATTTATTCGTTGTTTGTGCTATTTGATGGTTATAGCCTATGGCTATCAGATCCAAATATATATATTCCTGGGGCCTGTATCTTTCCTGCGGTATTATGAAAATAGCCTTCAGGTTCAGATGACATGTACATCCTTTATGTAGCTTTGATGGTAGTCATCACCTAAAGAGACAAACAGCAGATCTGAATAAGCCCTTTCTGAAAAATGTCTTTTTTTTGTTTTTTTGGTGGAGGGGGGGTTCAGTTGTATTACATTTGATTTACTCTGTTCCCCAGTGTCATACATTCATCTTCCCCTCCAGGTTCAATAGTTTATTATTTCAATTAGATTTTCTTATTACAGGAACCTTTCCATTCAAGGAGATTTCAATTTATGGCCATTTACTTTTAATGTTTTTCAGTACTTTTCTTGTCACTTTTCTTCATTGTCAAAGATGAAATGGAAGCAAAGCCTGCCGTCTTTGCCTAGGACACCTCTGTCCACACATTCATAAGATGAGGAGGGTGGACTCCATTCCACACTGTTTGGAAATTGTGTCTTGTCTTTGCCAACCCAATCTTCTCGTTCTTGCAGTGAGATGATCATGTTAAATATAGCATATTTCTTTCATGTCTCATGTACAGTTTCACTGATACTTTCACTGTAGTATCAGTCAGCATTAGAGTAAAATATTTTATAGCTTTGAAAAAATTGAATTTTACTATCAAAAGATCTATCATAAAAGTGCTGGTACTATAAATTTCTCCTATAATTAGTAAATGTTACTGTATGAAAGAAATGTCTATTAAAAATGTATTCAAGGAAATAACCACAAAACCAAGAGAGTGAAAATCTCAGCTTATTTACACAAAACAATTTAAATATTTGTCCCAGTGAATTCCCACCCACCAAAAAAATGTCTTTAAAATATTGAGGATTTTAAGTTTGCAGTGTATTTTTAAAACATTTTCATTCGTCAAGAAAGTTTAAGGGAAGTTTGATCATTTCTTTAACTGCATCTCTTTTCTTATTTTATCAGTAGCAATGAAACTATCCACTAGAATATTAGTTCCTTTAAGCAGGAGTATTATTTCTCATGAGTACCCTTAGCTCAAGCATTTTTCATTCTCAGATATATTAAGCATTCAATGAATATTTGATGAATACATGAACAGACACTTATTTTTCTAATCCATTATTTTGGGTTTCTTTCTGACTGCCACTCATTTATTCAACCAATATTTACTGAGCACTTAGTATGTCCTAGAATCCTTTCTAAATGGTTAAGATATATTAGTAAACAGTACAATAAATGATCCCTGCCTCATGACACATACTCTAAGAAGTCACTTTTGATGATATAAATTTAATTGACTAGTCAACACATTTTCACTATCCTATATTATTCTCTGCAGAGTAGCAGGAGAGTTGAATGCATCTGAGAGAGTTATGTATCTCATATATATACACATATATATTTAATTTAGTGAAATACTATGTATCATATGGGATATAATTTAATCAAATATGAAACTATAACTAAAGAAAATAGGGACTACATGCAAACAGATGATCTTTTCTCATGTTTAAGTTTTCTCTCAGTTATTAGCTACTATTTTTTTGAGATATTTATAGGGTAGTTGGCTTCCCTTGAATGCTGTCAAACACTTTGCTCAGACTACAGGCTCCCCCTACTTTTGCTCCCATATATATTGGCTGAAATAGACTGAAGCCATCTGGAGGAGCAAAAAGGTATCATTTTTTTTTTAACAACTGCAACCTTTTCCTGTAGGTAGTGGGCAATAATAAGCATTTGATCAGGCATGTATCTTAGGATCCCTACCATCTCTCCCAGTGAGCTCCCCTATAATACTTTGGCGGAGGGGGAAAATATTAAATAGGTGCAAGTAACTTCCTTTTGCTAACATTCATTCCAGGAGTCATTGGGAAACTGCCTTGAAATGTGGAATCACACAGGTACAGATTTGAAGAGAGGTTCTGAGACTTAAATATTCTGGCCTATATTTTGCTCTTCTAGCGAGTATTGTGACATTATCTTATATTACTGTGATGATTAATTCAAATAATCTATGTCAAGTGCTAAGGATAATATTAAAATAAATGAAATATATTAGTGTTTATTAATTTCAAAGAAGAAGATAAAGACACACTTTATTTTCATCTTTTAAAATGATGACACTCATTGGTTGTATGCAAGAAAAATACATAAAAGTATAAAAACAAAAAGCTATTTTGAATAGTCAGCCATTCACATTTGCTATATTGCAAATTTCTATTTTTTCCAAATAGTTTGCTATTACAAAACAACATGACAATGAATATCTCAACAACTAATCTTTCTCTGTTTCTGATTATGCCCATAGAATAATTCCTAGTTGTAGAATTGAGTCAACTTTTAAAGTCAATATTTTAAAGTCTTTTTCTGTATGTTATCATATTGTTTTACAGAAAAACTTTGTCAATTTACAATGCAGCAATGTGATAGTTTCTAGATGATTTCAACCTATTGTCTCTTAATTATTTTTCATTTGAGCAAAGAAGATTATACCCTGTTGCTTTCCTGTTTTTATTTTACATTCTCAAATTATTATTATGTCTACTTTTGACTTTATTTCTATTTCTTTGCATTACTTTTGGCTGAGATATCTTTTTCTGTTGGAGTTTTAAAATACTTTATGATAATCTACGTGTACTTAGTTTTAATTTGGAGTCCTACTTTTTTGTTTACAATGTTAGTGGAAAATGTATTTCCCAACTTGCCTTTTGCTTTTGTTTATGCAGTTTTTGATAAATACTCTAATTTTTTGGTGATCAACTTTTCCTTCATTTTCTTTTTCATTTTTTTCTATTAGAATTACCCTGTAAGAAATTTTTCTACATTGGAAGATCAAATACATTTTAAGCTATATTTTCCAGAATTTTATTTTTACTTTCTATTTCATATTTAACTCTTTAATCCTTCTAGTCTTGTGAATGTAAGAGAGTGTATATGTGTTCTTGGACCTGTTGGTTACTTAGTATGAAAAGTGGCTTTAATATAAAACTTTCCACAAAGCTAACCTTCCCAGTAGTGTGGACTTTGTTTTGTTTCTTTTTTCTTCTTCAGTGGCTGGAAGATCTGTGTGTTGTTTTCAAGTCTAGTAGCAGTTCTCTTTGTTTTCATACATATCTTTAGCTTTTCCCTTTTCATTATAACTAAAAATTAAACAGGATATTTTAAGCCTTGTTATCAGATATGAAATGTAATGCTTTGCTTCCTCATTCTCTTTTGTAATTTTGCAGTATTAGATTCTAATTATAATTACTAAAATCATATTATTTTTAATTATATATCTTTCCTTTCCAGTCCATAAACTGACATCTATACTTATACAATTATCAGTACTGTACTATGTACAGTGATTTCAGTACTCAACAGCAAGTCTTGAATTTTTAATTTTGAATTATTTGCATTTATCCATAATGAATAATTTAAGAAATATTTTCCAAAGGGTTACATGGCAGAAATGATTCTCATGATCTTGCTTACACAGGCAACCTATAACATTAACTATAAGCATAATTTCTTAACCTTTTTAAGCCTCATATCTCACCCCTGAAAAAATTAAAATGATAATAATACCTAACTCATAAAGTTGATTTGGGAATTAAATGAAGTGAAGCTAGTTAACAGTTAATCACCATATTTGACACTATTCAATGATTAGCATTACCATGAGATTCTTTTATTTTTTTTTCTTTCTTTTTACATAAGGGATGCAACTTGGCTGGCAGGAAAAGTATTTGGTCATAGGATTTGTCCCTCAAATGTTCAAATTATCAAGTAGTACTTCATAAACTAGAGAAAAAAATCTAAAGATAACTTGGATTTTATTATGCTTTTAGTATTATATTTTTATTGTGAATAGATGCCTACAAGGTACTTTGTTTGCACTTATGATGAGAGGACATGTAGATATCTCAAAACTAATTTTCCCTGAATCACGATGAGGCGTTTCAATCAGAATAGCTTAAGTTAGATGTCTTTTTCATTTATGAAAATTCTACTTCAGTTATGTTCATGAATATTGTTTCTGTTTTAGATGTTTTGTTTTCTGTGCTCTTCAAATCCTCTTATAATTCAAGGGTTGGCTTTCCATTATTTCTTTACCGCATCTGGACTCTTTGTTCTTTTCCCTGCCCTGGGAGAACTTCTCCTATTTATCTTACACTCACTGATTTAATCTTCTACCCTATCTATTTAGCTCTTGTCTGCTTTAAATTCATCTTTAAATGCTGCTGCTGGAAGTCTAATTCCCATGAGTCTCTCTTTGATCTTACCCATTTAATAGTAGGTTGAATTATCTCCCCCAAGAAGCTAAGTCTGAGCTCTAACCCTGAATATGTGACCTTATTTGAAAAGAGTCTTTGCAGATGTAATAAATTTAAAGTTTTCAAAATGAGATTATCCCGAATTTAGGATGGGCCCTAAATTCAATGACTGGTGTCCTTTAAAATGTAAGGAGAATGAGATTTGAGACAGATAAGCAGAGGGAGGACCCATAAAGGAAGAAGCAGAGATGTAAAATGAGGAACATCAAGGATCTCTGACAACCACTGGAAGGTAGTAGAGATGCACAGAACAGATTCTCCCTCAAAGACTCCAGAAGGAGCCAGCCCTCCTGACACCTTCATTTTGCACTTCTGGTTTCCAGAACTGTGAGAGAATAAATTTCTGTTGCTTTAGTTGCCAAATGTGTGTTAATTTTTTTATGGCAGCCCTAGGCAGAATTTTCCATTTTATTTTTTAAAATTGATTTTCATTTGTTTTGTAGTGATAATTTTTCCAAGAGTCAGGAGGCAAATTTTCTGTCCTAAACCTTACTACTTTTCTTTTGTTTGCTTTTTCGTATTTCCTTTCTTTTATTTGTTTTTCCTTTCAAAGATATTTTAGTGGGACTTTAGGAAGGTTTCATGAAGGGATGACAACCAAATGCCCTTTTAAACAAAATCTTCATTTATATTGATAAACAAATCCTTACACACTTAAATATCAATCAAGGATACAGTTAAGATCCAATCATATTTAAAGAATGTGAGAAAAGAAAATCTAACATACTGTATTATATTTGCTAGAAAAACCCTTTATATTTATAGCTCCAAAAGAAAATCATACTGAAGATGTGTATCTTATACCAGTAACAGAGAATTCAATTCATGAAGTCTGTCTTCCTTTGGATCTTCCCAGAGGTAAACCCTGAAGCAATGGTTAGAGTACACTTAGTTTATTTCAGAGGTGATCCCGGTAAACACCAATAGAGGAGTAAGGAAGTGAGACCACAATGGGAAGTCGATCGAGTGGGGTAATTATTAAGCAATAATGCCACTGTAGCTATCTGGAGCTCAGCTCTACTGGGGAACACTGGGCACTAGCACAAACGGTGTTATTCTACTGGAGAGACGGAGCTAAAGTATTTACACACCAACTACCTCTGTTATTGATCAAGGCCTGCTCTTAGAGATGGGGATGGCAATGTTCCCTGAGTACCTTTGCTAACTGGATGGTGGGCCTTTGCAGGCCCTGGTGGACTGAGAAAGTGCTTAGGGAAAGATACAGGTGTTGTCCTTTAAAAGTCAGTCCAGGGTGCTTTAAAGTGATAGGAAGCCAGGGTACCCCTCACATCTGCCACAGTAGCATTGAAATAGAGGGATTCTCTGAAAGAACTTGAAAGACCAAGATTAGCCATGGCTAGCATTATTTCCAAACGGGCACAGCATTGACACAGTGAGAGCTCTAGATGGCATTTCTGAAGTTCTCTTGACCTTTCTGTCACGGTTGCTATTAATAGTTGGCTGTAGTAGCTCAAGACTTGTGTTTTTTTTTTTTGTTTTTTTTTTTTTCACTTCAACCATAGAAGAAAGAAAAGCAATGATGCTTAGCAGAGATTTTCTCCATTTGAATTTCCCTGTTATCAGCAGGGAAAAATGTTCCCCAGAATCCCCCTGATGATTTCTTCTTATTACCTCATGAACTGACAGAAAGAGGATGGTTCTATTCACCAGGATATCAAGAACTCTTCTTGAACTATTACCTCAACAAAACTAGACTTTGATAACAAGGAACACATGGGGAGTAGAGAAGGCTTTTGAAACCAACAGCCTAGTCTGCCATAAAATGAAAAGAAAAAGTAAATCAGAAGATGTTCTAGATGCATAAACTCTTACCTCAGTTCTATTCCTTCAACTATTCTTCAACTATATTTATAATCTGAGTAGGTGTGTACATCTCAGAGTTAGTTGCAATGTGATAAGCTACCATTCTTCACAATGTTCTCAAAATGTAGAAAACATTATCTATATTTTCGAGGTATTTTAGGTCACTTCTTGTCACTTTGCTTTCTGGCAGCATGTACTCCATGTAATCACAGCTCTTAATCATTATTCTTATCAAAATGTCTAAGCTTCTCAACATACATAACAAAAATATGTACAATTAAAGGGTAGATGTTATTTTGAAGATGCTAAACAGAGCAGTGAGCCTCCTACTTCAATATTATTTTCAGTCTCATTTGAATAGGAGAGAATGATGTAAATATGAGTTTTTGTCATCTTTCAAAATATTCATGTTGACACGCATGGGATATAACAGAGGTCATGCTTTGCCATTCCATTTCATTCCAACAAATATCTCCCAGAACTTTACAGATCTTTGTAAGCTTAATTTACACTTAATTTGAATTATGTGGAGAAAAACAAAATGTTCAGAAAATCCTGAAGCATTATTCTGGATTTTTACCAACTTACTCTTAAATCTAAACAATAAAATAAAACAAAATAAAATAAAATGAAATAAAATAAAATAAAAGAAGAAGAAGAAACCTCACACCATTTGGTTAGAGAATTGCTCACTCCTCTAACAGATAATCCCTGAATCTTACGGGCTTACCACAATGTGTTTATTTGTAAACTCACTGAAATGGAATCTATGGAATAATAATAGAATGATTCCAAGGCCAAATCTCACCTTTGATTTTGTCTTCTTCAACACATGCTTTCTAAAGTTCACTAAGGTAATAGAGGTAGAAAGGGCATGTAGGAGAGACAGTGGGAGATTTTTATAGGTAAAAATCTCTAGAAGCAGCAATGAACTGACTGCTAACATTTCATCAGCTAGACCCAGACATGTGATCACACCTACTTGTAAAGGAGTCTGTGAAATTTAGTCTAATTCTGGGACCAGTAAAGAAAAGAAGAGGCTTAGTGAGCAGCCATCATTCACTTCCACGTTCTCTTCTCCTCTCCATGGGGCTCTTCTCAAAGTAATAAAATAAAAAACATAAGTATGTCATTCATCAACAAAGAAAGAATCAAACAACAACTTAAGATGCTTTCTAAGGTTTAATTCACTAAGTAATTATATACTATTGTCAAAGCAGTTAATATGGGATTGAATTAAACACTGGACTTGTAAGTGATTTTGAAGTTGGAAAGCCAATTCCAAGTGTCAACTTCTTGCCAAATAGCTTTTGAAAAAAAAAAAAAAAAACTATTGATTTTTTCCCCACAAATATTTATTGGTTGTCTAGTATGCATCAAGATTTTGTTCGTACTTGCATTTAACATTATATGTTACTATTATTTTAACTGTTTCACCTTACCATATACTGATAACATTCTAGGAAGTAATAGTGAGGTTTATTTTTTTCTCTTTTTACATATAAGAGAGGAAAGTATTTGTTATCAAAAACCAGAAAATTATTATACATGATGCTAATTTTGTTTTCTATCACTAAAATGACTTCTATTTTTCTATTTTGTGATTTAATGACAATTGGTCTCATTTAATTACCAGTCCAAAAGGTGTAAACATAACTTTTATGAATAAATATCATTTATATTTATTTCAAATTATATTCAATAACAAGCACCATTCATTGTAATTCAATGTTTAAAAATTAGTGACTGTGCAGTATATTCCTGACTTTTGAAAAACTTTTTAATTTCCCTTAGCATATTGCAAAAACATGCATTTTTAAAGCAGAGTTATTTGCATGTGCCACTTCTATTTATCCTATTTTTTTTCATTTGTTTTGGTATTTTTAAGCATAAGGTGTATGATAAATAACATTAACCCTAAAACATTTTCAGAAAAATTTCATGACATTACAAAGCTTTTTTTTTCATTATTAATACTTTCATTTACTTAATGAAATGTACTTCTAATTTGTAGTTGGTATTACTTTTATTTTGTCATTTTGTTGTTAGAATTAAGAAGCATTGAACCTTTAAATCACATAGCAGAAGCCATAGTTAACTCCACCAAGCTCCACTATGATTATGGAGGAATCAAAATTGTTGACCCAGACAAAGGATATTTCCCTAGGATTAGGAAGATAAAGACTAAAGAATTGCACACAGAGACATTTAAAGAAAAGGTACCTAAAAAATGCAATAGGTGGTAAATTAGGAGCAAGGCATAGGCAATTTTTTTTTCAGTAACCAACTTCCTGCTTGAAGTAAAGAGATATCTATTTTATTTTTTTCTGTTAAATGTAACGCTAAACATTAAATTTATAAGATTATTCCCTAACCACGTTTTTATTCCCAGTACAGGATAAACATCTCTTGTGTGCACTATATAACATATAATAAAAAGGAAGAGTATTGTATATATTTCTCTGTATACCATAAATAAATTTTAAAAGTATAAAATATGCCTAATCATCTCTCTATTTATGGAGAGATTTTATGGGGGGTGTATAAATCTATTTGCTTTTATATTTATTTTTAAAAATAGGAAGTCGAGAGAAAATGGTTGGTGAATTACAGAGTGGGAGATATCCCCATAGTGTAGCAAAGGTATCTGAACACCATGGCACATGCATATGCACACACACATACACACACACACACACACATATATATAGGTAATTGCTACCTGTACATAACATAAGACCAATAACAACCTACTGACCATATTGTCTTAATGTAAGACTCTACATATTGTTTGGGATATTGTATTGTTACCATCAGAAAATTGAGCAGTAAGTTCTACATATTTAACAAATGTGTATGAATGGAGTTGAAGGTCTTTGTTTTGAAAAACTTCCCCCAGCCACTTACCATGGGAACCTGATTTGTTAACCCACTGTGATAGCCAACCTCCAAGAGGCCTACACTAGTTCTCACCTGGAAGTATTTATACCATGGTATGATCCCTTTCCACAGTGAATAGGACTGAGCTGTGTAACCAATAAAATATTTTAGAAATTATGCTGTGTGTCTTCCTAGGCTAGGTCATAGATATTGTGACATCTACCTTGCTCTCTTATATCATTCATTTTAGAGGAAGCCAGCTACCATGTCCTGAGGACCCTCAAGCATCTCTGTGGAGAGGTCCCCATGACTAGAAACTGAGGCTTCCTGACAATAGCCAGTACCTGCTTGTCAGCCATGTAAGGAAGCCATCTTGGAGGAAATCTTCCAGCCCCAGTTAAACCATCAGTTACCCGCTTTCTTGGCTGACGTCTTCAATACAATCTCATGAGAGACCTTAAACCAGGACCATACAGCTAATCTGATCCAGAATTCCTGACACACAGGAACTGTTTGATATAATATTTATTATTATTTTTAGCTGCTATGTTTAAAGTAGTTTGTCAGCAATAGATAACTAATAGTAATGTTTTGGCAATAAATATAGTAGTTAAGGGGAGTATTAACTATTCCCTTTAATAGGTATAGTTTCTTAGAATCAATTTAATTTAATAAAGATATATCAAGTACAACTACCTGACATATATATTTATATACATGAATACAACAAATACAGTAAATCTGTCAGCCTTCCTTCTATAAATTTCTTAAATCCTAGTTGGAAGTGTTTCAGTCTGATGAAAAGAAATAATCTTTATTTATATTGATATAATATATGCACATTTTTGTTAATGATATCAGAGAATTCCATGGAAACAGAATGCTTCTAAATTGAAAACTAATGAAGGGCCAAATATATAAAAATTACCTATACATTGATTTAAAATAAAAGTCATTCTGCTAACATAATTTTTTTTCTACAATGATCCTAATCCCCACAAAGTGGGGCTCTCTTCCCTAGTGGAAAATTCTACAGTTACTGAATATGTTAACTGTCTGTAAGATCAAAAAATTCTTAAGCAAGGGAGTTACATGATGAATTGGAGATGGAATATGCATGCTCTTCCACTGAGACCTAATCAGAAAATAGAATCTCTCTCAAAGCATACTTTTAGTAGCCTGGCCTAAATTTGTACCAGTGATTTGAGAGATACAATTCTTTATGCTTTAAGTTTAGGAAAGTATATAGGAGGGAGTTAGCTTTTCCCAGAGAATATTATCTTAAGGGCTCTTCATGATTTAGGGGACAGAATCAAGGGGAATTGTCTCTCTGAGTAGTGTCTGCATATTTACCCTGAAGTCTGACTGTGCCCATTGCAACTCTATGCTGCCCCCATTTGAAGATCAGTATGCAATGTACACCCACATCAAACAATTCAATATAGATAGAATAATAACTACTTTCTCCCTTCACACCCTACCCTGACTTTGCTGCCAGTCATCACCAGAGCTAAAAATTTATTGTCCTCTTCTTTTATCCCACCAAGCTCCAGGACACAAGCTCATAATTCATATTCAAGGTTTAGTGAACATTTGGAGACAATGGAGGATAGAAGAGACACAGCACACAACTTTCAGGTCAAATATTATCTTAGAAAGCTTTGATTCATTTCCCACTGCAGGGAGCTTCTCGTGTCACATCCCTCCGCATCTCCAGCTGCCACTAGAACATTAATGTCCCATTGTATCTCAAGATCTTTTCCATCCTTTTCTCTTTCAGGTTCCCAGCACACTTTTCTGAGAATCAGAGAAGTTCAA
This sequence comes from Cheirogaleus medius, assembly GCA_008086735.1. NCBI lineage: Eukaryota > Metazoa > Chordata > Mammalia > Primates > Cheirogaleidae > Cheirogaleus > Cheirogaleus medius. Next base: position 13,954,846 of record VBSM01001979.1, on the reverse strand, counting down.
ATCCCTGTTACTGTCATATGGAGGAAACAGACAAAAAACTTTGAGTTACTTTTTCCATCTAAGTTATAATCATAGATATTTTCTTTTAGAGTTGCTAGCTCTTATTTTCCATAGAAAAAGAGTAATTCTCTTTGTCAAAGAATGTTATTTTTTTATTTTTATTTTTTAGTGTTCCTGGAAAAAATGGCTCAAACTATACCCTTGTGTGAATATAACTTATGTGCCCCTACCTATACTGTCCAGAGCAGGTGATACTGAAGTTCATAGGTAACATGGTCATTGTTGTCTACTATCCCGAGGTAGCCAAAATGAAAACCAGAAACATTATAAAATAACAACAACAAATCCATTCTAGTTCCTATGGGGAAGAATTCATAATGAATGTTCCCCTTATTCTGAAAGCACCCATCTTTTTTAGGAGAGTGACAATCATTTAATTTAGTAAATATAACCTTGGCTTAAAAATATATTTAAAAAATATTTTAAAATATTTAAAGATATCTTTTAAGGGTGTCTAACATTTCTTGGGATTAGCTGGTGAGTTTATATAACCTGAATTCATAATAATACTTTTATGGATTCTATGTTTATATTTTTGAGTATTTGCTAAATTTTAAATTGTTTTTTATATGATCATTTGGAATGAAATTAAAAGAACGTTAATTTTCTAAGGATATGAAATAAAAACTTAGTAATTCGCTTTGGTCACCACTATCTGGAGGCATCAATGGAATTAGATATTAACACTATTGACTTGTGTCTTGCACATAAACACAAGGCTAAAATCATCTGCAGATTTAACTTGAGGAAACAATTTCTTCCTCAGGGCATTTTGGCATTTTGGCAGCGATCTTGAGTTGCTTTTTCCTCTCCTCTTTTGGCTGCTCTCCCTGGGGCTCAGAGCAGAGACTATCCATCAGGGTCAGATGCATGTAATCACGATCAATTTCCTGCAAGTGTAGAAGGCCTGGGCACTCAAGATGCTGCTGGGCCTTACATTTTTTATTCTGTTTCCACGGTGGTGTTTTTCTATCTGTAATAGCAGCTGGATTCCAATGATGTAGTGGAGAGGAGGAGAGAGAAGTGAAACTCCTCTTGGGCATAAGGGTATTCCCTGTGTGTCTGGTTTCTTTTCCTCTAAGTGAATTTCTGCAGTCCCAGTTTCTCTGCTACATGCAATGTGATGAAAGCTATGGGAACCCAGACTCAACCCAATGCACACTTATTTGATGCCACAAATCTGAAGAAATGTTACTTTATTTCAAATGTCAGTATCCTGTGTTTCATGAAGAACAAATCTTCCTTAGAAAGTCCCCAAAGTACCTATAACTGGCTGTTACTTGTTTAAAGGCTCAACTGTGAAAAGACATTTTTATTTGTGTTGGCACCCAATGTATTTGGGGCTGGAAGGACACCTGGCACATTGGCAAATTGTGTGAAATAACAAAAGAAGAGTAGAAGGAGCTTTCTTCTTTTACACAGACTAGATAGATTTACAGAGACTTTCATATATTACATATATGTGTATATAGACACATAAATACATATATGTGTGAGGGTATAATACACATACATGTGCACCTATTTTACCCATGAACATAAAGATTTCTGACTAAAAAAAAGAAATGTGTCTTGAAAAATCACATATTTCAATACCTCAATGTCATTTTTTTAGTTCCTTTTAGAAATACTTTCTTAGACTTACAATTTTATGACCATGGTCTTACCTTTTCATCAAGAATGGAGATTTTAAAACTTGTCTCATTAAAAAAAAACTGCATCTTTATAAAACGGTTCCTTCATAAATTGTTCATTTATGTTATTCAATCCCTCTAACACAGAGATTTATAGAATAGTAGCACTAGAAAAACCATCTCTCTGTCTGTAATTGTTATTGTATTAATATGAGGATTTATAAAGCAAGTTTCTTCTTGTTTGCTAGTAGGCACACTGCTCAATTTTAAGCTTACCTGCAGTTAGTCTCCTTAGCTCAGGCTTTCTCGTAAAACTTCCCACATCATCTTTAGTACCCAATGACAATTATAATTATTATTGTAATAGAGAGGTTTACTTCCCTCCAACAAACTCAACTAGATCTCAGGGTAAGGTGTGTGGTGCCTTCAGAGTCATTCCAGAGCATTGAAGGGAGGCATCTTTGCAGGGTACCTGGAAATTGTCAAAATGTGACAAGCCATGGCTCACAACATGTCTCCTATCTAGCAGTTGGAGAATGGGGAAGCTTGGTACAGACAACTAGAAGTCCTTACTGCAGGAAAAACTGGATGGTTGACTGGCCCCGGTTCTTAGTTCAGGTGATGCTAATTTTCCATTTATGTGCAAACAGCACAGTCAGCTAGTGAGGGCTCCAAAGCAAAAGACCTTCCAGGAATGCAACCAGGAACCCTTGCAATAGACTTTATCTTGGTCAGACTCTTACTCCTCCTAGTCAGTTATCTTCTTCTCAAAACAATTTCCTGGCTGCAGCACCCCATCACTCTGCTGTTCCCTGACCCTTCTTCTTTCCTTCTTCCAAGTCTTTCTGACTTCATGCACACATCTCTTTATGCCTCCAGACCAAAAGTCCTGTTCTTGCTTTTTGTGAATTGGAAGGTCCCCATGGCTATTCAACCAGAAGAGCCCAAAATCCTGTTAAAAACCAACCACAAATTAGCATCAGAACATTTTTCTCTTCCATTCTTGAATTTAGAGAATACTCAGTCTTCAGAAATGTGGCCAAATGACATCCATCCCTTAGGGGAAGTATAAATTTTCTCTTTAACCTGACAAAACTGTCTCTCCATTCTAGGATAGTTTAAATCAATTCTTACACTGGGACAATTAAAGAAACTAAGTTTGTTTTTCACATGCAAATAGTTTGAAGATTGAAAGTCTGCTAATTTATAAGGATCATTAGTGCATTACAGTTTATAATTAAATTTTGTGTATATTACTTTCATCCTCATAAAAATAATGCTGTCATTATCCTCAATATGCAGATAGGGAAATAAAGGCTCAGGAAAATGGTAATTTGTTGAGAATTGCAGGATTTGGAAATCTAGGCATCATGATCCATTTTCTTTTTATTAATGTTGTACCTATACAGTATCCTTCTCAAGTGAACCCCTGACCCTCTGTCATTTTGTGTTACTGGTTTTAGTACAGATTTGATCTTTTTTCTTTGTTTTATTTTGTTTTTGTGGCACCTCTTACTGGTTAATTATTTTGAAATAAGGTGGGTTAAAAATTTTAAGTACCCTCAAGGATGGTGTTTCATGTTTAAAGGAAACAATGAAAATTTCACCAATATTGTTAATCAATTAAACTTCCAAGGTGTAATAGATGGTGCACTGCATGGAGGAAATAAAAATGCCATTGAATATGTCATTCCTTGACTGTTTTAAATATTATTCATGGTTTAAATTTGTCCTCAAATAATGTCCCCCCCCAAACCTGCAAAATGTAATATATTTCCTAAAGCAGTGAATCAACTTCATGAATAACTCTGATCTTAATTCCTGCCCTATATGAGGATTTTTAATGGAATGGACTTGTAGACTCCAACATTTGCCTTAAAAGACTTATGAGAGACTCAAATAAATGACTGGAAATGTCAAGTAATTAAACATCTGGTTTTTAATATAAAACAAATCACTTTATGACCGTGGTCTCCATCACTTGATCCCTCCCAGTGTTCTGTGTTTAAGCTGCTTCTGGCTATATTTAACCTCTTAACCAGTCCAGACATAACCCCATCCTTTCCTTAGTAGCCCTTGGACATTCTTGTCCCCAAGGCTGCCTTCTGGGATTGTTGAGTCTGTGGCTCAGGTCTGAGTTTAGAGTCTAATTTCTCTCTTGCTCTACCTAGCATAAAGCATACACAGCTGAAGAAAGTGATACTGGTATGTGTTTAACTTCAGCAGAGACATTTAAATTTTTTCTGTGAGTGAACAAAAGAATGCAGAAACTCCTCCCAACCCCACCTGGAACCATGTCCTTCTCATGGAAAGAATCCTATCTCATCTGATTGTTGACACGGAATATTTGGACTTCTTCATTTTCTCTCTAAAGCTTTTAGATTTTTCAAGTCCACTAACCCTTGAAACACTGAAAACAAAGTGTTATCTTGTGTTTAATGCAAAAGAGGAACATTTGGGGTACTTATAGGCTGCCCTCTGCATGAAACAAAGTGAGGGAACAAGTTTTCTTCTACATCCTAAAGCCACTGTACCTATAACATGGGTAACTAAGTTTTGCTGAACATTAGCTGATCTGCTGTTTTTGCCTCCCCAGAATCTGTGATCCCTCCTCTGATTTATCTTTAGAGACCACCCCTCCTCAATCTCAGTCCGTGAGCTCTGGTGTGACAATCTCCAAACTTGTTTCAAAGCCACACCTAGCTAATTAGCTTATTACATCTCCTAGATATAGTAACTAGTCTAGGTATGAGCAGGTAATGCAGCCATGCCATTTTAATTCTGGAATTTTCCTGGAAAATTTAGTTTAGGAAAATCTCTTTTTCTATTGAAATTGCCGAAAAAAGAGAATATAAGCTTGAAGCCTCTGCTAGTCATTTTCTCACCACAGGCAAAATACATTGCCTTAATAAGATGTGAAAAGAAAAAAAAAAAAAAAAAAAGGAAAACAGACCTAGAAGATAGTTCAAAGTATAATATCTAGCCACTAACAAAGCCTATGTTTATGCTTTTCAATAGAATAAATCAATAAATTCCTTGTTGTATAAACTGATTTGATTTGATTTGAGGATTTTTGTTTGTTTTTATTTTTATCTTTTACAAGCAAATGATTCTTGACCAACATAACTTCGCGTCAAAGGCCCAGATAATTTTACTTCGGAGGTAAGCTCCATTCTGGCAATGGTATAAATTGTATTTTCTAAGCTTCTATTTTGATCCCGATTTGATTTACTGATTCTATTTTCAAATCAAATGAAGAGGCAAGAATTAATTAGGCTTTCTAAACCTTCTAGCATCTCATGACACTTTCATTCATGTCTTGTGAGGAATGACTAGTTGAAATTTTTCTCTCCATCATATAAACTCATGATCCTTTCTGCCTATGGTAGGTCACCTGGGCTTACCTATTTACTTCACTAAAAATACTACAGTTGTCTCATGTGTAGTGTTGCCAAATAAAACACAGTCATGGGGACACACTTAAACTAAAGAATCATTCGTTGTTTATTGAAATTCAAAGTTAACTTGGTTTCCTCTATTTGTATTTTTTAAATCTGCAACTCTCCTAATTGAGCGTATATACAATCTCATGAAAGGGCTGTCACTCTGGTTTCATTTGAATTAAATGCTAAACAACCCTTAATTGTAGACTCAGTTCCACTATTATCCATATTAGCAAAATTTTATCTATTGCTTTTATTTCCATTTATTGTGTTTTAAAGGAACCTTAACTGTGGAGCACTCAGGGAAATATGAAATGGTGGAAAAAAATAGCTTCTTGGGCATTCAGGAAGTATTTAGTTTGGAGAAAAGAAAACCAAGGTCTAGGAATGTGGGAAATGTCGTCCTAAGATCAAATGTGTCTTGAAAAGAATAGGTGACAAATACAATTCCAACTTTTCCAGAATTTGCAGCTTGAATCATAGAGAACGTTACAGGCTACATGTTCGATTTCATTACAAATCTAACTAGAAAGAAAACTAGTGTTATGATTAGCATGTGCTATGGAATGAAGTAGAATAAATTTCTGCTTGTAAAGAATGCTGGTGTTTGAGGAAGCAAGCTATCTGTTAAGAAAATTATGAAAGACATTTTTGTATTATTGTTTTCTTCTGGTGGATCATGGAAAATAATTTTGGGAGGTAAATGGACCTGTGGAAAGAAAAGAGATGGTGAAATGTTCTGGGCACACAGAAAGACACGTTTATGAAATTATAGTGAAAAATAGACAATGACATATTTGTCACAGCAGGATAGCAAGAGGATTTTAAGCGACAGGTAGACTATTATTCAATTTTGAATTGTCTCCTGCGTCTTACTGGAATGTGGATGCCCTCTATTATCACAAAACCTTCTCTAGATGAGGTACATGCACAATCAAGGGAGAGAAATTGTGGTTATATGTGGAGTGATATTTGATAGAAAAAGGAAGGGAGTCATAGGAACTAGAGAAAAGGAGAGAGAATGAGAAAGATGCTAGCAAAGGAAAAAAGTAAAGCAGGACAAAGTTGGGAAAATTCAAGGTGCTACGTGGAACCTCAGAAATTTAAGATGCAATGATAGACAATATGGGACACAATGTCTCAAACTGGAATTTTTTTTTTTTTGAGAATTAAAAGGTTTATATCAGAAGGGAAAAATGCTATTTGGGGATAAACCAGGGACATGAAGATAAGCTTTATGATTTCTAGAACTTTCCAAGAATGGGATCCATTGTTTTTTGTTGCAGTGGATGCCTTGAAATTAGTTAGGCTCATCTGGCAAAACCATTATAAAAAGTATCATGGATTGGGTAGGAGAGTAGAT
>VBSM01001979.1:13935694-13948246 GCA_008086735.1 Cheirogaleus medius | reverse complement strand
AAAAAAAAAAAGAAAGTCAAAACACTGTGTTGAATTTACTCCAAGATTAAGATCAAGCAATTCTAAAATAAGCTAATATGTTTTTAGACTATTCTTAGACTACACTTAGAGGAAAATGATGAAAATTATAGGAAGTTCATGACCTCTCTTTCTTAAACTACAAAAAGTAAATCAGAAATATTATTCTTAATTCTCAACTCCACTTAAAAATTATGAAAATTTCATGTCTTCTAATTGTACCGTTGTACAATGGTAAATTGCTAAATGTAGAAGCATTAAAATTTATAAAAGGGAAACTACTAACCTTAATTAGTGAGTTTTCATTTCATGCATTTCCTCTGGTTTTTAAATATTTTTCAAAGTTATAATCACAGTGTGTACTATGTTTTATATTGTTTTTTTCCCAGTTGAGTATTTTTTTAATTCTGCAATTTAGAAATTCTTACAATTTTAATGACCATCTAATATTGTATTGTGTGGATGCAATACTATAGTTTAATGATTCCTCTGTTCTGATATTTTAAGATAATTTCCAAGTTTTTGTCATTATAATTATAATGAAAATAAAAACTTTTATAAATAAGGCTTTTCTGTATTTTAAATTATATTCTTTCATTAGATTCACAGAAATATAATTTCTATACAAATGGGAATAGGCAACTTAAAGTGGATATAGATATTCTCTTACCCTAATTTAACTGACCATATTAATATATCATGCACTTCCTTGAGTATTATTTCTGAGTTTTTATAAGTTAAGAAACTCAAAATAGAAATTTGCATTTTTAATATACTTCTGAATTTTAATGTTTTCCCCAACATGTGTTAGCTATTCATTGGCATAGCATTATGCATAATGACATTAGCTAATACATTAGCATTTAATATTCCTTTTATCTGTACTTGCTTCTTAGTTGTTTGTTCAATTTTTATACATACATTATTGTTGATTATAATGCTTCATATTAGTCTGTAAGGATGCTTTATTTAGAATGCTTTAATTATATATATTTTAATTCATTTTATTTATTTTTACTTCTTGATATTTGCATTTTATTTTATTTTTGTAAGTTGGTAGTGTTATAAGGGCAAAGTTTTGGAAACTTTTATGTGTCAAAATGCTTTTATCTATTATTTGATGCATCTGTCACCAAATATAATAAAACATCTTCCTTATCTAGTGATCAAATTAATATTTTCAATTTTATAGATAATTTTTTAATCCATCTAATGTCATATGATTGATCTATAATAGTATGTTTATAAGATGAAAGATGAAGATCTACACTAATTTTTTTCCCTGAATGATTAAGTATTTGGCTAAGCTTTACTTATTAATTTACCTTTGCCTTCCTTATTGATTTGGGATACGTTTTTGCATCTATTCAGTTATTTTATAAAATTGTGTCCATTTTTAACAAAACTATTTTTTCATTGACTTATATATTTTGAATCCTGTCAACTACATTTTAATGATGATTTATTAACATATTTTTTAAAAATCTAACATCCATTAGTTTTAAGATCTCTAGTATTATTCTTCAAATTTCCAAATTCTCTATGCTATTCTCAAATCTTTTCCAAAACAAATTAAATTTTAAATTATTTTATTAATTGAAAAATTACTATTCAGAGTTTCATTGTAATCACATCAAATTAGCTGCTTATTCTCATTTTGAGAAACTATGAAATTACAGAGCACCAAAGAAAAATAGAAGGTGTTGAAAACTGCTAGAAGGAATGAAAGATGGCCTAAAAATGTATATTAGAATGGCAGCAATTGCAGTCTATGACACAGTGAAATAATATTTACAAGGACTTGATAAAAATTAGCGGTTCATCTAAAAATGTGTGTGTGCTGCAAAACCATAACAGTGAAATTAAAACACTTATATTTACTTCAAGGAATTTACCACCAGGAAACACTCCAAACTGAGATTGACTAAGATCACAAAATAATTTTGTCCTCATAAGAAGATAAATTCAGACAAATATTATCCTATACAATATTAATATTAAGTTTAAGAAAGAACAGAATTAAAAAATTAGCCAGCATTAAGTTGGGAGAAAAAATATCAGAGCTAAAATCCTTTCTTTCATGAGGGTAGCTGGAAAATCAATAATTCATTAATTTTGTCATAGTTAAGTTCAACATGTTGACGAAATTCCACTTATAACAATTTTAATTGAAAAATAGTGTAAAGTCTCTAAACCACTATGATCCAAAAATTAGAAGTATACATTTTTCTCCATATTCATGGAATATTTATAAAAATTGATCTCATACTAGGCCATAAGGCAACTTACTATAAATAATAGATATTATTCAGGCAGTTGTTTTGATATAAACTGCTTTCTTCCACATTTCTCATAAAGAAACTTAATCAGGTTAGCCAAGTAATTTAAAAGATGTGCATATCCTGCCACAAAAATTTTAAGAAGCCACTTTTGAAAAAGAATAAGTAATAAAAACTCCCTGATAAGCAGACTAAGAAAATTCAGAGTCAGACAAATCAGTATTATCATAGTCTCATACAGCCTATGTAGGAGGCAGCAGAGTCAAAGTTGAAGACCCCATGCCTGGCGTGTGTCTGGCTTAAATCCAACCCTGGCATATATGGTAGTGTAGAAACCTGGGGCAGGATACTCTACCTCACAATACCTCAGATTTTTTATTGATAAGTTGTGAACTTTACCATATTAAAGTAAAACTTCGATGATGCATATGAAGTCTTTAAGAAAGTGCCTGGCACACATAAAACATTCAAGAGATTTCAACTTCCATTATGTATGTTTATATTGACTCTCTTAGAGAGGACTCAGAGTATGTGATCATGGGCCTCCAAATTTGGTTCCCGCTGGAATCTTTTTGTTTTTCCCCAGAAGCAACTTAAGAAACTAACATTATACACAATACATTTTGGGGAATTCTACTGTAGAGGAATCCTTCTAATTTTATGGTTTAGGACTCATTAAATAAAAATTAACTGAGCACATACTTATTCTTTCAACAAACATGATGAGCTCCAACTGCATATCAGGTAGTTGTAGATCCTACATTGGCAGGTGGGAGCAAAGGCAGGGTTATCTTGCATTCTATCTCAGCTAAATCACAATAATTGTCAAGGAGTCAATACTTTTCAGTAAATCTCAAAGGTCATTGAGGATGGCCCCTGAGTTTAGAAATCTCAATGATTTACTTTTCCTCCTTAGGAATTATTTCATTCCTAAAGAGAAAATTATAGACTTTGTGTTTAATGCTTTTGTTCCCCATGCAGTTTGCTTTTGCACTATTCCAATGCCTGTTTGATGTCACATAATTAATACTTCACACAAAAAATATTTTTGTTACTCTATGATGGCATTTTGCTAGATACCATGACTAAAAATTGAATATGAAGGACACAATTCTACCTTCAGTGAGTTTAAGTCTCTCTTGGAATAAATCTTTCTAAATAAGCAGTGACATCAACACTAAGACAGTCATAATATTGGAGAACATAGCATTAAGTGACACAAGCAACACTTTATGAATTAATATACAATTGATTTATATAATCCATCTTAAATATTCTTAAGAAATACAAAACAGAACAAACAAAATCTTCGAGTCTCAGGGTGTGATTTATATTATTTACTAGAATACTCTGTTGTTAATTTGAATACATTAGGAATTAAAGAAGACAAAAATGAGAGCTCTGTCCTCTGTCATGAAGGCTAACAATTTCAAATCACATCTCCAAGGCAAGGTCTGAAGACAATCATATGCTTTTTTCCTTGCTTCTGTAGATGTGATGTATCACATGCATTGATTTGCAATGCTGAACCATCCTTGATGAGTCTCACTTGGTTGTGGTGCATGATCATTTTAATGTGCTGTTGAATTTGGTTTTCTAGCATTTTGTTGAGGATTTTTGCATTTATGTTTTTCAGGGTTATTGGCCTATAGTTTTCTTTTTTGTTGCATCCTTGTCCAGTTTTGGTATGAGGGTAATGCTGGCCTCATAGAATAAGTTCGGAAGAATTCCATTGTATTGAAACACACACAAAAGAGACACATGGACCAATGGAAAAGAATAAAGATCACAGAAATAAATCCATATAAATACAGCCAACTGATTTTCCACAAAGGCATCAAGAATACACATTGGGGAAAAGACAGTCTCCTCAATAAACGGTGCTGGAAAGACTGGATATCCACATGCAGAAAAATAAAGCTAGACACTTATCTCTCACAATATACAAAAATCAAATCAAAATGGATTAAAGATTTCAATGTAAGATCTGACAGTATAAGACTACTAGAAAAAAATATAAGGGAGAGACAACTTACAGAATGAAAGAAAATATTTACAAATCATGCACCTGACAGGGGTATAATATCCAAAATATATAAGGAATTAAAATGACTCATTAGCAAAATAACAAATAATTGGATTATAAAATAGGCAAGAGACTTGAATAGACATTTCTCAAAATATGGCCAACAGGTATATTAAAAAAATACTCAACATCATTAATCATACAAATCAAAACCACAATGAGATGTCACCTCACTGCAGTTAGAATGCTTATTTCAAAAAGACAAAATAAAAAAAACATAACAAATGTGGCACAGATGTGGAGAAATAGGGACACTTACCACTGTTGGTAGGGATGTAAATTAGTATTGCCATTGTGGAAAATAGTATGGAAGTTACTCAAAAAATTACAAATAGAACTGCTATAGGATCCAGCAATCCCACTACTGAATATGTTTCCAAAATAAATAAAATCAGTATGTTGAAGAGATATCTGACTCATTATTTATTGTAGCCCTGTTCACAATAGCAAAGATATGGAATCAACTTAAGTGTCTATCAACAGATAAATGGGTAAAGAAAATGTGGTATAGATACACAATGAAATATTATTCAGCCATAAAAATAAATGAAATCCTGTCATTTCTTGCAGCATGAATAAACCTGCAGGACACTGTGCTAAGTTAAATAAGCCAGGCACAGAAAGACAAATACAGCATGATCTCACTCATTTGTGGAAATTTGAAAAGCTGATCTCATAAAAGTAAAGAGTAGATTAATGGTTACCAGAGGCTGGGCAGAGTAGATGGGAGGAGGGGAGGGGGAGAGATTGGCCAGTGAGTACAAAATTACAGGTAGATAGGAGGAATAAGCTTTAGTGTTCTATTACCCAGTAGGTTGAATACAGTTAAAACTATCAGAAGAGAAGATTTTAAATGTTCTCACCACATATACATGATAAATGTTTGAGGTCATGGATAAGCTAAATACTCTGATTTGGTCATTATACAATGTATACATGTATCAAAACATCACACTATATCCCATAAATATGTATAGTTATTGATTGCCAATTAAAAATAAAACAAAAAAATAAAGCATACACAAAAGAATTGTTCTAAGATTTTGGCTTTTTGACAGCCAAACACACTGAGATATAAGATGCTCATTTAATTATGTAAGAACTAGAAAACTAGAAGTTAGCTTTAAGTATTCTCCCTCCTAGGAATCTTCATAACAAGATTTGTCTACAGATCACTCCTTTCTGTGGGAATAACCTGTGTGTTGCTAATTAGTTCCTATGATAGCTTACCTTTTTTTGTTACAAACAGTGATCACTTTACGTCTCATCCCCCAACCCTTAATATTATTTATTCATTAAGAATAGTTACAAGAAAACAATTACCTATGCTCATGCATTCGATTTGTTGATTTGGAAAGGATTTGGTATTGGCAATTAAATCTAGACAGCAGCCTTTGGAAAAGAGATGACTAATGGTGACATTTTGATGAGTAGTAATTATGGGTGTGTAGCAAAGTATGACATTTCGGTCATTTTATCTCCCAGAAAATTTGAATTGGGGATTGAGACAGATTCAGGGCTTATAGACACCCAAAGTGGTTGACAGACTCCTGAGCCCTATGCTCATGGAACCCCAGTTGACCAATTAGTTGAGGGAAAGATATAGGCCATTTCACAGATTTATGAAAAAAATATGTGATCCTGATGTTGAATAACACATAATGTAAAAAATGCTTCATTTCATAGCAGGTAGAAAGAGCAAGTGATTCTACTGATTATAAATTACCCTTTTGGAAATTCTTCTGTCATTATGTCAAAAATAAAAAGGATTGTTTATATAAAACTGAAGTATTTTTCTAAATATATGTGTGCATCTGTGTTTACTGTGTTTGTGTACGAGCATGATTATTTTAGAGACATAGACACCCTCTATTATATACACATTAGATTATGAATGAGTGTTTATTTGTTCTGTAGTGAAAAGTGAGGCTTTACTAAAACTACTACTGATGTCCCTGTTTCTGGCAGGCTGAGTAGCTGCTATTTTGCTTTAAGTTATAGATTTTTGTTTGCTTGGTTTTTTGTTTTGTTTTTTTCACAAAACAATAATGAGACTGGAAGTGTATTCTTAAAGAAACTCCTATAAATACATACACACACATGAACATGCTTATATGTGTTGCATTGTGTTTTATAAATAATTACATTTACTGGAAGAAAATAAGAAAAGCCAAGATGTATGTTAAGTTAGATTCTTCATTAAGTAGGGAAGACAGAATACACACTTTATGTTGGTCATGCGTATTTGCAATAAGATTATCCCAGTCCCCACACTTTACTCAATTCTTTCCTAGGTCTGAAACCATTGCCCGCTAACTACAGACAGTATCTGTATAATTAATCGGGGTTCTACAAAGAAACAGAATATGTGTATGTATGTGTATATATGTACATATGTATATGTGTATATGCATATATATACGCATATGTATATATAAATATTACCAGTTTTACACATACATATATAAATAATATATGCCTCCAATATAAATCCCTTCATGTATAAAATTGAGAAGATTTATTATAGGAGTTGTTAGGAATTATCTCACATACTTATGGAGATCGAAGAGTCCTGTGATCTCCTGTCTACAAGCTGGAGGGCCAGGAAAGCCAGTGGTGTGATCTAGTTTGAGTCCAAAGGCCTGAACACCAAAAGTGTAATGCCTGATGGCAGGAGAAAGTAGATATTCCAACTCAAACAGCAAGAAATTTGCCCTTTCTTTGTTCTTTTGTTCTATTCAGATCCTGAAGGGATTGCATGATGCTTGCCCATATTAGTGAGGGAAGATCTCCTTTTTTAAATCTACTCATTGAAATGTTAATCTCACAGACACACCTAGAAACCATGTTATCTCAGCCTGGGCACCCATTAGCCTAATCAAGTTGGCACATAAAATTAGCAATCACAGTACCTGTGGCGGAGACTATTAACTGTCTACCAACATTCTTTGTCTCCTTATTCTATAGGAATAGAGTTATAAAATCAGTTTGACATTGCAAGCTAACAATAGGAATTTTGAATCTTGTTGTTTCTTTGTGTTATGATAAACCTGACATGTGGCACAAGTTTAAAACTCTATACCTGCTGCATCTTTATGCCCTTGAGCTGTTATATTGCTACTTTATCTAGTTTCTCTAAAATTTGGACCTTCATCTCCATGTCAACTTCCTTTATTAGACAGGGAGTTTTGACCTGATGGCTGGGACCTACTAACTTTTGGGGTGTGAAAATGCCCTTAGCCATCTGGAACTCCAAAAGTAGCTTGTTTTGGTTTCTGTCTTACTGTGTATGCCTGGATTCCCCAGGGCTTTGTATTAAACATTCCGTCTGCCTGAAAAACCACATGAGCTAACCCCTGCATTCCTACTCTTGCCTACCTATACTTCCACAATGGATAGTTCTGGTCTCAGGATCAGGACCAGCTTACTCCACATATGCTGCATGATAAGGAATTTAATAGACAATAGAGCCAGCCAAGGTCCAGGAAGGTAAGCTCTAGTTTTCAGAAGTTCTAATGATACTAGAACAAGAAACTCCTCATAGAAACTATATTCCACTCAACTTTTTCTGTTTTAGGAATGAAGATTATTTCTCAAAACAAAATTTTTCAGAAAAACCTGTATGTAAAATGTATAAAGACCATCTCTGATTAAATCAGGGTGAACTCTCCCCCAAACCCCAATCATAAGTAAAGTAACTCCTGAACTTCTGTGGCCTACTTGTTGAAATCCACAGAACTCTTTTAAATCCACATAACAAAATTGAGGACCCAGAGCTGTAAAAATGACTTCAAAACACATCAGAGGCAGCCCTGGGTTAGTAGACTTTCTTTCCTGTGCCATTCCCTCTGTCTGTGGCCAACTACATAGGCAAGGTGCATTCCTAGATAGAAATCCCAAAGTTAATTTCACATGTGAGATTAAGCAAAAATGTAGTTAAAATTTTTACGCATAATATCTGAGGGAAAGTATTCATTTTTTTTTCTAGGGGTTTAACTTGTTGGATGAAAAATGTTCCCCTCCCAACCCATTCCTTATAATTAGAGGCAAGTCCATTTTCATGATGGTATTCATATTAATATGGAACAGAAGGTTTGAGGAAGATGTGCCCCTAGATGACTATCAGAGCATTTGTTTCTCTGGAGTTTGGTGGTCTTCATTAATAACCTCAAAGGAAAGAAATTTTGGTGGGATGCCTTTTAAGTTAGCCAAGTAATAAATAGCATTTATATGACATACTGGCAAATTTAAAACATTAATGTTTATAACTGAAAATAAAATCTGGTAATTCCCAATGGATTAGAAAATATTAGAAACTCTATTCCAAATAAGTTATATAATTATGCTGATCGCATTTTGTATTCTTATAATTATATTGACTTATAAATTATTCCATGTATTTTGTCCAATAAAATCATTTAATTGGTAAAAGAAATTGCAGTTTGGATAAAGGTACAATTTAGCTCACTTTATGCATTTTGGCATATTCCTTTGCAAAATTTATAAATTACGATGAATGAGGTCATATAAGTGGCAGTGGAAAATAAAATGCATCAATATACATGCATTTTTAATAGGATTCAGCACATTTCAAGAGCACAAAAGGACTGCGAAGCAGAGGATTTTTGTAAATATTGAAAAATAGCATTTCAGGAACCATATTTCTAGAGTAATGTTTTCCTACTTTGTTCTCTGATTTGATACGAAAACTTCTTCTTGAAGTTGGTTTCTAATTTGCACCCTGATAATTGGATTCCTTTGTTTTTATGGTTAGTAAAACAAACAAACAAAAAATCTAAGGTAATGTTATTTATTACAAACATGTCATGAAGATAAATTGTCATTAAGAAATAGATAGCTTGATAAATAGAAAAATAGACGTATATATATATGACTATGTGCACTGATAATTATACACACACTTACATAATTATAGACACAAAATCCATTTGGGAAAATACTGTCTCTTTCTACTCTTCTATTATCTGTCTGTTCCCAAATTATATTTTGTTCTCTAGCTGTATTAAACAACAGATTTCCAGAACATTTGATTCTGATTTTCCTGCCTTTGCTCCTCCTCCTTCCTTATTATGTTGTCTTTCCTTCCTATGTGTCCAATAAACTGTGAGGTCAGATATTATTATCTTCTCTCTAAAGTGTTCCCTGATCTACCTTCCAGGAGTTTCTTATTTGCTCCCTGTACCATTTCTGGATTTTAAAATATTTTCACATATCAGACCTTAGTTGATTATCTTAAATCTTCTAAAGTTTCAGACATTTAAAGTATACCATATTTGGCATCCTGATAAAAGACAAAAGCCTAGTGTCTGGAAAAATCATTCTCCTGAAATCTTTTACTGAATAAAATCTTTCCCACTACTCACATTGACAATGGTAATTCATATTTTCTCAACATGCCCCAAATCTATTATCACACTCTTATTTAGTAAAGGTCATTGTGTCTTACGTCCTAGGAATAATCCAATGCCATCAAATAAGAACCTTATGCATCTTCCAATGTTTTTTTTTCCCTCTCTCCCTGTCCCTCCCCCATCTCTCTCTGTCTCTCTCTCTTTCTATCTCTCATTTTGTCCTCACTCTTCTATTTTTTCTCTCATCTCATCTCTTCCCCCTTTCCAAGTACTGTCTTTTCCCAGTTACATCATTGCCTTGTTCTCCTTTTGTACATCTAAGTGACCTCCAACTACTTGCTACCATTAATAATACTATACTATATGTACATTCTGCTAGGGAATATAATTTTTGAATCATAGAGCAAGTTCATAGTTAATTTGGCTAATTACTTACAGATATCTCTTCAGGAAGACCTGTACCAAGTTACACTAAACAAGCAAAGCTCAAAGATTTCAATATATATATATATATATATATATATATATATCTTTCTCATTAATTGGCTAATTGAACTTATAATTTATGCCAATCAGATGTGTTGTGGGCTTTCAGTGTTGCCTTTAATTTGCATTTTTCTGATTACTAATGAGTTTGACATTTTTTATCCTCTTATTCATTCAGTTTTCTCCTTCTGAGAAATGAGAGTATGTATTGTCATTCTACGTATTTAATTTTCACGTTTGTCACTTTCTTATTTATTTTCAAGAATTCTTCATATAGTATAGATATAAAATGTATGTGAGTTTTAACATGGGAGATGGCTTTTTCTAACCTATCATTTGTTTGTTAATTTAGTCTAAGATAGTGGTTCTCAAAGGAGGGGATTATTTCCCTTTGGAATTTTGGAAATATGTGCAGACATTTTTGGTTATCTCAGTGATTGGGGGATTTATCCCGGCATGTTGTGGGTTGGAACCAAGGAAACTAGATATTCTACAAAACTTTCAAATGTCCCAGCAGGTAATTATTTGGTTAGAAAATTATTATGATGATTTGATCCTAGAACTCAATGCTAGTTTAAATATACCACGAAGTGATTTTTGAATAACTTTTAATATACACTGTTTTCTCCAGAAATGTACCTATAATGTAAATTTAAAAAACACTCTGTTGGGGACCTTAGCAAGAGGTGTTGACCATTTTTGAAAATCACGTCATGGATGCTAATGAACCTCTTGGTATTTAAGTACCCATTGAAACATCCCTGCACAAATTAACATTTGTACCTTTGAAGTCAAAGTGATTCTATACATAAATTCTAATATAATCCTGACAAAGAATGTATCATTTCAAATACTGAATAATTTATTATAAATATTACTCATTATATTTCATTTTATATTAGAGTAATACATTGTCCTTTTTAAAATTACATGTGATAATAGGTTTAGAGTATCCATTTTTGTAAGCATAGAAAGGAAAGCTTTACACAATATTTGTTATAAAAAGGAAACTTTGGATCTCATGTTACATCTAGATGTGCATTAAACTTAAATGAACAGCAATCCTTAATTTTGAGAATCTCATACACATCACAATTTCTCTTATGATTTATGCTTTTGGGATTTTGTTGAAGAAATTCTCCACTACCCATTGGTCACAGTAATATACACATATAATTTCTATTAATTATACATATATATGCACACACTCATATATATACACACACATTTCTTCTATTAATTTTGTAGCTATAATATTCACATTTAAGTTTAATCCAAATGATGATATATAATAAGATAGGTATTTGGGTTGATTTTTATGCACTTTTAGCCAATTTTTCCAATATTATTTATTTCCCAACAGATTACACTTTGTCCCATTTTTCGGTGCCACATTATTAGGTATCTATTTCCCATAATATGTGAGCCTAGGAGATACCCAATTATTTTTTGGTCTATTTTATAGTTCCTGCCAGAGTGATTTGCATTTTTTACAATGTATTTTTGGTATAATATTAATATGATATATATCTGTGCTATTCATGGATTTTTTTATTATTTTATATAAATTTAAAATGATTTTACTTAATTTATAAAAAATAGCTAGATTATTGCTAAGACTGTGCTGAATTCATGCATTTAGTGTGTGGATATTGCCATCTTCACACCATTCTCTTGGAGCATTTATAAACATATGTATTCCCATTTGCACGTAATTATTTGTGTTATTTAATTTTTATTCTCCACATATATACTGTTCATTATTTGTTGTCAGTTATTATACATTTGATCATTTTGTTGCCACTGTGAATTATATACTATGTGTTGTTTACAATGACTATTGTGGTTATAGAGAATCATGACTGATTTTTTTTTTAAGTAGTATATGAATCCGGAAATCTTGTTAAATTATATAATTGGAATAATTTATTGATTTTGGGGCTTTTTTATGTAGAGAATCGCATTGCTCATATTGAGAATTTTATATATCCCTTTCTAATATTTGCATCTCTTATTTTTTCTTGAGTTATTATATTAGAGGGAGTTTCGGTAAAATATTAAAATGGTGGTGGTAACAGTAGTCTTTGTCTTGTTGCAAATCTTAAAGGAAATGCATCTAAAGTTTCTATGTAAAGTTTTACGTTTGTTGTATGTTTGGTAAACAATCTTCGTTAAGAAAATATGCACATATGTTTTGATTCTTATTTTCTAGAAGATTTATTGTATTTTTTGACAGAGTTTATCGTGGTTAAGAGTACTGACACAGGCCGGGCGCGGTGGCTCACGCCTGTAATCCTAGCACTCTGGGAGG
>VBSM01001979.1:13915162-13935621 GCA_008086735.1 Cheirogaleus medius | reverse complement strand
AAAAAAAAAAAAAAAAAAAAAGAGTACTGACACAAGGCAGACTGAGTTCAAATTGTGCCACAATCACTACCAAATGTGCTACTTTCTGTGTTCCTCCCTTCTCTCTTATGTAAAATGTGATTATTAATAATAATACCTTCCTCATAGGGTTTTCTGGTTGTTAACGAAATTAACACGTGAAAAGATATCAGAAGGGTGCCTGGCACATGGGAAATGCCAACTGCTAAATACTCT
Source organism: Cheirogaleus medius (assembly GCA_008086735.1). Taxonomy (NCBI): domain Eukaryota; kingdom Metazoa; phylum Chordata; class Mammalia; order Primates; family Cheirogaleidae; genus Cheirogaleus; species Cheirogaleus medius. Next base: position 13,935,387 of record VBSM01001979.1, on the reverse strand, counting down.
ATCAAATTTTCTTGCTGAATAATTTACACTTAATCTGTATATATTCTAGTCTTTTGTAGTCTTCATTGTCTTTTTCATGCCCCAAATTTTGACATGATTCTTATATTGGAGATTGGGACAATATCTTTATATTAATGCAAGGATTATTACTGATGTTGAATTGGTAAATATACCAAATTCTTATTTTTCTGTAAAACTTTCAAGAAATATTTAAAATATACAAATGACGATGTATAAAATTTTATAAAATATATGAGTATTATAAGATGCTCATATGACCACCATTTAATTTAGATTATAGAATGGTGCTGAATCTATTAAGTCTCCATCTACATACTGCCTGATGTCATCTCTTGTAGCCATATCAGAGGAAACCACCACTGTGATTCTTGTGCTTGCATTCTGCTGTTTTTCTTTCTTTGTACAAATCCTTAAACAATATAATGTCTCATTTTACACATTTAAAATATATCCTCTGTAACTTAGGTATCCCTCTGTGACTTGCTTATTTTGCTAAACATTGTCTTAGTGAGATTTATTCATATTGATACATATGGTTCTAGTTTATTTATTTTCACAACTGTATAGTATTTTTCTTTTATTAACTCACTACAATTTGTTTATCTATTCTTAGGTTCAGAGACAATAGAGCCTTTTCATAAAAGTAATTCAACTATAAACATTCTTATACATGCCACCTGGTACACATTGTCAAAAATTTCTCTGTGACCTCAGAAACTCTTGATATTGAAGCCTTTTTCATTTATTCCAATATGATAGGAATAAATTGATGTTTCATTGTGACTCAATTTGCAAATCATTGAATTCGTATGAGGTTGAACTTGCCTATTGTACAAGCCATCCCTTCTTCCTTTACTGTAAAATATCCATTTATTTCTTTTGCTTATATTTGAACTGTTCTGTGTTTTTATCTTAAAGATCTATAAATCTTTTATGTGTATTTGGGATGCTATGGCTTTTTCAGTTGTTTGTATTCCAAGTATATTGATACAGTTTGCAATTTATTTTTAAACCTTTTAAAATAACATATTTTTCTACACATAAATTTTAATTTTAAATTATTTGAATGTATATAACATTTTTATTTCTCTTAGTTTATAAATATATACTTATCAAAATGTTCTAACTTTTAAATTAAATTTATAATGGCATTCACAGTAATGTCAGTTAATTTATTTTCAACAGAATAAACTTCAAAAAGCTTTGTTTTTGTATCTTAAATTGAATAAGATAAATTAAAATCATTATTAGAATTAACTGACTTTCAGTTTAAAGCATCTAATGACACTGGTATAAATGTGGAATAAATTAACTGTTTTTGAATATTATTCTGTCAATGAAGACAACACCATAGTGGCTATTTTGTCATTTTCTATATACAAACATAAAAAGTAAATGAAATTAATGTATGAGCACACCATTCGATCTAAATGAAAGGTTATGCTTTATAGAGTGATATGTGGCTGCACTTTCTGCAGCTGTATGTGTTGTTGGATGCAGCCTTCTTATATCAACTACTAGCTTTTGACATAGATGGTAATGCTTCTTTGGCATATTTGTATCTACTAGTTTTCATGTAGTAAGTGGCATAGCATGTGGCTTCCAAGGTGAATGATAAATGTCAACACATACTTGTATAATCTAAACACTCATTGCCAACTTTTTTGAGAGGTCAGGATTAAGTATTTAATGTTTCATTAAATACAAACCTTAATTTTTGACCTCATTCCTTCTAAAAGATTTATTTCAAAGATTGAAAAGCATTACCAAACAAGTTTAAAAATGGTTTTTAAGATGTTTGCTATAAAATAAATAATACCACTACAGCAAATGCATTCAGATTATACTTTATATGGTCTGTGGTAGGTCAGGTTCCATTTCATACGTGTATTCTAAAGTGCACCCTACTTACAATTTCATGTTTTCTGTTGACCCAAACAGTGATGCCTGATGGCATCTCACAAACCACAAACCAGAACCCTGCACACTTGGTTAATATATTAAGTGCCAACGAGAACAGTGACATCGAATACCTCTGTTATCATTACTCAAGTCCTGAAGGAATTAGATGACCTTAGATATTCCTTTCAGAGCACATTTGATTTCCTAGGGAGAACCCAGCTTGATGCTCTGGAAATGGAGGCACCATTTTGTATTTGGGAAGGGTTGGGAAAATAATGAACATAGAATCCAAACTAACTCATATATGTTTTTCCAGATTCCACTTAGATACCAGGTCTACTACAAAATCCAAATTTAAAGTGCACTATGTGCCCTATCAGGAAATACAGGATAGGAACAAAACTAACCTCAATGACTGCAATCATACCATAGTTCACAATATGCGTGGGCAGCAAATAAATAAATATAGTGGGGAAAAATTCCTGGTAAAAACATTTAGTAAACAAGCTCAAAAAGAAGCAGTCAGGGTTTTTAATTCTGAGACTATCTGGATTTGCTTTTCTGTTCATTCCTCTGGTGGGATGTGTTTTTCCTTGTGTATCTTCCTAGGTTGTACAACAAATTGAGCGTAATGAAGATAACATTATCAGTCCTGAGAGAAAAATACTTCTCTGTGATTCCATTCAGTGATTCATGTGCTACGTTTGCACAAATTATCGCTTGGTGGTGACTGTGCCCATGAATGTAGGCAGCTGAGAGTAAATATAATTTGAAGGGATATTTTAACAGAAATGATAAATCTGGGGAAAAAAGAAAGGAGTACAAATATCTCTTGTTTTAAAATTGGGATGTTCTACTAGCCCTAGAAATCCTGTGTGGCATTTTTGTTAAAGAAGTGCTTCTCAAAAACTTTCCCTTCAAAAGTAGCTCATCAGCATATTCCAGTCTGAAAAATGTTTCCTCTGGTAGCTGAGAATTAGTTTGCCAGCTTACCTACCTTACATTCTCACTGGTAAGTGTGACTAAAAGGTCTCTGAAATTACTCAGGAAGATTGTGACATTACTTAATAACTCTATAGGATTTTTCCCCTGAAAATCTGTTGCACATCTCTAAACAAATAGAGGTTATTATGGAAATTTTTGAATAAATTTACTGCACCTTTAGTAGTATTTCTGAGTCACTTAGCAATGACATAGAAAGTGAAAAAGAAACAAAGAAAAGAAAGAAAAATTCAAAAACATGTAACCAGTCAGAAATAGCTTATTGACACAGTGAATTTAGTCTTCAGACAAGCTCAGCGGAAAAAGAGCTTCTTCAAAAGAGCCCTGTCAGCATAAAATTAATGTAATTTTAAGAGTGTCTTTCCTTACCACTAATTTGTGTTGAATGAATCCATCTGGCTGGGCCATTTTTGATGAAAAGATATTTTGTGAGAGAATAAATTGGGTGTACATGTGTGTTTTTGTGTGTGGGTATATGCATGTGTGGTTGAGCCATAGGATAATACCATTTTTATAAGCAAAAAAAGTCAAATATCGTCAATTTGTATGGTTCAATCTAATAAATATATTTTAATATGTACAAAAGATGACATATTCTGTATTCTATTATGTGATACATATTATTGTATTGTAATAAAGAGTATTTTGCATAGTGAAAAATATAATATTTGACACATATACACTATTTTGTAATTTAACCTCCTTATTCTTAGCAAATTTCTTGGTTCCCTTACCTCATCACTATGATAGCATTATAATAACTGTCTTCAAAAGGCAAATTAAAACCAGTACTCAAACTATTTGATTCAACCAGAATGAAAAATATCATATTTTTGGAGATGGAAAGATATGAAGTTGGTAAAATTCCAAGACACTTTCCTACAGGAAGAACTCTCTCCTTTCAAAACATTTTTTTTAATGCTAGGGAAATGAAGTTGTGCCAATTTTTGTGGGACAATATTGACATCAAGTATTGACCACTATATACAGAGTTTGAGAGAGAGCTACCTCGGCAAATTTTAATTTGCGTAGTATATAATATGTCTCTTAAGCTTTATAGAGTATATATTAATATATAGAAACATGAGTGATAAGCATTAATACAAAATAACATTATTTTGTCATAGCCCATATAGGTCTTCATTTTGATTTTGTTAGCTCTATATTATATACAAATTAACTTAGCAAACTTTTCATGAGCTCCTACTATGTGCCAAAATAGGCACAGATGCTGGGGAAGCAGTTCTAATCAAGGCAGAACTGTTAGGAATGACAAGTTTCACTTCTTTTTATTTCATCACTATCATAGTCAATAACATATATGACACAAGCATACTGTCACCAGAAGTCACTGACTCTAGAACAGGGTCCCCATTACCTAACCTTCATTTGATTACACCTATGTGTGTGTCAGCTCAGCCTTATCTAAGTCTCTGGGGCAAGGATTCCAAACTTCTTTCTTTTTTTCCTGGGTACACAGCTAAATTGTTTCCTGATCTTTCTTTTCTGGATAAATGAGGATGTGTAACATAGTCTTTGGCAATGGAATGTGAATGAAAATGTTGAATACCACTCAGAAAACCATTTCTGGTTTGTAGACAGTGAAACATGAAGAATTCTAAAGCACTATAAGATGGTAAAGCAAAATGTTGAAAAATCTTAATTCCCTGAATACCTGCTGGAATCTTGTAGTCCCAACCAACTATATTGGATGCTAGTCTGAATTGAAAATAAACTTTTATTTTCTTAATCTATTAAGATGTTGACGATGTTTGTTTGAATAGTTAGCCTACTCTAATACAATCTTTGCTATGAAGGTTCCTAGTTATTGAACATATGCTCCCACCCTGCCCTGATGCTCCACTCTTGGAGATAGAGTTCAACTCACAAAATGGAAACATTTAAAAACAATTTAGAGTTTCCCATTGTGTTAACTTCTTCAAGTAACATAAAACAAAAGAGTTTGAAGAAGATGGAGACTGAGATTCTTACCATCTTAAAATTCATATGCAATTGCAATTGAGTTTTGTTGTGAGTGTAATTAATAACATTAAATGTTTTTCTATGGTGAAGAGAAAATGAATTCAGAAGTCGAGGGATGTGGGGTACATGAATGCTTGGTAGAGGGTGAGAGAACATCTAACTTAGAGAACAGAGAAGGAAGCAGAAAAAAGGCAAGAAGTTGAAGGGGAGCTTTACTGATTCAGAGTTGGGACACACTGTGATAGCTTTTTATAAATATTTGAAAACAGCATTTATTTAAGCACCATAACTCCAGAGAGCATAGCAAAATTCATCTATATATTTCATGGAGGAAGATTCCCATTTAATACCAGAAGAAATTATTGCTAATTGCAGCATTCTCAATGAATTGTCCATTACTGGAAATATCCAGAGACTTAATATACCCAAGATTCAGGTAGATCCCCCTTGGTCATCTCTTGTCCTGGTTGCTGTACTTTCATTTCCACTGTCATGACCGTTGTTTTGATATTTGTACTACAGTGTTCCCGTCTCCTTGCTTTTCCTACGGACTTCACTGTGTTCTAATGCCTTTTAGGTTGTTGACATCTGATTCAGATGCTATGTCCTCTATGCCACATTCTGAACTCTTACTCAACAGAATCTCCACTTCTATGGCATTTGTCATTTTCATTGTATAAATATAATTATCTTAAGATATAAACTTGAAGAACATGTCTTTATTTTAGAATTCCTTGTAATTACTCTGTATTCTGATACTCACAAAACAGTTGAATAAATCAATTAATATTTGTCCTTAGAGAGACTGCAGATTGGGTGCCACTGAGACACTTTACAATTCTAAAGTTTCTTCATTCTAAATAAAAATTTAATCAAGTCTCATTCATGGGTGTTTGATAGACTTGAGAAAATTTTCAGAGTCATTATTTGCTTCTAGGAGGCTGGAAAACTCAATCAATAACATGTTTTAGGTTATCACTTTCTTTCCCAGCTTGAGACATTCCTTCACTTCCCCTGCCACATTGTACTTCATGTATTTTCCTTATCATCTGATTATATCTCAATTTTTCTCTGCTTGCTAAATAATCTTTCCTCCACATTATCCGTTTCAATGCCCATACCAGTTTTATGCTTTTAAATGTTATTATTTTTTATCCATAAATGAACTGATTTTATATCTCTCTCATGCTCTGTATCTCTACATATACACACATGTACATAGACATACATAAATGCATATACATATATATACACATATACATACATATTTGTGTACGTTACATTGATGATAACATGTATACATTATAATATATCATATATGTATACCATTGTATATTATATACATGTGGTATCATATATAATGCCATAAATATATAATATATTCAATATTTCATGATCTATACCATATATGTGATATACATTATATATTATCACATATACACAATGCATATATTTCAGAAACATGAAATCTATTTGCCATTATATATCACCTGCAGTATGAAAAATATACTAATTAAATATTTTATGTTTCAATTTCCTTATCTGTAAAAGAGGATACATTATAACATTTATTTCATAGGATTGTAAGAGATCATACCATAGTGTGGGAGAAAAAGGCTCCTTGCTCATAGTAGGTTCCAAATAAATTTGTACTTGCTTGTTAATATCAAAATTTTGCCTAATTCTTAGAAATTGGAATGCCTACCATATAACTGGTACTTAAAAATGTTTGTTGAATGGAGATACACCATGTTCTTGACTATAATTTTACTGAAAACAAACTATATCTCAGAACTTATTATTCTAAGATAAAACCTTATGAGAATCTCATTTCCCCACTTATATCTTCAGGCTTGGCTTAAGAAGTCTGGGTGTATCATCTTATCCCTAGATGATGTGCCAAATTAATTTAGAAGATCTCAACTCCCAGGAAATTCAGCCTCATTAGGTATAACCCTTTCTGCATTGAGCAGGGGGTCTCCTTCCAAAGCTAAATAATGGTTATTCCCACTATTTCTCAATAAGTGCAGGATGAATCCAAATCAAGGCCCCTGTAAAGAATGTGTATTTGAGTCCTATAAGATCTACACCTAATAAAACAGCTTACACATTATAACAATGCCCCATCATAGTGAGTAATGAACCATACACAGCTCACTCATTACTTGCTTGAATGAGGCTGCCTGTTGGAATTCCTGGTCTCTCTCCTTGTAGCTCAAACTGGCATGCAGCACTACGAGTCTCCTGGGCAAATAACATTGTCGAATTCATTAATACCCTTCCCCACACCGCTTTGTTCATCCTCCCACTGAACTGTGAGCAAGTGACTTGGGACTGAAAGACCTTCCACAGAGCCCCTCTGCTCTTTCTCAGCCTGGCACATATAACAAAGGTTTATGGCACACATATGAGACTGTTTATTGAGTGTTATAAGGAGAACATTTCAGTGTAACCTGATAGGGAGACTAATACTGCAGATACGTTTCGGCTTGATGTGGTTACCAAGTCATGTGTGTTATCAGGAAAAGAATTCTATAACTTGCCTGTAAGAATGAAAAGATACATATATTTTTTAGTTCTCTTTAGTGAGTTTGTAAATTAGTATGTGAAAATCCACAAAACTTGTTGACGTGTAGGTTAACATAACTCAGGAACCGGTCTATAACACACACTGGGCTATTTAAATCATTTAAAACATTGTTTGGCAAATGGTTACACTGACTTGACAAATTGGGATTCCTTATTAGTTTCAGTGTTGCTCTTGGCTTCAGTCTTTCTTGAACACTGCCTCCACTCCTAATTTCAAGCTGGATAATAGCAGTGTTGAATATCTTGAAAAAGTGGTGTGTGGTGGACATAGGGGATGGGTGGGGGTAAGATAACAAAATTGTTATGTATTAAAAGTTATAAAGTATATTATACAAACTCTCCTTGAATAGTATAGAATGTGCCCAATCTGAACTATATTTAATGTTCTGGAATTTTTGGACTATGGAAGCAGCTTGCATATTAAGCAAAGAAGGAGTTGCTGACAGTGAGGTCCTGCCTGCCCTAAGAGATGGGATAGCCACTTAAGAGTGAGTGATACCGAAAATCTCCAAATATGGCCTGCTGCTGAGGATGCTTAACCTCAGTGGAATAACTTGGTGTTAACAACCATCCCACTATCAAACAAGCCAGGTTCTGACATCAGCAAGTTAATTATGGCCAACCATAATTGGTGACTTTCTAGAGTACAGAAAGGACAAAATTTTAGCACAGAGTGGGCCTTTAGAAACATCATATCCAGATTTTTTTTTATACGTGGAAACATAGGCTAATGATATTAAATAACCTTCCCAAAGTCAGACAGCTAGATGCAGTACATATCCAAGACTTCCATAAAATGTTGTTAATTTGAGTTTGAAATAAATTCTGCCAAGACTAGAGTTTAACAACATTATGCTACTTTTCCTTTATATAATGGTGTTTCCAAAGATTAGAAGCCAAACTACTTCTGAGAAATAGCACAGAACAATTTTCTATTCTTTTTCCCAATGTGCTCTACGTAGATATTCTATTAATATTAAACAATCAACCTAATGTATATTATAATACCGCTAATTGTGCATTAGACACAAGAAAGCATAGATATAATCATACTCCTGGAGTGTTACAGTCTTAAGGAAAGAAATAGATTTTAAATTACAGCACAAAAATTAAAGTAAATATATTAAATATACTCAGCTACTTACAGAGATATGAGCATACCCTGAAGAGGCTGCTGAAATGAATATAGCCAAATGGAGATGTACCTGGAGGGAATAATGAAGAGAGTGAGCATATAATAATATTCCAAAGGAGGAAAAATATGCCATTAACCTCCTAAGTAGCTGACAGATAGAAGACAGAAAAAAATAAGTGAAAGGTTTATTTGAAGTGTGCAATGTGGAGTATAGTGGCAGTTTAAGCATGAGAGGGAAGCAGATGGATTGAGGAACTTGAAGGCTTTGAATATAGATGCCTATTTTTTAAGTTAGACTATTTGGGGCAAGTGGCAGACTTGTACAAAGAGAGTATACCATTGTCATCTTTAATGTAATGATTTTCACGGCTATTCCTAAAGCAAGGGGTAATCAAGAAAAGGATGGAAACTGTGCAGCCCACACAGTGGTGGCTGGGTTGGTCGAAGCATGTAACAGGTAAGCCCAGAAGGCAGAGAGAGATTCCTCTGGACCATAGGTGATGGGCTCAGACAACATATTAGATGTTGTATGTAGAGCAGAGATCCAGCTTGCCATGTACCACTCTGGAGAGGGCAATACATGGCTGACACAGTGAAATGGTGGTGGTGGTGTGTGTGAGGGGTTGCTGCTGGGATAACAATGGAGAAAACTTACATGGCCAGGCCAGAAGTCTCTTGATCAATGCTATTAAAAAAAAAAAAAAGATATTCAGGATGCGGGACTTGTGAGTAAGGAGCTTGGCAGACCCTCTATCCACCAAAATGACAATTTAAATGGTAAAGATTTTTTAAAAACCATCATGTAAATTTCAAATTGACCAAGTGGTAAGACATTTATTCAAGAAAATATACTGAATCTTGGCATGAAGAGTGAAATAAATTATTCTGTAACCTGTCCCCCCGCCCAGTTCCGTGTTACAGAAATTTTACCTGGGCATGTACAGCCAAGAAGGGAGGGGGTGTCTTATTCTCCCAGGTTTAGGTGTGGGATTGCATCAGGAGGGCACGCTGTTGTTTCTCTTCTCCACACTCTTCTCCCAGCCCCTAATCATAGGGTCAGCAGGCCAATAATACTGAGTCTCTGGTCCCCCACACTCCAGTTGACTCTTAAGGTGGAGGTTCCATGTGGAAGAAGCAGACATCCCTTCCATTAAGGGCCCATCAGGGAACAAGGATTTCACTTCAGGAGAAAGTTTCCAGCCTCAACTTCAAGCAGTGGACCAAGAATTTCGCCCAGAGTGAAACACTGTCCTTAGGAATAAAGAGCTCTGGAACTCTGCCTGAAGAGACTGATTTTGTTTAAACAGAGAGTGGAGAAACCCATGCCTAAAGGCATCATTAAAAACTGTGGAGATCTTGATGACAGACAACTGAGGGAGACTGGTAGCTCCAGGTTACAAGCAATATGGTAGAATAGCCAAAAGTTTAATAGAGAGAACCATGAAAAGAGGCAACCAAGAAGGACACGGGGCAGACTTGCGAGCATTGCCCAGCTGCACCCATCAGCACAGGGCAGAAGCTTCACTGGCAAAGGGAGCTTCAAAGCAACCTCTAATCAAACACTGGATTAACATTAATTATTAATATAATAGTTTTTCTGACCCAAATGTGACTCCTAGGAATCACGTTCAAAAATAAAAGTATGCACATTCCTGGTATTCTGGAAGATTATGTATATGACATAGGCTGCAGCCCCTTGGGGCAGATCAGAGAGTGAATAACCAACCTAAAGGTCACTGGCAAAATGTGGGCAAAAACAAATATGTGAACTACCAGAAAAATGAGAGCAACCTGTATTCCACATACATATCCAATACTAATAGGTAAATATCTAATTTCCTAAGGGTGATTAAGTATAACCTTTGACTAAGTGACCTAGGCTGACATAGGGTGACTCCCAGGGAGCTAAATTAAAAGGTTAAAACAAAAGTAAACAACTTAATCAGGGACAATAGACATTACACACTTTGAGGGAAAAGGTTTCACAGAATTAGTTCCACCAAGTCACTAAACAAATAAACATATGATCAAATAAGCAGCAACAAAACTCCCTGGTGGGGGCTGAGGATCAGCCTACAGATTATCAACAAAAAATTATGAGACATTCAAAGAAGCGGGGAAGTGTGATTCATACATGGCAAGGGAGGGATAGGGAAACAAAAACAAAGACACAAGTAATAGAAGTTGTCTTTGGAGGGAATGAGATGATAAACTTAGCAAAGGCTTCAAAGCAGTTATACACACATTCAAAGAACTAAAGTGAACCATGCTAAACAATTAAAGGATGAAACAAAGGTATGAAGATAACAGTATTGACAAAAGAGCCCATCTATGAGGAGGACATAACAATTATATTAGAAATGCTGAGAAACAGTTTTAATATCAAGGCATGCATTATCGGTGCCCCTTGTTTAGGATATCACCAGGCTGTGTGTGATCAAGGTATCAGCTGAGGTAATGACAGTGCTTGAGGCTTGGGATTCTCTTCCAAGGTTCCTGGTTCTTGCAGAATTCATTTCTTTGCAGCGGTGTGACTGAAGTTTCCTTTACCTTGTTGGCTCTTAACTAGAGGACACTCTTGGCTGCCAAAGGGCTCTCCCAGGTCTTTGCCATCTGGCCTCTTCCTCTTACAACATGACCTCTTCCCTTTCTTCCAAGCATACGGGAGAGTGACAAAGACCTTAATGAGTTAGGTCACATCAGTTTCCCTTTTGATGAACTCAAAGGCAACTTGGACATTTTAATTACATATGTGAAATTCCTTGTGTCATATAACCTGACATCATGACTGTAGGAATGATATTCTATCATATTCACCTATATGTGTGTGTGTGTGTGTGTGTGTGTGTGTGAAGCTATTGTTGCTAAATCCAATGAATAGGTTCATTTCTGCTTCAAGAAACTCAATAAGTAGCTAAAATGCAATCATGAACTATGAGAGTGGTTGAGTAATTTCAACCAAAATCCACATACAGTTAGGTGAAAGACAAAGACTAAAAGTACTTCCAGTATATGTGTATACCAGTTGAAGAATGAGTTAGCTGGCATACTCACTTTTACCTAAATCTTAGACATAATTTAAAAAATAAATAAAAAATCTAGCATTACATTAGAGCCATAGAACCCTTTTCACATGTATTACATCATTTCATATTAGTTACAATAATAAATGTTTCCAAGTTAGTGGGAAAAACTTATTTACCACTTAGATTAAAATTTTTTACCTATCCCTAAGCATGATATTTCCCCAATTTTGGATCTATAAGTATGGATAAAAAATCACATGATTGTTTCCAAAGCCTGGAGTATCCTCTCAACTTTGTAATAATTCATTTCATTATAAGGTTTCCCCTTTACCTATTTGGGAAGAATTTTATCTATTTAGGAGGAAAAGGCAGGAGGGAGGGTAGAGGGAAAAGGGGAAAAATAAAGAAGGGAGCCAAGAGATAAAGAAGGTAAAATAAGGAGGAAAGGCTGAAACCTAGCTTATAACTGACTTTATTTAGATATAGATTCAAGTTTCAAAGTCTCAAATGCTTGAGACCCTTTGTTCTTGAGTGTGTGTTTCTATTTTGGCATTTGAAAAAAAGAGCCCTGGTTTATTTCCATTTATTATATATTGCCTCACAAGAATTATTCCTGGGGTTATAAAAGATTTCTGATCTTTTATAATTTACTACTACTAAAAGTGAACCTAGCCAAAATATTTGAACCATCCAAGGTGTATTTTTTATGCCTGTTCATCTTCCATATTTGGTACCCTTCTTTCCTCTCCTGTTCCTGATCCCAGAATCCCATTACACTTTGGCAGTCCCTCTACCGTTATTTTTATACATCGCTGAAAAACTAGACTGTTTAATACGTCTTGGCTTTTCTTTGCTCAATCAAAATATGCATACCCTGTGGTGCTGTGGCAGAAAGCATTTTGCTGCTTTTTGTGTTGCCCTTTGGGTAAACTCCATAGGAACAAATGCAGAGCACTCTGGCCTTCTGGTATTTGCTGATGTAGCTCTAACATCTCCTGGCGTGGTCTGAATACATTCCAGAAGATACAAACTGAGAAGAGCCTTCCCACCCTACCCCACATCACCCATTTAGGAAGTTGACCCTCTTCAACATTCCTGCATTACAACCCTTTTTCAGAACTGGGTAGTTTCGTAACTTTTGTTGTTAAAATTTTAAGAAAAATATAGGAAATATATATACAATGTATGAAATATATGTGACATTATCTATATCTATCCATATATTATCACACACATATACATGCACCTAGATTTAATGAGACTGGTTTTAAAACTGTAGATGGGAATCACTATAAAAATACCTTTGTAACAACCTGGATAAAACTGGAAACCATCCTAAGTGAAGTATTGCAAGAATGGAAAAACAAACACCACATGTGCTCACTATTAAATTGGAACTAAATGATCAACTCTAATGTGTACATGTGGTAGTAAAATTCAATGGAAATCAAGCAGGTGGAGGGAGGAGATGAGTTAATTCACAGCTAATGGGTACAATGCACCCTATCTGGGTGATGGGCACACTTATAACTTTGACTCAAACTGTACGTAAGTAATTCATGTCACCAAAATGTACCCCTATACTATTCTGAAATTAAAAAGTGGGTATTATTAAACTAAGGAGTTATTAGCTATACATACCTTAAAGACTTTCCTTTTTGTTCAAGTGGGATATTTGCACTTTAGCAGACATATATAATCACTTCATTAAAGGAGTAAAAAGTAGTAGTAGGCTATTTTGTGTTCTGAGGACCTGTTAATTTGACAGCTATTATACCTGCTTCTTGGGACCCCAGATTTACTTTCCTCAGGACAGATCAATGATGACCTAGCTAACTGACTAAAAATGTCAGTTAAATAAACCAGGGCAGAACAAAACTTAGGATTGACCCACTTCAGTGCAGCAAGAACTGCTCTTCAACCTGGGCTTTGGACATCTCCAAAGGGAGGAAGATGCCCCTGGGTGATTAACAGGGTCACTCCAAGTGAAAAAGCACATTTGCATCACGGCTGTCTCTTTCCGACATCCTGTGCTTGTTGAGTATAATGGCTATGCTTCACCTTTGCACTCTACTTCTTTCTTGGCATGTAGTAAATGCTCAAAAAATGTTGGTCAAATTACTTTTTAATTTTTATTTTTGAAATAATGTCAAACTTAAGGGAAAGTTGAAAGAGCAGCACAAAATGACTCTGTTCACTCAGATTCTCCAATTATTAACAATTTCCAATGTTTTAGCCATTGATCTATCTCTTACTCCCCTCTCTTTTTCTCTCTCTCTGTGTATATATTTATCTATAGATCTGTATTACAAATAAGATGCCCGTCACCTCTATTCTGGTGTCTCTTACTCAAAACAAGGACACCCTTTTACATAATTGCAACGCATCCACCCAAATCAGCAAATCAACACTGATCCAACACTTAACATTACTATCTGACATGGAGAATCCATTAAATCCTGTCAACAGCAATCACAGTGACACTCCTTTATTTCTTTCTGATCTGGGATCCAAACCACAGTATCACATCGAATTTAGTTGTGATGTCTCCTTAAATCAAGCAGTTCCATCATCTTTCCCTTACTTTCATTACATTGACAGTTTAAATGAGTTTAAGCCTTTCCTTCCATAAACTGTCCCTCAAACTACACCCATCCAGTATTTCCTCATATTTCCCAGAAAATTTATGTTTGGCAGAAAGACCACCAAATACGATGTGCTCTTTTCTGTACATTACATCAGGAGGCACACAACGTCCACCTGTCCCTCTTCTTGAAATGTTTACTCTGATCAAGTTGATGTCGTCAGGTTTTTCACATTGAGTCATCATTTTTTCCTTTGTAATGAATCAATATTTTGTAGGACAAAGCTCTACCACCACACCATTTTCCCAATCTTAATCAAACTTTCACCCTCAATCTTAACATTCATTCTGAAACAAATTGTTGAATGAAATTTCAAAGAGCAAGTCAAATTGAGCTGAACGTGAAACCGTTCTTTTTTGTGTGTTTGTTTTTCTGCTTTGGGTTGTACCCAGCATGGCTATGAGACATCAGTGAAGACAAAGCCATGATTGTTGCCAGAAACAATTTATAAATAGAACAAAATGAATTAAACCTGAAAAGGTGTTCTCACACAATTTGTGTATTTCATTTTCAGAGAAAGATTATTTTCTGCTTAAGGATGTCTCTGTCTTTTGTTAGTGATTATTCTGGAGAAAGCAAAAAGGTGTTTTTCTAATAATTTGAGTTATAGGAGTGGTATATGTGCTGCCTTTTATCTCAAAGGCTGGTGCTAAAAACTCATAATTACTATGGCATCACTCTCTGGTGTACTTTACTTCCCAGTTCCATAACACCATACCTCAAGCTGTCATTCACTTTTCCTTTCACATTCTGTATTCAACAAATGTTTGCTAAAAACCTAATATGTGACTATACACACAAAACTTTTCAACAAACATTAGCGAATGAATCTAGCAACGTATAAAATAATACATCATGAGTAAATGAGATTTATTCAAATAATGCAAAGTCAGTTGAACATACAAAAATCAGGTCATGTAATACACTTTAGTTCTTTGACGTATCTCTATATTACTAACTAATAAGCAAAGATGTAGAAACAACCCAAGTGCCCATCAATACATGAGCAGATTAATAAAATGTGGTATATGTATACCATGGAGTTCTAGTCAACCACAAAAATGAATGTTGACCTAGCACCTCTTGTAGTATCCTGGATGGAGCTGGAGCCCATTCTACTAAGTCAACTATCACAAGAATGGAAAAACAAGCACCACATGTACTCACCATCAAATTGGTATTAACTGATCAACACTGAAGTGCACATATAGTAATAATATTCACTGGGTGCTGGGCAAGTGGGAGGGATAAGGGGGGTTGGGTATATACGCATGTAATGGATGTGGTGAGCACTATCTGGAGGATGGACACACTTGAAGCTCTGACTCCGGTGGGGCAAAGGCAACATATGTAACCTAAACATTTGTACCCCCATAATATGTTGAAATGAAGAAAATACATTTTAATAGTAGAATAGAGGACAAAACCTACATGAGCATGTCAATAGTCACAGAAAAAGCATATGACAAAATTGAATACTCATTCATTATATCAACAACGATGTCAATACACTAGGAATAATAGATGGAAACTTCCTCATCCTGATAAATGGCATCTACATAAGCCTACAGATAATATCATACTCACCGGTGAAAACTACATGCTTTCCCTCTAAGATGAGGAGCAAGGAAGGCAAGGATTTCCATTTTTACTAATTCTTTTCAATATTGTACTGAGGGTTATACTCAGTGAAATCAGCTAAGTAAAAGAAGTAAAGACATCCCAACTGGAAAGAAAATGTTAAACTATTTTTATTCATCCTTTGTTTACAAATTCCCAAGAAATCCACAACAAACTGTTGTTTATAAGGACTAATAAATGAGTTCAGCAATGTTGCAGGATAAAAGACCAATATACACCATATCCATATCTGAACAGTTGAAAAAACTTAATAAAAAAGTAAGATGGACAAAAACTGTGAAAAATACAAAAAGAGCCGTGGAAACAAAAATAAAATAACAGCAATATTTAAGAAAGAGAATTCACTGGCCCCCAAATGAAATCTGCAAGACATTACAGATAAGAAGGCAGTTCTGGTTTTTCAGGGAACATCGTGGAAAGTTGTTCAGCCTGTCTTACTTTGAATTAGAAGAGCCAGATGAGCATTCCTGAGCCTCATTTTTAATTAATATCAGTATAAAAACACGACAGTCTCCAGTGGGAGTAAAGTTAAATGTCAAGGGAAATAACATAATGTTTGTTTATGAATATTTACAAGTCTGGCTATGTAAAAAAGAAAACATTTGATTTCTTCAGCAAATTTTCCTAATTTAGAGTACATTTCTCTGCTATTTCCCTTGGGCCTGGTAATGAGTCTAGCTTATTTCATAATCAACTACCTTAGGGAGTTAGAGTGAGAAAAGAAGGAAAGGGAGCCACAGCAGATTTCATATTTTTAAGTTGTAACACTGCTTGGTAAATAGTGACTTTGGCATTGCCTCACCTTTACCTGACAAGGTTGTAACTGGGGCAAGAGGGCAGACCGAGATGCAGCAGGCAGAGCTGAATGAGATTCATGCAGGGATCTAAAAAATAACTTATCCTCCCAAATAACTGTCCATCTTATGCAAAATAATTAAATCTTAATATGAATGCAGAAGGATAAATAAACATGGTAGGGAGAAGTGTATTCTCGAAACTTTCTTTTTTAGGAAGATCAATAATGAAAAGAATATTTCTACATAAATTAATGCATAGTTATCTTAGTATTTTGCTGTTAAACTTTTCAGTAATTTAGCTAAATTGTTCTTATTATGATTCTATGATTTGCAGCAACTCTCTAGTGATAGAATAGCTTCCCATGTACTGGCCAGACTATGAAATGTTAATTGTAAGTGAATAAGTTTGCTTTTCTTGTATTTATATAAGTAACCAAGAGAAAAACTCCTTTCTTCTTCTTAACTCCTGAGCCTCAGGGGTTTGGTTTGAAATGGTAGATAATAAATTTTCATATGGACTAAATTCTCCTTACTGAGTCATATTCCAGGGACAACCAATCCTTTCAGGTTTTATTGAAAAGTTTGGGTATTCGTGCAATAGGGGTCTGAAGAAGGAAGAGGCATCCAGACACAGTGGGAAAAACAACAGCACTGTATTTATTTTTAGTGAAAGGTTGTTAGGGAACACAGTATGAGTGACTATGAAATAATTAGAAGGACAAGTGGCTTCTAGTCTGGGCTCCCAAAGGAGACTATGAGGACACAGCAGAGCTGACACCACAGGGAGCTACTGCTGCTACAGCACCTAGAAGCTGTGGAAATAGGAGGTTGTCACCACTTCAGCTTCGAATGAAGGAGTTAGAAGCCAGATTGGAAAGCTGCTGTGGCCCACAACTATCTCTAGACATTCCAGGTCAGCTCTACCGCCTCTTAAAACTTCCGCTCAATGCCCGTGAAGTGATATTGCCAGAAACACTGTGTCTCCATGGCCTTGCTGCTTGTCAAATAAATACACTGACAGCAGCAGGAAGATGACCTCTGCCTCTTTCTGAACATTCTACAACTTTTATTAGTGTACCTAAGTTACAGATCCTCATCCACATGCAGAACTGTAGCTGGAAGGGAGTTCGAGAAGAGATTTCATAAAGGCACTCTGGAAGGATGCGGGGAATTGGGACTGCAGGTTGTGTGCGAGAGTAGGTGCTATTTGTAGTGGTAGCAGCCAGGTGGGTAGACTCAACCTCAGGTCCCCAGGAGTGTTGAGGTGCCAATGGTGATGAACTGGGCTGGAGAACCATCTGGTGCTCAGACTGTGTCCTCTGGCATGGCAGGGCTCTGAAGCTGGGCTGGTCTGGCTTGTCCTCATCCCACCCCACTGCTACCCCCATGGTGTGTACAGGTGCTGCCTGTTGTATGCAGGGGTGGGTCAGTCCCCAAACCACCTGCAGAATGATTGGGTAGAGGGCAGCAACAATCTTACTACTGCCCTGCCATTGGGGGAAACAGTGCCACCATTAATGACAGCACCCCAGCCCCAGCAACACTCACATCTCAGCTGCTGTTGCAGTAGCCTGTGCCTCACTCATGCCTCAGCCCTGGGTGCAGTAGCCCAAGGTCACTCACACCTAAGACCCAGGGGCAGCAGATCATGCTTCTCTTGTGCCTCAACCCCAACACCACTGGGTTCCAGGACAGTGCACACTCTGTTGGGTTTGGGGCTCTAAAGTGGCACCTTGCTATAGCAGCTCAGGTTTCAGGGAGTGTATGGGACCTAGTGTTAGCACCCCCACCCAGGAGATTGTGCAGTGGGGCAGTGCCATTGTACAATCTCCCTGAGTTTGTGTCAGGGCCCATGAGGGTTGAGGGGATCTCCCATGGCCAGCATTGCAAAAATCCACAGCGGAAATGTGGACCATTGAAGGGTTCTCACTTATCCTTTCCCTATACCTGGGAATCTCCCTCAGCTCCTAGTTAATCCCACTCAAGCAGGCTGCCTTGATTCTTTCTCCTCCCTTGCTTAAGGTATTGCTTGTCACTCTTCTGTTGAATTCCAGTGTTCTCTCTTGGATGGTCAATTAAAAGTCTTATAATCTATTTGCTATTTTGGTTTTTCTTAGTGGCAAAAGCAAGTAGGAAATGCCCACAGTCAGCCAACTTGAAGCCCTTCCTTCCAGCACAGAAGCTTTGAGTAAATTGGAAAACTCAAGACAGAAAACAAGGCAAGGATCAGGTTTGTGCCCCAAGAAAGACCCATGTCTTTGTGAAGACCATAGGGAGAATAATGTTTAATATATATTTTATATCTTTTCTCTGTATTGTAACTTCCCTCCTTAACCTGACATTTAGGGAAGACCTTTGCACTTCTCTGGTGGTATTGCTGTAGACTAATGGATTCAGTTAGTAAGGGGAAGCTAGCATGTCTCGTGTCTCCTTACCTTATGTGGCACCATGAAGGTAGCAGCATTATGTTTCTGTGAGCTTGGTTAGTGTGAAACAGTCTTGGAAATCCAACCACATCTTAAAGTAAACATTTTAAATTTTTCAAGCAAAGAACAATATGAAAGATCATAGTGGATTAGCCAAAAATGCATCTTCTGAGAACTCTACTCTGAACTGAGCTACCAGGCACAAGATTTAAGAAACCACATTCTTCCTGGAAAAGTCAAGGACTTCATGGAAGAGCTAAATTTTGAGCTGAGTCTTTAATGGGATTTTTTTTTCAGCTGTTTCAGAATTTCAGCTGAGTCCTCAAAGTTGACAATGCAGAAAGTACACACATATCCAAAAGAAAGGTATTAGGTAATTTGTGATGGACTTACTAGGGATGACCCCAAAAACCTTCCAACCCATCTAAGTCCATCACTATTCTTCTGGGTATATGAGAGGAAATGAGGATTTTGATAGAAATATTTGGGGAGACAATGTCTTCTGATAGTTATCTGTATACTATAAGGTCTTCTAGTATAGGTCTTCCCCAGCATGGCATTGCATCACACAGATCTCCCTTCCAGAAATAATTTTCTTTCAGCTGTGATGATGGTGCTTAGCTGTCAGCAAGATGTTGAAGCAATCTCTGGAACACATCACCACATTTAAGCCATGAACATGCTCTTCCAGAGCAGCTCCTTAAGATGACTGACCATGATCAGGGTACTAGGGGCTGACCATTACTTTCCAACTTCTGGCTGCTATAATGTGTAAACTTGCTTCCTTTCTCCCCATTGGGATGGGCAAATTTTCACACGTGTTAGGGTAGCTCATTAAACTTCCTGCACTCTTTTTTTGGTTTCGTTTTGTTTTTAAACTGTTTATGTTTTATTTATTGATATATAATATATATAGTTCCATCTTTTTTTGTTTTGTTTTCTTCTTTTTTTCTTTCTTTTTTTAATTTCAGCATATTATGGGGGTTCAAATGTTAAAGTTACATATATTGCCCTTCCCCCCCTCCCCCATCGAGTCAGAGCTTCAAGCATGTCCATCC
>VBSM01001979.1:13870998-13915062 GCA_008086735.1 Cheirogaleus medius | reverse complement strand
CACCAGCAATGTAGGAGTGTTCTTATCTCTCCACATCCATGCCAACATTTATTGATTTGGGACTTGTTAATAAAGGCCATTCTCACTGGAGATAAGTGGTATCTCATTGTGGTTTTGATTTGCATTTCCCTGATGAGCAGAGATGTTGAGCATTTTTTCATATGTTTGTAGGACATTATTCTGTCTTCTTTTGGAAAGTATCTGTTCATGTCCTTTGCCCACTTTTTGACAGGGTTGTTTGATTTTTTCTTGCTGATTTTCCTGAGTTCTAAATAGATTCTAGTTATCAGCCCTTTATCGGATATGTAGCCTGCAAATATTTTCTCCTATTCTGAAGGTTGTCTGTTTGCTCTAGTGACAGTTTCTTTGGCTGTGCAGAAGCTTTTTAATTGGATCAGGTCCCATTTATTTATTTTTATTGATGCTGTGATTGCCTTTGGGGTCTTCTTTATAAATTCTTTGCCTAGGCCATTGTCTAGAAGAGTATTTTCAATGTTTTCCTCTAGAATTCTAATAGTTTCACACCTTAGGTTTAAGTCTGTTTCCCAGTGTGAGTTGATTTTTGTGAGAGGTGAAAGGTGTGGATCTTGTTTTACTCTTTTACATGTGGCTATCCAGTTTTCCCAGCACCATTTATTGAATAAGGATTCTTTTCCCCAGTGTATGTTTTTCTCTGCTTTGTCAAAGATTAGATGGCTATATGATGATGGTTTTATATCTGGATTCTCTGTTCTGTTCCACTGGTCAATGTCTCTGTTCTCATGCCAGTTCAAAGTTGTTTTATTTACTGTAGCCTTGTAGTATAGTTTGAAGTCTGGTAAATTGATACCTCCCATTTTGTTTTTATTGCCTAGGATTGATTTTGCTATATGGGGTATTCTCTGGTTCCATACGAAACGTAAAATTATTTTTTATATGTCTGCAAAAAAATTATGATGGTATTTTAATAGGGATTCCTTTGACTCTATAGATCACTTTGGGTAGTATATCAACATTTTAACAATGTTGATTCTGCCGACCCACAAGCATGGTATGGTTTTCCACCTGTTTATATCCTTTGCTATTTCTTTCTTCAGTGTTTCATAGTTCTCCCTGTAGAAGTATTTTACCTCCTTAGTTAAATATATTCCTCGGTACTTGATTTTCTTTGTTATTATTTTGAAGGGAATTGAATCCTTAATTTAGTTCTCACTTTGACTGTTATTGGCATATATGAATGCCTCTGATTTGTGTGTATTGATTTTGTATCCTGAGACTTTACTGAATTCATTTATCAATTCAAGGAGTCTCTTGGTTGAATTCTTGGGGTTTTCTAGATATACTACCATATCATCAGCAAAGAGTGAGAGTTTGATCTATTCTGCTCCCATTTGGATGCCCTTAATTCCACTCGCTTGTCTGATTGCTATAGCAAGGACTTCCAGCACTATGTTGAATAGAAGCGGAGATAGTGGGCAACCTTGCCTTGTTCCAGTTCTAAGTGGGAATGCTTTCAATTTTTCCCCATTCAGTATGATGTTGTCTGTGGATTTGTGATATATGTCTTAAACTTCCTGCACTCTTAATGCTATCTCAGTGTCTCTGTCTCAGGTCCTGAACTGTCACCTCATAGGAGGCATATTTTCTCAAGAATTTTGAAAGGCATATTGAAGATATGAAGGCCGTCTGGCATGCATAGTGGCTTAGTTCATTCAGGCTGCTATAACAAAATACCATAGACTAGGTGCTTATAAATAGCATAAATTTATTTCTCACAGTTCTGGGGGGCTGGGAAGTCCAAGATCAAGGCACCAACAAATTCGATGTCTGATGAAGGCCCTCACAGACAGCCATCTTCTCACTCTAATTTCATTTAGAGACAAAAGAGGCAAGGTGTTTCTCTCTCTTTTTCACTCTCTCTCTCCACCTCTCTCTCTTTCTCAGGCCTCTTATATAAGAGAACTAATCTTATTTATGAGGTCTCCACCTCCATGGCCTAATCTCTTCCCAAAGGTTCTGTCTCCTATTACCATCACCTTGGGAGTGAGGATTCCAACATATGAATTTTAGGGGTGATATAAACATTTGGGTAATTCAAGTATTCAAGGTGATGGTAATAGGAGTAGCACATGGTAAGCAGAAAGAATTTTAGGAGGAACATGGTAAACTTCCACTGACAAAATGGAAACCCTGCAAATCTTGTCTTGGAATTCAAGTGAGTTCATGGAAGTCATCCAGGCTTGTCTTGTCTTATAGAATAGCTTGGTCAAGAGAGCTTGCTGCCAGAAGTCAGATAGCTTTGACACGAAGATACTGGGAGTGAACCTTTAGAGGCAGAAGTTCAGCAGGAAACTGGTCACAACTGGTAAATTAGGGATTGCTTAACCCATTCCAGGGAAGGAGATGGAAAAGATCCCCAAATGACCCAAGAAACCTCTAAGTCTTCAGATGAGGAAAAATGCAGCATTTGGGCTCTGCTACATCCAGAGTGTACCTTCTGAAGAATGCAACTGTATTATGAAGGTAATCAGCTGTTTTCAGCTGTTTTCAGCTGTTTAAATTACATCTCCCTCACCCTAGTCCAACCTGGAGTAAAAGTAGGCATCCAGTGTGGGGAGTGGGAAAGAACAAGATAAGAATAAGTTGAAGAAATAGGACGTATCTCTTTCCTACTCCACAACAGGTTTCTGAGCCCTTTTCTGCCCCATCTGTGAGAGGGAAGAAGAATTTTAAATTGCACGAAATACTGATGCTTGTGTTATTAGATTAAATTGCCCTTTTTAATACTTGAAAGTGACCAGAAAAGCAATGTAATCTTCCTGAGAATTAATCAAAGGGCAGAGAAGAATAATTCAATAGAACAGGTTTTTAAAAGTCAACTTTAAACTAATAAAATAAATAAGGATGTTTGTTCCATGTTAAGCTAATAAGCTGAATGTGTATGAGTATGACAAATCATTAAAAATTAGCAAATAAATAAAATAAATGAACAATATTCAAACTACTATAATAAAATAAGGATGCAGCCATAGCTCACATTTTTTTCAATTTTTCCTTTGTTTATTTTCTATAAAATCATAATTACATTGTATATTCAGTTTTATATCCTACTTTTTCTCCTAATATTTTACAATAAGAAATCCCTATGCAATTAAATCACATTTACAATGATTATTTTTAATAACAGATCATTACACTACACTGAGTAAATGTGCTATATCTTAGTAAATCATATGGCTACTTGGGAATATTTAAATTACTTTATATTTTTCCAAAATAAATGATACTACACAGACATATTTTTAATTAGAACTTTTCATAAACCTATTGTGAGTTATTTTTTTAAATATATTGCCAGAATGTTTTTCAAATTCTTGATACAACAATGAAAATTTCTATATTACTTTCCATAAAGATTATATCAGCTCACACTGTCATAAGCAGTGTGTGCATGTCCATATTGTGGCATCCTTAATAACATTATGTTCTTGAGAAATTTTAAATATCTAGTTAGATTTCACTCTGAAAAGAAATGAGAAGGATGTCTCTTAATTTTTAATCAAATTTGGATAGGCTTATTGCCATAGACTGTTTGTGTTCCCCAAATTCATATGTTGAAACCTAATCCACAATGTGATGGTATTAGGAGAGGGGGCCTTTGGAGGTGATTATGTTATGAGATAAGAACCTCATGAATAGGATTAGTGCCCTTAAAAGACAGACCCCAGAGTAGTCCCTAATCCTTTCACTGCATAAAGTTGTAAAGAGAAGTTGGCCTTCTATTAACTAAGAAGCAGCTCCTTACCAGACTGGGATTCTGCCAGCACCTTGATCTTGGATGTCTCAGCTTCCAGAATTGTGAGAAATAAATTTTCTGATTTTTTTTTTTTTTTTACCCACCCATTCTATTATAACTTGTTATGGAAGCCAAAACAGCATAAGATTTTTAAGATATAGGAAAAAAAATCAGATTTTTCCCCTATGTAAAGATCTATAAACATCTATATGATGGTAGAAATTATAATTCTCACTATTTACAAACTTCATTTCTGATCCTGGCCCAAATAGTGTCTAATTTATATTGGAATTCATATAATATATAATTGATATATATCAGGAGGTCTCAAATTTTTCTGAGTAACCTTGCTTATCTTTAGCAAAACAAAATTATCTTTCATAGGGTAGGGACAAAATGGAGTAATAGTGCCTTTATATAGCTTTACAGTTTAAAAAAATGATGTTAAAGCTTTAAGATAAATATCAAGTACCTGCAAGTATCAGCATAACTAGAGTCCGCATTGTTTTCTCCTCTCTTTCTAATGAGTAGCTGTTCTTCAAATTTTACTCATAAAAATATTTTATAGTAATGTGGAAAATCAGTTCCAGTTTTAGTGTATCTAATTTGGTGGTTAAAAAAATAGAATATGTATTGCAGCTCTTGCTTTAAGCTAATACACACTGCAAATCAAAATGGGCTTTTTCTAATTACAACTTGAGATTGAAGAAAATTTAAAATAAGGAACTGAAAAAGAAAAAAGAAAAAGAGGCAAAAAAAAGATAGAATCTTATTAGTTTCTTTTATTAAATCCTGTACCTAGAAATCTTATTTCCCAGCATCAATCAAACAACTTTAAGTTTTTTGGGGTTTTTTTGCCATGAATTTAGCTCTCACATATCCCCTCAAGTTTTAAGAATAGAAAATAAAGTGCACCATATGTGCTTCAAGCTGTAATTTCCATGGAAGTTGTTGAAGTCATAAATTGCAAGTGGGAAACTAAAGATGAAATTACACCCTTTCTAATACCCCAACCAGGTACACTTTATTTTTATATAATGGATGTTTCTGCTAGCTCCACCAATACCAAATTTGCACACAATTGCCATTAAAAATAACTTTCTTTCTCCCTTTCAAAAAAGAAAAAGGCAAGAGCAACTGCTGAGTTTAAAACTGTTGCCACTTTCAAAAATAGAGTTTTAGGAAATTTTTCTTTCAATATTAAAATAAAAAAAATCAATAACACATAAAAACAACAAATTAAAGAAACAGTTCTTCACTCAACACACATGTGATGGTTTAAATAGATGTCTCAATTATTTTTGCTTCTGGGGAGATCTTTGTTAATGACAGTGTAAGAAGAAATAAAAAGATAGCAAATGTGAATGGCTTGAAAGTTTAATTTTAAAGAAAATACTTTGAACCTTCTATTTTAGACTTAATATGAATATTATTTACTCCCCAAGGACAATGATGCTTTTAAAACCATGATTGCAGGAAGTCTTTATAAAATATAGGATCGATATTCTATCAGCCAAAATTTAAGTTTTATTTAATATTCTAACAGGTATGCTCCAAAACTAGACTACATAGGTAGCACACAAAAAGAAGGTTGAAGATAAAGATACTTAAATCATGTAAATAGAAATTATAATTACACTTTGGATAGAGAAGCTGATCAAAAGACATATTATTATTTTTTTATTTCAGCATATTAGGGGTGTACAAATTTTAAGGTTATGTATAATGCCCTTGAGCCCCCTCCCCCCTCAAGTCAGAGCTTCAAGCTTGACAATCCCCCAAATGGTGCACATCTCACTCATTACTTATGTATATACCCGTCCCCTCCTCCCCCCTCTGACCTGCCCAATACCCGATAAATATAATTCCTATGTGTCCACTTAGGTGCTGATCAGTTAATATCAATTTACTGGTGAGTGTATGTGGTGCTTGTTTTTCCATTCTTGGGATACTTCACTTAGTAGTATGGGTTCCAGCTCTATCCAGGAAAATACGAGATGTGCTATATCACCATTGTTTCTTAGAGCTGAATAGTACTCCATGGTATACATATACCACATTTTATTAATCCACTCATGTATTGATGGGCACTTAGGTTGTTTCCACATCTTTGCAACTGTGAATTGTGATACTATAAACATTAGAATGCAGGTGTCTTTATTGTAGATTGTCCTTTGTTCTTTTGGGTAGATGCCCAGTAGTGGGATTGCTGGATCAAATGGTAGATCTACTTGTATCACTTTAAGGTATCTCCATATTGCCTTCCACAGAGGTTGAACTAGTTTGCAGTCTCATCAGCAGCATATCATTTTTAAAAGTAGAGTAGAACAGGACATTGGAGAACATCCATTTTTAAGGGGCTGGAATAGGTAGATACAGACTCAAGTACAACCATGCTAAAATAGAATATAATGCACAATATAGGAAAAGGATATACAAAGTTTTGTTGGGATGCATAAGTATCCATCCAAGAGCAATGAAAACATATGTCCACACAAAGACCTGTAAGTGAATATTCACAGCAGCATTATTCATTTAGCAAAAAAAGTAAAAACAACAGAAAAGTCCATCAATCAGTGGATGAATAACAGCCATGTGGTATGTCCATTTGATGGAATACCATTCAGCAATAAAAAGGAGCATGTGTTGATACATGCTACTACATAGATGATCCTCAAAAACATTGCATAACTGAAAAACTTCAGTCATAAAAGACCACATATTGTGTAAAGCAATTTATATAAAATGTCCAGAAAATTCAAATCTATGTATAGAAAAAGTAGACTGATGGTTGCCTAAGGCCAGGGATAGGGACAGGAAGTAGTTGCTAAAGACTTTTTTTTTTTTGTCAGGGGGAGTGACAGATTTTGGTGTTGCTTGTGTAAATCTCCAAATTTACTAAAAACATCAAATTGAACCTTTACCAATAAGTCAATATTGTGATATGTATGTTATAATCAATAGAGTGGAAATAAATCCCATCAGGGTTCAAAAGAGATAAAGATTATTTGTAGTTATAGGAAGGACTCATGGAAGAGGATGTGTTTCAGAGGTCTTTCAAAGCATAGGTTGGATTTTATTTTATTATTTGTTAATCATATCTTCTTCAAAAGGAATAAAGGTAGCCTAAGTAAAAGTTTTATTTGAATTTGAATTAAACATCAATACAATATGAAAAATAAACAACTAATTTCAAGGGAGGAAACAAATTAAAAAGTACTAAAGGTATCTAAGCTTCAGTGACAAAGTTTTGCCTTGTATAAGAGGATATTCAGTAGAGCATGAGACAGCACAGGTTATGTGATTCTCATTGTCTAGGCAGGGCAGGACTTGTTTATGGGAAATTCAGAGTTATGCAAGTTGGACAGACGGCTTTGTGGGGACATTCGAGCAAAAGCTGACAAGCTACAATTTATGGACTTCAGTATGTCAGCCAAAGTTTATTGAACTCTGTATTATGTTTTATTCCCATGCTCAATGCTTTCTATGCCTTATTTCCTTTAATCTCCATAATAACCCTGTGAGTACTGCTATCACATTTATTTTGCAAATGAGGAAACTGATGCAACACCTATGTATGCAGCCTTCAAATTCACAAAGTGGGTATGTATGAAAGCTGAGGCTCCCACACAGGCAAACACCCCAGTGTTTCACACCTGACTATTCAACATTATTGCTCTTTGCATTGGGCTAATTAGGATCCTATTTCAAACACGAGATCACTATTACTCTCCAACATGAGTTCAATGCCTTACCTAGGCAGATTTTATTGATCAGAACTACATTGTCTTCATTGGTCTGCCGTGATTTTCACTGTTTATCTACATTGACCTCCAACTGGCTTCCCACCCTTTGCTGCCAGCTTCCTGTCTACTCTGCTTGTGGTCAGGTCTCAACCCACACTGCCAGAGCCCCATCGTCAATGTCTGCTCACCTGGATTTATGGAAAAATATTCATGTTATAAATTGAAGTTTGTCTGTAAAGGACAATCCTCATCACAGAAAATTGGTTTAGATGCATTCTTTTGCATTTTAACCCAGAAACTTTGAAGCTCAGAATTATAATTTGATTCTTGTGGAGGGCTTAATTAGCAGAAGTTCTGCCCTTTGTGTGCCACTTTCAAATAGTGCTGCTATAGTTCCTTTAGGGCAGTCATTTCAATTATGATCATTTGTCCTGCCTCCCAAATCAGAATATTAATCAGCTCTTTCCTGATGCAGGAGTGTTACAAGAGATGTTAGTATTTTTCTCTCTCTCTCTCTTTCTCTCTCTCTCTCTCTCTCTCTCTCTCTCTTATGTGCGTGTGTGTATGTTAACTTCATGTGGAACAGTATTTTAAAACAGGAATAAAATATGACAGATTAAACATAGTTGCTTATCTTGGCATAGTTGCTTATCTTTCTCCTCTGAGAAACTTTCCTAAATGACAAAAAGAAAACAGAATTTTTAAATGCATAAACATACAATCCAAAAGAGAATAGACTAGCAAAAGAGAGACATCAACAATTTTGTGAGGATGGAAATCAGAGCAAAAATGTTATATGACTTAATAGGAAAAAATATTGAAATCAATGTTTGTGTAGAAATATGTTGATTCTCCCCACAAAAGTCATGAAAAGGCTATGGATTTGGGGGATTTAGTATAAGCAAATGTAAAAGTGATTCACACTTCTGAAAACATATGGATGAGTTCAAAGTGATGTAAAGATCTATCCCTGGACTCTCCCCAGTACACAAAAACTCTTGTCCACCCTTGCAGAATATCAAGAAAAATTTTTAAAGGAATAAAACCTGAGAGGATGGTAATTTGGGAAAACCTGGCACAATAGAGCAGAGGTCAGCACCAGAAAGAAAGTGGGGATTGAATTAAACAATATCTTGAATGGTGAGCTACTCTTTCAAACCATGTCTGCACTTAGTTACCTTTAGGCATATGACTGAAAGATTTTCCTCTGGAAAAATGGAAAGCCCCTACAACTTTTTGGAGTTTTGTAAAGAACACAAAAACTTATATGTATATCACCTTGTAGTGAAGCAAAAATGCTTTCACACATATATCAAACAGTCATTTAGTGAATCGCTCTTAAATATAATAGATAGCTAAAAAGCAGTTGTTTGAAGAAAGCCTCTGAAATGACAGATACAAGTAAATAGAAAAAATTCACAGACAACACAGAAAGCAGATGAAAACATTAAAAAATATATCATCAATGCCCTCAAAAAAGTACTACCAAAATGTTTGTACCCTCATAATATCCTGAAATAAAAAAAAAAGGACACAAGAAACAATTCTTACAAATCACATCCTTGTAAATGAAGGAAAAGCCCATAAGCTAACACAAAAAGTAGAGATAATAGGAGACAAATGTTTGATAATTGAAGGATACATGCAGAAAGTCCAGTGTTTCACTAAGAGGAATTGTAATAAGGCACACAAGTAAATTCAAGGAGTGAAGCACACTAGTCTCCAAATAGCAAAGACCCACCCATTGTCTAACACAATGAATGAAGAAAGTCCCTCATAAAGGCACTATATTAAGAAATACAAGGAAACAAATAGTTATAAAAAATGATACTAAGTGTTTCAAGTGTGGAAAAGGGATTAGGAATAAGTCTCATAAAAAGTGATGCAATTCACAATGGAATTCAACTCCTCAAGAAGAAGACTGGAAGCCAGAAAGTAGTAGATTGAATTCCTTTAAAATTCAGGGGGAAGATAATATACCTAGCTAAACTGTGAATAAAGTGTTAGGGACAGGTGCTGGTTGGCAGCACTAACAGCAGGAAAAGGGGAGGGGGCCAAAAATGAGGAGGCCAATGAGCATTTAGAACCTAACCCGCAAGGGCAGGAACTTGAGGTTTGGGACCTTTTCAGGCTAGGAGCATGCGAAGAAACTAGGATCTCTTGTCTAAAGGTGACCTTTTCCTCATTAACAAACATTAGCCTCATAACATCACACACATACACCAGCGCCATGACAGTTTACAATTGTCATGGCAACCAGTGGAAGTTACCCTATAAGAATAAAATTGGGAAGGACCTTTAGCTCTAACAACTCCCCACCCTTCTCCCCTGGAGAAATAATGAACATTCCACCCACCATTTAGCATATCATGAAGTATAGACATAAAAGTAAAAGTATGATAAAACCCCAGAGTCTTCTCCGCTGGCAAAGAGAGACACGTTTCCCCTCAGGAACTGTAGTTTCATTTTCTATTTCTGTGCAAAAATAACTTGCAATAAAAGCTGCTTGTGAGCTGCTCATGTCTGTCATCACTCTGTCCTACCGACCCCGCGTGGGATCTTCCAAGCCAGGAGCCAAAGAACCTTAGCAACACCCCTCAAAAAAAAATCAATCCTGACATAAAGGATACTAGCACCAAAACATTTTCAGACATAAAGCATCTTTTAAAATTTTACCCCAATATGTCCTTTCTGAGAAAGCAACTACCGGTTCTGATTTTGCAAAATGAAATCAAACTGAGAAATAAGATAAGTAATTAAGGGAACAGGATCCATCCAACACAGAAGATTGCTGATTGAAACAGCCAGAACAACTGTGCCCTTCAACCAGTGAGCAAGCCAGGCTAGATTGGAGCAGGAGCACAGGGAGTATGTAGAAAAGTGATTATTAGGTAACATAATAATGCAAATACTGACTATTGATTTAACCAAATGTTCTAACAGAAATATGAGAGAGGGTATGAGGAAGGGAACAGTGCATTGAAGTGGAATAAGTGTAGCAGAGCTGAATTATCAACCACCAAAAAGGCAGTCAATAGATAATGTCCTAATTTGACAAATCAAGAAATAATTGTATAGGCATTCATTTAGAGTATGGAGGTAAGGATCAGAAAAACATACGTAAAAGAGTTGAAAGTCATTTTTGGGAAACTGAATCTGGGTAATGTGAAGGATTGAGCAGCTGTATGAGTTATTTTACTATATGATCAATAGTGCTATTTAGTTTTATTTTACATCATATACATTATTTTCTTTCATATAAATAAAAAATTAATTATAAGGAACAAAAACACAATATAGGAAATCTCTTTTTCAGTGGCTATATCATAGACAGGTGATGAATCAAACATATTGATTAGCTCTTTCATTAACTTTTGTTGAAAAATTCCCAAGCCAATAACAGCAATGAGAAATTGTCAAAGTGGAAATTAATCTAATGCTGCAAGAATCAACACTGTTTCATTCCAATGAGTTAGATAATTTTGAATGAACATGAAGAAATATTACTACATTTTGAATATACAGACAAGATTCTGACAATAATATGACTTTAAAATTATATAAGGCTTTGCAGTTAAACAAACAAATACATATATGTATACTTTATTGAGAGAGTTTCATAATTCATATATATCATGTGTGTATGCATCATGTGTTATATATAGACATATATATGATGTATATATACATATATAAATATCTCATTGTTCATGAAAGCTCTATGAAGTGATTTGGAATAATAATTTAGCATGTTACCATGAAGAGCACCAAGTTTCAACTCAGAGAAGGGGAGGTTCCTATCAAATGGAGCCAAATGGTCAGTACATAAATCCACAGTTATATTGAGATTTTTCTATTGATACCAGATTTACTGATCTTACACCTTAATCGCAAATAGAACATTTAATTGTTATCAAATTTTTAATAAGAACATAGTTAAATTTTAGAGGATATAACATAACTTTCTCTGAAATTCATTATTATTTTTTTCCTCTGATCATATAAGAAATATTTGCTTTGCAAAAAAGAGAGAATTTCAGGCTTTTATCATGTTGATGCTACAGATTTATATACAAATACAGGTATTTTTTATTACCAATTTAATATAAACTGTTACTAAGAGGAATTATTTTGTATTTGGTATCATCAGATATTCATATCTAATAAATGTTGAAGATAGAATGATTTTGGTGGTATATATAATAAATTGACTTTATGTCCATTTGTTTTATTGGAAAAAGTAAGGAGTTAGTGTACATTGCTTTAAAAAATTGTAGAACAGCTCTTTATCCCTTTCCACATCTTTTTCCTGAAACGTTTAACTACTGCAATCATCAGCCATTGTGAATTTCACACACACACATACACACACATGCACTCATAGAACATGTCAGTTATAGATTAAAGCACAGGCAGAAGACAAAATTCTCACTTCCTTTTCATTCTTTATATTACATCAACAATCTAATGATAAGCTTCATATCTTTCTGTGTGCTTGTGTGTGAAGAGGCTTACATTACATATTTGTTACATAAACTAGTTCCTGATGACTTACACAATCCTACTAAATATCAGGGATGATACATACAATATTTATTGAGGGGAAAATAGGTGATGGTTAGACATAACACAAAAAAGAAAAAATTTACCACTTATGTATACACACATGCACACACACACACATGTGTATGTGTTTCTGTGTATTTTAATTGAGTATCAGATCTTAGGAAAAAGATAATGCTTCTGAACAAAATTAAAATTTTGCTAATTGGAAAATTTTAAAACATTGCAGTTATTATCTGACACAATATTTTTAGCGAATAATAATAACAAAAAGAAAGGTTTTCATTGAGCACTTATTAAGTATTAAGGATTATATTAGCTCTTTAGATACATTAGTGCTTTTTAGCTTTAGGGATTGGTACTATTATAAATAAGAACTCCAATAGCATACAGACACTAAATTCCAAAGTTGGAATTTTTATCTGATACATAAAATACACAAGTATCTAATCAACATATGCACGTACTAAGAGTGTTTTTGTTTTGAATATTGGATTAGACATAGCAAATAAAGTAATATTCCTAAAGCATAGCTTTCTCACCAAACCTAAACTTCAAAGACACCTATTGTGTTTTTTTCAGGATTCATATTGACAATCTTTCTCCTGCTGAGAGATTCATTATCTGTTTTATATCAGCTATTTAAACATATTAAAACAAACACAAGTAAAATAACTTTTTATTAAAGGCAAATTTGGGCACCTGGCCAATATTTTAATTCAAAGGGAAAATATATTACTCTGTTTGCATTTTCTCAGAAAGCAAACACACATATTGTTATTATAAAAACATTCATGTTTCTGATTTATTTATTATCATTTTAGTAAATACTGTAAAATGAGTGCAGTAGCTGGATTTATATCTCCAAAGAGTAATAAACAGGAGACAATTAACTGGTAATTATTTCCACCTGCTGAACTCTATTTTGAGGAGATTTGATTAATTAACAGCAAAGATCTGTCATCATTAGATCCAGAATCTTTTGTTTTTCTTTTTCAAAACACCAAAATACTGTTAACATTCGTTTGGAACAGGATCTTCTGTCCATTTTCTGGGTCATTGCTGCTGAACTCATTACCCACATAATTGGAAAATGTGGCTACCGTTTATCAATGTGAAAACGTGATTTCCCTCATAAAGATTCATAATCACCTGTAAAACAGAAAAATAGATTTGAAAAAAGAGGAAAAGGGCATTCTGTATGATTATACCCAATGTTTAACTTGTTACTCATTCAAGGGAGAAAATATTTTTATTCTAAACCAATTTTAGTTTTATGATTTTTGAAGAAAATATAATAAGGTACTGAGAGATTTGCTTGTGTCCTGTGCCAATTTTAAGTCTTTCTTCTTTATTACAAGAATGGTCCATGACCATAGTTTAGGTCAATTAGATCTGGATTTCTTCCTGTTGTAAGATTTTGGAGAAGTGAACAGCTCTGTCTCTGGGCTCTCCTTCCTCTCTTCTCGGCTTATGCATTGCAATGCTGTATTCAATTTCTAACCAAATTATACAACTGGGCCATTTCCCATTTGTAAATCTTCATTATGCATGTTAGGCAATGAAAAAAGGCCAGCAGGGGAGTTGAAGAGCAAGAAAATGCAAAGGATTGTTTTTTCTTTCTTTTTTTTTTTTTTCCCTGAAAAAAGTCATGAACATGCTGGCAGAGTAACCCAACTATGAGTGTTAGGAAATTCTATAAATTTCATAAATCCAAATTGACACTTTCCATCTCACAATTGTTATGTGAATCAAGCTGAAACACTTCGTTCTGCTTTCCATCTCATTTGGAGGAAAAATATATCTTGTAAAAGTAGAAAGTATACAGCAATGAGCAGTTACATTTCTGAAAGCTTCATTTTCTCACTAGTGGAATTCAGAAGGTAAAATTTGCCTTTGTCGTTATGAGTTCTGGCTGGAGGAGAGGAGACATAGATTTCTCCAATTTTTCTTATGATTTAGTTGCTATGTTTTATCAGAAATTATGCTCTGCTTGTTCTAAGTACTCCATTATAGTATGTATTTAGCTAGCCTCCTCCTACGAAGGCAGTGTGGGAGTTTGAGAGGCGGTAACCCATAGTTCAAATGTGTGTCTGCTGCAGCCTCAAACAAGATCATCATGTGAATGACATGCGTTTTTCAAGTAAATTAGAAATATAAATAAGTCTAGTTCATATGTAGATGAGTTATTCTCCTTAATGATCTCTTTCCTGTGGAAGGTACTCATCCACCTCATTCTCATTTTTTAAAGTTAAAGGCAATACTTTTATGCCATCTCTAGGTAACATCATATATTTTATTCATCTTCTCTTAAATGAGGAATGTCAAAAATAATTAAATATTTTGATTTAATGTGATTATCCCTCCATAGAGGAGGTTATAGCATTGTTATCTCTATATGGAATATAGTTAAATAAATATTAAAAGCCATAGCTTTAAAAAATGGACATATGATTAGCTTTAGATAGTCCTAGATTTCACAGATCTATAGTTGGCAACCTTACCTGAAGCTCCCAAACAATTCATAAACCAAAAATAATTAGTCATTAATTTATTTTAGTCATTGACTTTTCAAAGCAGGTCCAGACATATCTGAAATTATCATCTTTCTATTCAGTTGCTCATCTCTGCTTGTATTCTTACTCCCAAAATAAGGAATGCTTATGTCTTTCAACTATGTCATATTAAGAATTTTTAAGATTTTAGTTTATTTTCTATGAAGAAGTAGAATGATAAGAAGAATGAAGGGGAAGAGGAGAGAAGGAAAGAAGAAAGAGAAGTCCATATGTATTCTATAAGCAACATGGTCTTTAGTGTTTAAGTGTATGAGATTTGAGGTCTGAGCACCTGGGTTCAAATTCAGATACTGCCGGTTTCAAGGTGCCTGAGCTTGGGAAAATTTCTTATCTCTGTTTGTGGCTCAGTTTTCCCATCTGAGTTAATTACTTACTTTTTGAGTTTTCCCTGAAAATTATATGAATTACTTTCATGCAAATTTCTTAGCACAGGGTCTGGCATATAATAAACTCTCAGTAATTCTTAGCTCTTAAATAATAACTCCATGGTCCTACAACTAACCTTGATAAGGTTTAAATCTAAACTGAACACAATGCAAAACTTTGCTGTCCATAAGACAGCAAACCATTAATATTAATGCACTTCGGGCTCAAAACAAGGCAATTTTTAATGCAAGAAGTCCCATTTTAAACTCGTAACTTAATGTAAACTAAGTTCTTGAGGTACCTCGATGACACATCTGGAAAAAATGGAATTCTTTGGCACAGAAATCATTTCACATACAGTAATGTCTGATTTGTGATACTGTTGTTTGGCCTCACAGTTGATCTTGTGATAGAACAATCCAGATGTTGCAGCAAGCCGTACATCCAATATGGTCTTGCTAATGTGTATAGTGATGGATCGGGTCCTACTGATGTTATCAATAACCAGATCAGAAAAGTGATGCAATGCAGATGGTGGATCATATTGTGTGTTTACAGTGTAAAAATGACTACAGATCATGTGTGCTTGGCAATTTTGTACTTTGGCCTTTTCCATAGTATTTTAACAAGGTCTGAGTTATGAATAAGTCTAAATAATTTAAGCAGAAGTAATCCATACCCACCAACAGCACCTGCATGTGAGATTGAAAGCTGAATCTGAACAATGAAACATTTTCAGTGGGAAATGGCAGCAGCACTTAAGAGATGGCTAAAACAGCAAGTGTCATCAAAAAAGATGTGCCTAACACTTAAGATCTTTCGATTTCCTACTTCAAAGTCCAGCCTTGCCATTTACTAATGTGTGAACCCAGGAAAGTTATTTAAATTTTCCATATTTCAGTTTTATCATCTATAAAAATGGAATGATGTTAACACCCTCTCATGGAGGTATTGTGAGAATTTAATGAATCTATGTTCAAACACCACATAGAATAATGCCTGGCACATGATAACCAAAATGGATAAGCAGAGCCAATACAAAATATGTACACAATATATAGAGACCAAGAAGGAAGAAGATCTAAGATCTACACTTTTGTGTGTACTAAGTACTTGGCATAGTATCTTATCTAACAGTATTTTCCAGTACCAAATCAGAGCCACAATATGACTTCCATGGGTCCCTTTATCCACAAAAATATTCTTTCGGGGAGTGGATCAAGCTGCACTTGGGCCTGCTTGAACCATATCTGGGGCAGCCAAGTACTGCTGCATCCAAACTTAGCAGAAACTTGAGGCTGCGCTAGGCAGTGAATTGCAAGGTCTCAGGAGTTCCCTGGGCCTCTCCCTTTATACAGTTTGCCCTCAAGGCCCTGATAATCTGGGCCTCTGATGAGAGTGGCAACATCAAAAATCTCTGTAATGCCTTCAGCGCCCTTCTTCCATTGTCCTGATGAACAGCATCCAGCTTCCTCACATCCATACTAATCTGCTTATCAAATGTTCACTTGGCCAAACCCTTGGTATTCTTTCCTGAATATGACTTTTTATTCTTTACAATAGAACCAGGCTGAGAATTTTTCAAATCTTCAAGTTCTGCTTCCCTTTTGATTCTAAACTTCATTATTAATTTGTTTCTCTCTTCTCCAGTTTTAGTATAAGCAATCAAGAGAAGTCATGCAGCACCACCAACACTTCCCTTAAATATTTCTCCCTCCAAATATCCTATCATTGCTTTTAAGTTCCACCGTCCACAAAACACTAGGACATAAACATATTCAGCCAAGTTCTTTGCAACTTCGTAGTAAGAATGGCTTTTCCTCCAGTTTCCTATAATTTGTTCCCAATTTCTGTCTGAGATTTCATTAGAATTTTTTTCACTGTCTATTTGTCTACCAACATTCTGGTTACAACCACTTAGGGAGATTCAGACTTTCCCTATAGCTCTCCTTTTCTTCTGAACCCTCACTAGAATTACTCTTAACACTCTATTCATAGCAATATAGGCTTTTCCTAGCATTCACTTCTAAATTATTTTGGCCCCTACCTACTACCCAGTTTCAAAGCCACTTCCATATTTTTAGGTATTTGTTGTAGGAACACTCCAATGTTCTGTAGCAATTTATGTCTTAGAATTTTCTGCTGCTATTTTAAAATTGTCTAAGACTGGATAATTTATAAACAACACAAATATATTGCTCACAGTTCTGGAGGTTGGAAAGTCCAAGATCTAGAAACTGGCAGATCTGGCATCTGGTGAGGGCACAGTCTCTGCTCCAAGATGGCACTTTGAACTCTGTGTCCTCTCATGGTGGAAAGGCAAAAAAAGGCCTAGCATGCTCCCTTCAAACTCTTTTATAAGGTTGCTAACCCCATTTTTGAAGACTCCTCCCTCATGACTTAATCATCTCTTAGTTTTGTTGCATTGGGGATTAAGTTTCAATGTGAATTTTGGAGGGAATGCAAACATTCAAAGCATAGTACCTGTCATTATTTATGGCATAATTATTTTTGCTTGCATTCATTCATGTGTTCTTTCGTTCTTTCTCTAACTCAGTCATTTATTTGTTAAATTTTGGTGAGTACATATTCAATACCAGATGCTATGCTAGACATCATGGAAGTAAAATAATTATAGATTATAGACACATATGATGAGTGCTATTATTGAGGAAAACACAGAATTCAGAGGGAACTCAAAACTTGGCAACTGAAACCAATTTCGTCACGGTAATTGATTCAGAAGAGAAAATGTAATCCTGGCTTATCTAATATGAATGTAGGTCAAAATTTTTTGTCTCTGATTGGGAGAGAAGAAGTTTTAACCCTGTTGGATATAAATGAGCATGTCAGTGGCCTGGATTGTTGCTGGCAGCTGATCAATAACCATAGGGAGAATCTGCCTTTGGTTGAGGAAACAAAATTGCAGAGCAAAAAGATGAAAGGAAACTTGGTACTTGATGGCATCATTAAGTAACCAGATAAAACTTTAAAAAAAAAAGTTTAAAATGCTGCTGCCATATTCTGATTGTGTGTCAATTATTTCCTTTTTTAAAAGAAATTTGTGTAGATCATTTATAACTTACTTTCTAAAAGTATTCAATTCAGTCATCTATAGAAAATGATAGCAACAAGGAGGTAGCAATATTTTGTTGTGTTTTTTGTTTTGTTTTGTTTTTCTTTGATTTTAATTCTTTTAGGCTTTTTATTTTGTTTAAATATCTGTCCTTAGTTGATGCAAAGAATGTAAAATTTATATAAACCATTTAGGGGAAAAACAATATTGAGCTAATTCTCTGAGTTTTGTCTAGTTGTGTTGCATTTGTGTAGAACCAAGGTACAGCTTTAGGCTGTCCTGAAAGCCTCTAGTAAGTATTATCATATTGATGGTCTAATTATTCTAATCCATACCTCACCATTTCCATGACTCTGGCACTTAACTCAACCTCAGATACCTTAAGAATGATTTTGATTGTTGGTCTTTTTTTGTGAGCTAAAGTTAGAAATATCCTTAGAAAATAAAATCTGTATTTTTTGGCCTGGAAAATATTTTTTCTTATAAAATAAAATCTAGAGACTTCAAACTTTGGAGGAAATTATAATAAAAAGAATGCACTCTTGTTCTTCCTATATGTATACCCTGTCCTGCAAGAGCTGTGGAATTGAATTGACCCTGGTCTAAGCAGGACCCAGTGGGCTCGGAACCTTGCTCAGATGCTCCCTCTTCATCTGTGTTCTAGCCTGTCAATTTGTGTTGGAAACCTGTGAAAACTTACTCCTGCATTCTTGCAGTCAGCCTGATACATGACTTTCTAAAAATTTTCATAACACCCCCGCTACATCAATTTCCAGATCAGCGAGCTCTGCAGATGGTCTGTTTTGATCAAATATATCAATGTGGAAGACTATATTTGATAGAGAAAAGTGTGACTTATAAATTCCTGAAAAGTGCCATGTTTTCTACTGATGGGACTCATTGACAAAATGCAAATGCCATAACAACCAATTCTTGGGATTTGTCTTTACAGAGTTTGTCTACCTGTCATCTATCTATCATCTACCTGTCTGTGTATTTATTTAAATTTCTGAAAGAAACTTCAGCCCCTCAATCATTGCTCTTTTCATATAGGATGTACATATTGGAAGTCACCTTCTATAGATCAAATTTTTTCTACTCATGGCTGCATTCAATGGTATGGCTGGGCCACAATTTTTATAACCAGCCTACATTGTTTCAAGTTTTTATGGTTTTATAGTACAATCAATATGGTGAAAAACATCCTTACACATGAATCCTTGCATTTTGGTGATTTTTATTTCTTTTTCTTGGTTCTAAATTGATTACTTAATGGGCATATTGTTTTATTTATTAACATATTAAAATAAATACTGACAGATTACATTTCAAAAATGTTGTAACAATTTCTATTTTCACTAATGAGCAACATGTTTTTCCAATTTTTAAAAAAATTTGGTCAAGCTTATGGGTGTAAATAGGAGAGCATTGTTACTCTCAGGTGCATTTTCCTGATTTGGGGGAATGTTCAGCATATGTTTTATTTCTTTATTCATTTATCACCATTCAAAATCTTGTATACAACACCTTCTTCTTTTTTTTTTTTTGAATTGTGTTTTTTTTTTCAGCATATTATAGAGGTACAAATGTTAAGGTTATGTATATTGCCCTTGGCCCTCTTCCCCCCCACCCCGAGTCAGAGCTTCAAGTGTGTCCATCCCCCAGTTGGTGTGCATCACACTCATTATGTATGTATATACCCATCCCCTCCTCCCCCACCTGCCTGACACCCAATAAATGTTATTCCTATATGTCCACTTAGGTGTTGATATGTTAATATCAATTTGCTGGTGAATACATGTGGTACTTATTTTTCCATTCTTGGGATACTTCACTTGATAGAATGGTTCCAGCTCTATCCAGGAAAATACAAGAGATGCTATATCACTATTGTTTCTTATAGCTGAATAGTACTCCATGGTATACATATACCACATTTTATTAATCCACTCATGTATTGATGGGCACTTGGGTTGTTTCCACATCTTTGCAATTTTGAATTGTGCTGCTATAAACACTAGAGTGCAGGTGTTTTTTTAAAAGAGTGACTTTTGTTCTTTTGGGTAGATGCCCAGTAATGGGATTGCTGGATCAAATGGTAGATCCACTTGTATCGCTTTAAGGTATCTCCATATTGCTTTCCACAGAGGTTGAACTTGTTTGCAGTCCCACCAGCAATGTAGGAATGTTCCTATCTCTCCGCATCCACGCCAACATTTATTGATTTGGGACTTGTTAATAAAGGTCATTCTCACTGACGATAAGTGATATCTCATTGTGGTTTTGATTTGCATTTCCCTGATGATTAGAGATGTTGAGTATTTTTTTTATTTAAGCATATTATGGGGGTACAAATATTACGGTTACGTATATTGCCCATGCCCTCCCTCCCCCCTCGAGTATTTTTTCATATGTTTGTTGGCCATTATTCTGTCTTCTTTTGCAAAGTTTCTGTTCATGTCCTTTGTCCACTTTTTGATAGGGTTGTTTGATTGTTCCTTGCTGATTTTCCTGATTTCTAAATAGATTCTAGTTTTCAGCCCTTTATTGGATTTGTAGCCTGCAAAAATTTTCTCCCATTCTGTGGGATGGTTGTCTGTTTGCTCTCTTGACAGTTTCTTTGGCTGTGCAGAAGTTTTTTAATTGGATCAGGTCCCATTTATTTATTTTTGTTGGTGATGTGATTGCATTTGGGTAGATTTATCTCATCCATATACATAGACACATTTTGTTGTTTTATATTTTAAGTTACAAAATAAAATTATGATGCAGTATGCAACATATGACCTTTTAGAGCTTTTAAAAATTATTTTTCTGTAAAAATTTAACAAATGACAGCATATAACTGTAGATTCATTTATTTTTTACGATTGTAAAATATTTCACTGTAGTCATACATTAGACTTTAAAGAAAATGTCTCTAATATTTATTCTAATATTTATTATTTATTTAGATAATCTTTGGCTTAGATTTTCCATACAAATTCATTAGAAAAGAAAGTTTCATTATAATTCTAATAGATACAAAATTTTAGCATTAATTTATTTTTAATTATATAGACCAGCTTTTTCTCAGATATTAAAATAATTAATATCTATTTTAATATAAGAATTTATGGATTATATTTTATATTTATGGGTTATTTTATCATTAAACCATTTGTATCCACCACGATAAATCTCCTTTGGTTAAAGAATAATTTGGCTGTATAAACACTTGGATTTATATTTCTAATATTTGTTATACATTTTCATCAATATTCATGAGTGAAATGAAATTAGAATTTTTCTTTCTTGCAATATCTTTGACTACTTTTGTTTTAATTATCATGTTGACTCATCAAATGAGGTGGGAGGTTGTATTATTTAAAGTTCTATGTGAAAAACAGATATCTAAATATTTCAAGCAGAGAAAGATTTAATTCAAGAAATTGGTCCCAAAAATTTGTAAAGCTAGAGTAGCAAATCAAAGAAAGGGTGATGCTGGAAAAAAAGATTGAAGTGAGAATTTGAA
The DNA here is from genome assembly GCA_008086735.1 of Cheirogaleus medius. Classification (NCBI taxonomy): domain Eukaryota; kingdom Metazoa; phylum Chordata; class Mammalia; order Primates; family Cheirogaleidae; genus Cheirogaleus; species Cheirogaleus medius. The sequence continues at coordinate 13,893,446 of VBSM01001979.1, read as the reverse complement.
ATTAAGTAGACATCAGGAAGCTTCTATCATCTGTGAGCTTCAGGCCTCAAACATACTTAATGGAGTTATACTGGAGCAGTTACTGCTGCTGTTCACAGCCCTCTTTCCATTTCCCAAGAGTATTTCAGGAACCTAAATACCTCTTATTGCTGCTAAAATCATTGCTGATATAACTGGCAACAAATAGTTTGTGTTGGAGCCCACAATTTCATATGACTATTGCTACGGAAGGTGTTGTCAGAAGCATTCTGATTCCCAGTAGTGACTTCCACTGGCAGAACCTAACCACCTACCGTGTTTCCCCGAAAATAAGACAGGGTCTTATATTTATTTTTCCTCAAGAAGACACCCTAGGGCTTATTTTCAGGGGATGTGTTATTTTTCTCTCAAAGCTGCAGCGTGCACAGGATGGCTGAGACCTCACAGGGGGAGCTGACCTTGTTGGTGAAGCTGCCCGCATCTTTCTGGTCACCTCTGGGATAGTAGCTGTCACGATGGGGCAGATGAGAAGGGCTGCTCATCTTCTTTACCACTCCGCAACGAAATGCATGGGTTGTGCAGATACTCTGGGTAGCCATGCCCATCACTAGGTCTTATTTTCGGGGTAGGGCTTATATTGCGCAAATGCTTATAAATCCTGCTAGGGCTTATTTTATGGGTAGGTCTTATTTTCGGGGAAACATGGTAGCTGCCCAAAGGAAGTGTGAGAAATGTAGTTTGCAGTCATTCAGCCTCTGAAATGCAAAATTAGAACAGAAAGAGAACAGACTAGCAAGATCAAATAACTGGCACTGAGTTTATTTCATTTGTTTCTACTCTGTGCTATATATATATGTAGTTTTATAATAATCTGTTCCTCGGAAATTTTTCTGGTTCTGATGTTTTCATTGTTAGAATAATTTTAACTATTCCTTTAATTTCTTTTCTAGTTTTCAGGCTCTGCTGATTTTATCTAAATGTTAAAAACTGCTGGTGTAGGTATGATGGTGATGGTATTCTCTTAACATTTCAGTCTCTGCTTTGTTGTTGTTATGGTCCATTTCCAATTATAATATTTATTTGTGCTTTTATTACTTTTTTTTTTGCTCAGTATGACCAAATATGGGCTATTATCCTCAGTCTTTAAAATAAATATTGACTCTGTTCACTTTCTCTTATGTGTCATTACATTTTATCTTGTCTATTCAGCCTTCACAACTATATGCTATTAAAGTTGCTTAGTACATTAAAATTATTGTGCTTATTATTTTAACTCAATATTTGATTAGAAAAAACCATTGCTGAAATTTGTCACATGTCCCTTTAAGCATCTCTTCTTCTAACAGTGAATATTTTGTTCTTAAAATTATATGATTTGTTATATAGATAGAATCTCTAATATTAAACCATCCTGGTATTTATGGAATAAACCCACAATATGAACATCGTATGTATGTTTGACATATTTGACATTATTTGACATTTGACATTATTTGACATATCTCTGCATTTACTGTGACAGGTTGTTACTTAAAATTTCTGCAAATTCATCAATGTGTTTTTTTCTCTCTGTATTTTTTCTTTTGTTCTACATTAGACGTTATTATTAAGATCATCCTAGATGCATAAAATAAAGTGAGGAGGATTTCTTTGTGTTCCATTTTTGACATAGTTTAAATAACACAAGAATCATCTGTTATTTGAGCCTTTAAAATGTTAAATCACCATTTGTGTCTTTCTCAATGCTAGCAATTCAATCCGTTTTCAATAGCTTCCACTATAGTCAATGTATTCAAGATATTCATATTCTAGAGTCAATTTTATCAATTTCTATTTAGCTAGAATATTAACTGTTTCAATAATTAGGTTTTCAAATATGCTTTCATTGTGTCACACACAGTATTCTCGTGTAAGTCACAAAACTCTTCTGTATCTGTGGTAATGTTTTTCTCTTTCCTAATTTTTAAAAAATTTACCTCAAATAAACATTTTGTTGATTATAAAAGTTATAATTTTATCAATATTTTCAAATATTTAACTTTTAGATTGATTTAATATTTCTACTATTTTTGATGTTTTACAATTTTTCTTTTATAACCTTTTATTCTGTTACTTTTATTACCAATATCAGTCACCTTAACTTATTTTCATTTATTGATTTATTTCCATAAGTCAAAAATTAATATTCTTTATTTTAAACTCCCCTTTTCTAATAATGGTGGCAATTAAGCTCAGACATTTTTCTCTAATTAGAGCTTTTATTGAGTTCTATAGGTTGTCGGTAATATGTATTCTTTCCATTGATTTTTAATGGTTTTTTAATGGAAATTAAAATTCTCTTTTAAATAAAAAATTTCATAGATATCTCTTAGTTTCTATGTAATTAAGAGCTTGAGTAATTTTTATTATTTTATTTTTATTTGTTAAAAATTTATAAAATTTCCATTGTAAATTTGTTTGTTGTTTCTTTTGTTAAGACTTTCTTTTTTGGCAAATTCAATTTTTTTAAACAAGTTTCTTGATAATGTTATCCAGTTTCTTCTACTTATACTAATTTTTGTCTCGAAAAAATAAGAAATAACTTCACTATAATTGTACTTTTATTGATTTTATTTTCCGTTTCTCATAGTTTTGCTTATATTAAAAGTAGTATTTTGTTTGGTGTGAACGTATTTATTATTGTTTTATTTTTATCATTAATTGTGCTGTATATTATTATACAATGCTCCCATTTATCCTATTAGGTTATTTGAATTTAAATTCTCCCTTATCTGGTACTAACAGATTTGTTAGGGTGGGATGTATATATGAGGATGCCAACCACTGACTGACTTTTGAGGATAAGTAACATGGTTATCACTTAATATGACAAATCCTTAACCTTGTTGCCTTAGGGTATGGTGCTTACAGGATGCTCAGAGATCGTTAGTGGTTTTTCCCAAGGCCATGTCTTAGTCATATTTCATCTATATTTCACTATTTATTTTCATCCAGCATATTTGGGTTCAAAGCCAATTGTATCTACCTATTTCTTCCTTTGATAATGAGTAGATGCAGAATATAAATGACATGGTCAGTGAAAATATTCACCTGAGCCCAGTGATCCCTTTGGAAAATGACTAAGTAAATAAAAATACTAGCCCATTTTCTGACTAAAAATGAACTTAAATCTCTTATCTCTGTTTATATTTAAATCAGGGTATATTAAAATGAATATTATGAAGTAGAATAACCAGAACATTTTGGGTCGCACAAATAATATATTTTCTATGTCATTTCAAGTATTTTTGTCAATTTAAAATCTAACAAAATAATTTTTGTCCTCTAGCACCTCAGTGACAAGGTAATCTATGGGAAAAATATGCAACATCTGCTACAGCTATAAAACAAATGAAAAATTAATTAGATATTTGAAGGTCTCCTTTCGAGACAATGGAGTTTAGTCGTGTCTTAAATCCTCTTACAGCTTAAACTGTGTGTTCAGTTTGGAAAAGATCTTTCCTCATTTCCTGATCATTGTGTTTGCACATCATTTTCTTCTTCTTGGCTAGCCTGGGAGTTTTGGTTGGAGGAACTGCAATGTCCTTCATTAAGTTACAAATGCTTCCTCAGCATTCAGAAAGCCAATTAATAACTTTCTGATTCTTGAATTCTGCATTAATAATATAGCTCTGCAAAATACTTTCTTTTTAAATTCCTAAGTGTTTGATCAGTTTTGTTATTTTCTACCTTATTTATGTCCACTTTTTAAACCTATTTTGTTTTTTTTTCACTTAATTCTAATGTATTGTACTTCATGATACATCCTCATGCAAAAGTATTTTTTAAAACTATATATACTAAATATTTTTAAGCACCAGATAACATGAAAGGTTCAGTATTACATAAATAAAAAGATAATTTCTGTCTTCTAGAAAGTTTGCACAACAAAATTTAATATAAAAGTAGGGTATTGAACAGTGTGGTGGAAGTTTGTATAGTATGTGGAGGCTTTTCCCTGAAGGATCATTTATCTCATTTTGTGGGATATACGGAAGGTTTCTAGGAAGAAGGGACTCCTAATATTTGCTTAAAAAGATGACCAGAAATTAATATGCATATATCACTTTTTGCCTGTTGAATTAGTCTAAGCAAGTCACATGGACAAGGCTGACATTAGAGGGACAGAGAAGGACACTTGTCCCATAGGGAAGTTCTGGAAGTCACACAACAGTAGTGTGGGTAAAAGGTCCTTGGGTGTTTGGGGAGTGGTAAGGAAATAATTACAAACATTAATGGAATCTATGCCAGTGAATATTTTAACACAGATTTGGGAACAATTTGGCCTCTTGCTCAATAAACCAAAAAAAGAAAAAAAAGAAATCTTAAATTATTAATTTCTCAACCTCAAGTTAAAATAATAATTTATGGAATAGAAAAATAGACAAATCTCTCTTATTTCTAAGCATTTAATACTATACTTTGGCTTCCTTTTTCCCACATAGACCACAATTATTAATGAAACATTTATACTAAAAGGAATGCTCACATTAAGAAGTAAGTTTGACCTTCTTTCATTTTGACTGTTGATGTCATTTTGCTACTGCAAGGTTGACAGTGCTGAGCAAAAATCCACACAACTAGATTTTATATAGTTTAAACAGTAGCTAACAATAAATATATTTTAAGAAAAAAAAAAAGATGAGGTGTTTCCAAACATTGCAGGTCCTCCCGTCTTGTGCAAGGGTCAGCTCCTGTAATAAGAAGTTATTTTATTAGTTGTGACCTCAGAAGATTACAGTTATTTCTCCCCATATCCAATTTTTGTTTCCAAAGTCTAAGAAGGGAACAAAAGAAGGTTTCTGTGTCTGTGTCTTCAAAACCTATTGCCCTCTACTCAATTTTATTTTATTGTTATTCTGAAAGATAGAGCTGGGCCAGTAAAAAAAACTTGAGAAAACTGAATTTCCTGGAAGGCTCTGCAGTGAGGACACAAAGCTGTGTTGACTCACAGTATACTAGTTTTAAAACTATAGAGACTGCTGTTGGTCAGCAATAAAACTCACAGGGAGTTGAGGTCAGAAGGAAAGAAACAGAAAGAAATTCTATTATCTAATAGTAATAAAATATGTTTCCTCAAAAGATAGCATTGGTATAAGCCATTAGATGAAATTTGTCATGTTCTGAATGGAAAGAAATAGCCTTTACCCCAGAGTTTGGTAACCCTTGAAAAGATGTCTGTGCAGTAGATACACAACAAGATACATCAACTCTTTCTGATATTTATTCTTGCTTTCTCTGAAATGCACCATTTCTGAAATTTTGTAATGGGGACTTTTGAAAGAAGCATGGCAGAGTGAAATAATGCCTGACTTGCTAAGGCAAGTCTAAGAGTTAATTAGCAAAATGGAATATATACATGCTTTCTTAGAAACATTTACTGTGAAACTTCTCTGAGAAGAATAGATAAGACCAAAGACACATTTGATGCAACACATTTCCCAATTGATGTTTGCCTTGTGCCACCTCTTAAAAATTTTTAAAATTGGCATATAATTTGCATACCATAATATTCACCCATTTAAAAGTTTAAAAGTTGTGGTTTCTAGTATACCCATAGAATTGTGCAAGAATCACCACAATCTAATTTTAGAATATTTTCATCACCTCCAAAAAGACACTCTCTACCTATAAGAGGTAAGGGTCATGGGCAGTCGCTCCCCTCACCACCGGCTCTAGTCAACCACTAACTTACTTTATATCTCTACCTATTGATCTATTCTCAACATTTCATATAAAGTAAATCATACAATGTGTCTTTTTGAGACTAAGACACACATTAATATTTTTATTGCCAAATAATAGTCCATTGAATGAATATGCCACATTTTGTTTGTCCTTTCCTCAGTTGATGGGCATTTGGATTGTTTTAATATTTTTGCTATTATGAATGTCACTGCTATGAATTTCCACATACCTTTTTGTGTGGATGTGTTTTTCTTTCTTTTGTGTATACACCTAGGAGTGCAACTACTGAGTCATATAGAAACTCTACGTTTAATCGTTCAAGGCACTGCAAGATGTGTAATGTTTTCCAAAGTGGCTGCACCCTTTTATATTCCTGCTATCCACATTTTGCATCTACATTTTAAATCCTTCATTTTCATAAATGTAACTGGTAGCAGCTGTGTTGGAATACCAACGGATTACCTACAGATGAGGGTCAGAAAGTGGTTGATAGTGTAATAAAGTAAAGGTCAAACTGAATTAGCCCGGAAATCCCATAAGCCTCTTTTGAAAGTGTCAGTAAATAATCTTCACAATTGCTATCATAACAATAAGCTGTGTAATTATAAGCTGATGTCCAAAGAGATTCTGGTTATCATTAATATTTATAACCCCCCTGGGAGTCAATCTCCCTTAACACTTGTAATGACAGCAGGAAAATAGGTGCAGTGAGTTGATGTGGTCTTGAGTTTGTCACTGGGAAAGAAGAAAAGAGATTCCCAGAGTGGCCAGAACTGTGCTTGGGGTAGGGAGTGCTCAGAGTTGCTTAAATAAGTGCTTTATTTATCACATGTAAAGGGATAAACTCTTTCTTTAAAAATGTGATAGCATAATGATAGGAAGGGAATCTCCTGTTATGGGATTTACCTGGGATCAAATAAAAACTAGTTCTGCGTTTACTTTTAGAGATGGATCTAAAATTTAGAGACATTGCTTTATTCAGCTGAGACATTAAAAGGAATACCTCAAGGGAAAAATAATTGGGATTTGATGAATAAAGCAAGCACTGGAAAGATTAATTTTTTAAAATATTATGATTGTCCTTAAAAATCAAATAACATTAAAACAGATCCTATTTAGTTGTATATATGATTTGCCCAGAGGCTCGTTAATAGCTGAAAAGAACAGAGATAGAAAGAGTTGGGAGTTTGCAGGATCCACACTACAATGTGCATTTTGAATAGCTCTTTTTAAAACTATGAACAATTAACCTTTTGACTCCACCTTGTAAGGAAAGCATACACTCTTTGCCCCATGGAAATTTTGGAACTGGTCCTGGCAATTTAAAGTCACAGCTTTTATAAACCTTTTTTTATGGTGCATTATATTAATTTTAATGTTTTTGCTTCTTACTACTTGGTTGATCTGTACTTTTAATCTCATCTCCCCACCACTTAAAATCCCATCCCATTGGATTTCCTCCTCCCACTTACATAGGCTGCTAATTCAATGCAAAGAAAAAACAGTATGGAGGTGCCACAAAAAATGAAAAATAGAACTGTCATATGATCCAGCCATTCCACTTCTGGGTATATATACATGGGAAATAAAATCAGTATCTCAGCCAGGTGTGGTGGCTCACACCTGTAATCCTACCACTCTGGCAGGCCGAGGCGGGCGGACTGCTCAAGGTCAGGAGTTCGAAACCAGCCTGAGCAAGAGTGAGACCCCATCTCTACTAAAAATACAAAGAAATTAATTGGCCAACTAAAAATATATAGAAAAAATTAGCCAGGCATGGTGGCGCATGTCTGTAGTCCCAGCTACTTGGGAGGCTGAGGCAGAACGATTGCTTGAGCCCAGGACTTTGAGGTTGCTGTGAGCTAGGCTGATGCCACGGCACTCTAGCCCGGGCAATAGAGTGAGACTCTGTCTCAAAAATAAGTAAAATAAAATAAAATCAGTATCTCAAAGAAATATCTGCACATCCATGGTCACTATAACATTATACACAATAGTCAAGATAAGCATCTATCGATGGATGACTAGATAAAGAAAATGTAATACACACACACACACACACACGAGAAAATATTCAGCCTTAAAAAAGAAGAAAATTATTTCATTTGTGACAACATGAATGAACCTGGCGGACATTATGTTGAGTGAAGTAAGCCAGGCACAGAAGGACAAATACCACATGATCTCACTTGTATGTGGAACCAAAAAATGCTGAATTTATAGAAGCAGAGAGTAGAACGGTGGTTGCTGCCAGTTGCAGTAGAGGAGTGGGGATGGGAAGATGTTCTTCAAGGGTACCAACTTTCAGTTGGACAGAATGCATAAATTCCAGAGATATACTCTACAACATAGTGACTATAGTTAATCATAATGTATATGTATGAATTGCTAAGAGAGTAGATCTAAATTGTTCTCACCACACACCAAAAAAAATAAGCAGGTGAAGTGATGGATATGCTAATTAGCTTAATTGAATCATTTCATAATGTATACATTGAAACATCTGATATACACGATAAATATATACAATTTTTATTGGTCAGTTATACTTTAAGAAAGCTGAAAAAATTTGCTCACCATTACCCTCTGGGTGGCTCTGCAGAAACAAAACAGCCTTCCCTAGTACAGGTGACCCAAAGACAAACTGCTTTTTATGCGCTCATGCATGCACACCTCTTCCCAAGCTCTTTCTACCCTTGTCGTTTTTTCCCATATGCCCCATTCCTTAAGGTTCTACTCTTATCTTGCCCAGCCTAAAAACGCCCAGTAAAAATAAGAATTGTTCTTTAAAAGCAGCCACGAAAAATGTACCAGTTTTATTCTCCTTGGCAGTTATCAATTTCTGCCACGTCTACAAAAATTAAAGTATACATTTTTCCTTTTGGATCGCCAGGGCTAGGGTCGTACTAAGCGTGAATCCCCCTCCCATATATTATAGCCTTGGAATTATAATAGGAATTCAAAATATTGAACGAATGACTGAATTACAATGGCATTTGTTCAGTTTACATCACTGCACCACAGTACAGAAAGAAATGGTGTGAAAATAAAATAATTAATGCTGTTTGAAAACAGCAAATATGTTATATTTATCAAATATGTAATAAGCATTTATTCCTGCTTCAACAATCTGCAAACTACTTAAGGGTCAATGTTCTATATTCTATAACCAAATCTGCCAATATCTTTTTAAGCCTCTTTGCCATGCAGAGTTGTGGAATCTGGGTTTGTGGTTTGGGGGGAGATGCATGTTATTCCAGCTCTGCCACTAATTAATAAAGAAAACCACGGTGTCTACCATAATAACAGCGTGTCCCAGTTTTGGTGTTTTCAAATGGGCATGGTAACGATGATTCTGCCAATATTGAAAGATCATTATGAAGCTTCAATGGACTATCTGGCCCAGGTGTATGTGTTCTAGATAGCCAGGAATGCCAGAATGATCCAGTTTTTGCAATGGGATTCCACTCCATTCTTCTTGCTCTTCTTAGCCTGTGAAATTGCTGAGATGTTAAGGTCAAATTGTTTTCAATTTATATCAGGTGGAGGGTTTTTTTTTTATATTTAATTTAATATTTTAACATGAAATATATCATATTTAAGAAAGAATATTTCAATGATTTGTATACGTATTAGAGAATAATAAAATGCATAAACCTATCTGCCTACCACTTGGTTTAAGAAATATATTGATTACCAGGAACTAAGGAAGTACTCTGTGTGACCTTCCTAATTGTTTCACTATCCTTGTGCTCCTGGATTTTGTGCTAAAAATTTTCTTGTTTTTGTTCATAGTGCTACCATCCATGTATGTATCATTTAACTTTAATGATTAATTGCATTTAATGAATTATTCTGTGTATATTCTTCTGTGATTACTCCTTATGAACACTAGATACTTCAAATTTATCCACATTGATGTGTATAACTACAATGCATTCACATCTGCTGCTTTAAATATACCACAATGTGTTTATTCTTTCTGTTATTGGTGGGTAATTAGATTGTTTACAGGCTTTGTTATGCAAACACTACAGCAAACATCTTATACTATGTTGTCAAATGCACACACACAAGAGTTTCTCTAAAGTATGTACATGCTATTTCATCAAGGCTAAGATGCCATTAAAGATAAAATGCAGGCCATTATATTGCACAAATAAGAAAGAAAAAACTTTCCAATTAAACTTTTTTAAAGCACTTCAATATCAGAATGCTTTCTATTAATTGTAAGATTGCATTTCAATGTCAGAAATATTTAACTGTGAAAAAATGTGTCTCAAAATCGATGAAACAGAATACCTGTGAGTGTAATTGCTGGACCACTCCAATTCCAAATTTACTAGGAATGAAATTCCACTGGTTTTCAGACACAGATATAGGGATTTCTACACCTACCATGGTGTGTTAGGGTACCTGTCCCTTGACATCTTCCTGCTTACACATTGTTTTGTCCACTGCCTCTTGTGCCAGGACAGCAATGCATTTTAATTTTTATTTTAAACTTAACTAGTACTTAGTGCTTCATTGGGAAGTATCTAATCTGCAATATTGTCAGAAACAAAAGTTTACACCAGTAATCTTCATTGGGCAACATAGCCATTTGAGCATCTGATGAAATCGTGCTTAATTCATTTTCCCTCCTCAAATTTTCCCTCTTTTTACCACATAGACAAGTCCTTGGCATATTTTACAATTCAGTTCAAACTTCACCTCTTCTGTGCTTTCTTTCCAGATGGGCTCTGGAAGGATCAGGCACTAACTCTAACTCCTCTTGTTTCATGGAAGCTCTATATCCAGCTGGATTGTATTTATATATTTATAGTTTATTCATCCCAATAGCTTGTAGCCTACATTTGCACTACTGCCATTGAGGATGAGCTGCCTGTATATTAGTTGGTTATAAATTTAAAATGGGTAGCTGTATTTTCCCTCAAGGGATTCTTGCTCTTTGATGGCCAAGATAATGATAGCAGCCTGACTTTCCTGTTTACCTCTGGGCTCCAGAGCTTGCTTACATTATAATTCCTCCCCTCTAGCCTGCAAGAGCAGGTCCAAGAGACTAGCCTTCATACTGACCTGTTACAGGTGTACATGGGCCTGAAATTATATAAACTGGTGATAAATTAAAAAAGAACAGATATTGTCATGTACAGAAAAACTGACACTCATCTGCATCATGTAACTAACTGTAGATTTTACTTCCTTAATATTTCTCAAATGTGCACCTCCCTGCCATTGTCTTCATTTAACCCCCAACTGGATAGCTTTCATAGCTCCAAACTCAGGGCAAATTTTTATAAAACAGAGTCTCTCACTTTCATGAGCTACTTCTAAGGCCCTGTAAAGGACCATGACATTGTGTTCATATGTATGCAAAATCTGCAAAATCTGTAAACTACATGAACCACAATCTGTTAAAAACACTGTCTCTTTGTCTTTCAATTCACCATCAACTAAGCTGCTTCTTTTGATGTACTTACAGACATTTTTGTAATCTAGCAAGGAGAAGATGAATGCTAAATATAGATATTGAGGAAGATTACATAAAACAGACCATGATAGCAAAGACACGTAGATTAATGAAAAACAATAATTTAAATATTTACTTCCCAAGAATATGTGAAAAGCTAGGAAACTTTTAGAAACTCATGTATTAAAAAAAAATTGAGGTTTCACCAAAGTTTATACCAAACCTAAAATATTTTATGTCATTACAAATAATGAGCTACTAAACTTAAACAAACTTTTCTGCATCATCAATTTAAAAACAAAGCAAAACAAAGCTTGATTCTGATAACTGAAAGACTAAAATATCTTTCACTTTTCTCTGTAGAGAAATGTCACATGAACAGTCACCCAAAGAAAATATAGATAGATTGAAGGAAAAAAAAATCACAGAAGCAACCAGGAAGTTAATTCATATAAGTAGTATGTTATTAATACTTTTATGAGATTTTTAGTATGTGTCAACTTAAAAAATTAATTTGTTGTGACTTATTTCCCTACTTCAAATAAGTATTTACTTATGGACATAATTTGGAATTTTTTCTTAAATAGTCCCCCTCTCCTAAATTATGTCAGCTTCAGGCCCCAAGAAAGTTGGAGGCACTATTGAGCTTCCAATGGATTTGTCTTCCTACATTTTCATACTTTCATTGCATTCCCCATGCACTCCCTCTTTGTAGAATTTGATGTTCTCTAGCTATATATATATGTGATGCAAATTCAGGAAATTTTTTTTAAATAAAGGAATGAATGCTTTAATTAAATTTTACATTATTCTCTAGAAATTAACTTTTCCTTCTCCTCTGTTAGACTGGTTACCAATTAAGGGATTTTGGAACAAAATATAAATATACCTTGGACAAACTAGATGTTCAAAAAATATATTAGTGAGCCAATTAATGTATTCATAATCCTATAAATCATAAAGCTATCTCTGTGTCCTGGTTACTTCATCTGTTATCTTCCCTCCCATATTATATTTAATAATTTTTTTGTCTAGAATATTTACAGTCTTTTTTCTCATTATTTTTATAATGTTTGCTCTTAATAAAGTTAAAAATCATATGTAACATCTCAAAACAGCAACTTGCTCCTGATCAGATTAGTTCTAAAAGACAAGCTACAAAAAAAGAGACAAATTAAAATGATGTGCTAGTTCTCTTTATTTTTTCCCCTATAGCAAAAGGACAGTATATTCATCTCTCCTTCTCTTTTTTCAGCGACAATTTCTTTCACATACAAGAAATAATAAAATTATGTAACATCTGAAATATAGCTGTCTTCCTGGGTAAAGGAAAGAAAAAAACTAGCTCAAAACTATTGCTTAGACTGCTTGTAGGAACAAGAGAATAAGACAAGGTCCAGTAAGTCCAGATGAGACAGCCAGTTCTGGGGTGCAGAAAGGTTCTGATGGTAGCAGGTGGATTTAATAGCTATTGTATGCTGGAAGACAGAATAAAAATAAATTGAATTCTGTTTTCAGAAAATTTTCTTTCTCAGGAAGATATTTCTTCCAAGCAGCCACTAATAGACACAGTGTGATGCCTAAAGTTAAAGAAGGAAAAGAAAAATAGTAATAATAAAAATGAGAAACTCTATGCTCACATTTATTTCCTTGGTCCTGGGTGGACTTTCTCTTCCCAAATAATTTAACAAAGGATCAAAGTAGAATAAATAGAATAAAAGTTTTTTGATAGAAGAGGTCATTTCAAAAGAGTTTCTTAGGTGTATTGACGTGATTAAACCCAGCTACGTATAACTTTTGTGAGAATCTTTTCTTGTTAAATATCTTAGTAATTGGTACCCTGAAAAAATGTCTTATAAAGTTTTACTCCAGGGTATTACGACTCTAATACATGTTAATATACAATGTGAGCACATTATAGTGTCAGGTTGTTGAGTAACTAAAAGAGAAAGTGCTGTGAGCCCAGGAAAGAACTGCTAAGAATGGAAACTCCACTGACGCCACTCAATAATGAAATCACAGTGTATTCTGGAAATAGAATACACTCCACTCATTTCTTTTGCATGTATGCATTAGTATCTCCCAGTATTACTTTTCTGTCCTGCCCCTCCCTCTTCCTTCCTACCCCTGCTTACCTCTCAAGCACCAGTAATCTTCCTTATTCAAGAAACACAGAGTCATTTTCAAAAAGTCCAAAGAGTCCATGCCATTGTTATAGCTTACAAATACTAAGCTTCATGAGGAGGCTGAGTATTTCACTTCTCAAAAGTGCTTTTGGTATTAGACAATATGAAACTAATTTTATAGAAAGAAATGAAATTAAAGACTTCCAGGATTATTACTCTTCTCCAATCAGTTCATTTCAAGGAAAAGCTTATCTTTCAGAGTTTCACAACTGAGATGATGTATACAAAGATAAACAAATTAAACTCTGGGTATATGCGAACATTAGTTATTATTACTGCCAACCAGTTTAATTCTGACAAAAATAATGTGAGCAAGCATTATCATTATGATCATGTTGCCCATAAAAAGAAATTACCAGCTCATTCTCATTAAGCTACTACATTGTGAAACCAGAATTGGAACCCGAAGTCCATTTCAAATATGCCAACTTGAATTATAATATTAGTTGCCAACAATTTTTTTTAAAAGGAAACATTTTCCATGATAATGGTTATGAGAAAACCATATAGGGCAGTCATAGAAACACTTCCCTTTCATGGCAGTGGGGAAAGTTCCCTGGTTAGAGTCTTGCGGTGGTGACACCTTTGAACTTGCTCCCGGGTGCCCTCTGGTGACATACTTTTGTTGCTGTAGCAGGCATCTTTTGGTTGAGGAAGGACATTTTTCCCTAATCATTTATATGGGCATATATTAAATGACCAGGCTTCACAGATAGTATAAATTAGAATAGCTTCCAAATGAGAGGGTGTGTCTTCCGTTTTTGCAAAATCTTGTTTTAATAATGGGGAGTGGGTGGGTGATTAAGTGCTGCTTTCAAAGGATTTGAAGAATCCCCAGCAGAATCTGCCACCCTAGTAAAGGTTCACAGAATCATCCCACTCATAACACATTTATATCAAGGTCAGTTCTCTACTGAGCACTCTCCAACATAGGTTGTAACTTCCTGCCTTCCCTGTTTTGAAGTTTTCTTCCCAGTGTCCTATACACCACTGTCTAAATCTGTCCTCAGTGTGGTCCAAGGCAGTGGAGAGCTAAGATAAAGGAATCTAAGAGTTGTAGTAACCACTGTGAATGTCATAGACACTTTGTCCTGAGTAAAGTTCAGTTTTATTTTGCTGGAAAGTAGGTGTCTAAAGTCAGTGCTGAGGCAATCATTATCTGTTGGTGAAATTAACTTTGGAAAATCTTTTAGAAGATCTTATTGGAGGCTAACATGATGACTTTCAATGCAGTGAGTCTAATAGAGCAATTTTTTCTTAAATTGGGATTAGAACATTGTTTCATTGGTTTAATATCAGATTTAGTAGATGGATTAATATTAAAGTATGTGCTGTATAAATATATATATATATGTATATCATTAAACACTAAAAGCCTCTTCATCTAGTTAAGATGCTCACATTGTAAGAGTGGTGAGTAAACCGGGGTGAGTTAAAGAAAAGGAAATTTGCTTCGCTCAAATCAGCTTCACTCAGGGAGAGAGGGAAACAGCGGGTAGAATAGCTTGCATAATTTTAATTTTTGTTTATATTTTTCTGTCATTGTACAGCATATATAGTTGACTTTGTGTAAGTTAAATGCACATAGAATGGGACTTCATGTAGATTAATCTTCCTGCTTCACAATGATTGCTATTTAGAGATAATTTTGAAATATACCCAATTCTTGTAGATGCAAATACTATTCTATATTGCAAGTTGTCTTGAAATTGCATTCTGACCCACTGCAAAATTTCAGGAAATAGGGTATATAAAAATCAAGAAAAACTTATATAACATTATATATGTATATTTAATGCACACACATATATTGCTTGCTATATTTAACCATAAGCACAATTGAATTGGAGAATGAGGATATAATAGCACTATGGAAGAAAAGTGCTATATAAATCAGAGGCTATAAATGCACTACATATAAAAAGTCCTAGTGCAATTTTAAAATTTAATAACTTTGGACGAACCTATGGCAGAAGCAAACAGCAAGCATCATTTGAAAGCATATTTCTTAGACTCTAATGTGAATATTTAATGCCCTTTTATTCGGTACTTACTGGGATTTCAGAAAGTAATGCATTATTGGCCCATTAGTTTTCATAAAAGCAATGGTCAATGGTAAACTTACCTCCCCGTAGTTTTGTAGCATTGCATTTTTCCTGATCTTTGATGATGACAATTTTTTCTGGTGCTTTCTTTCAGCATGATTCTGTTTTTACTACTCTGCTTTTAATACTTGAAAATTGTAGACAATTTTATTTTCAGATCAACATTCATGTTGACCAGCCTCTAGCCATCTCATTCACCTATATCCATGGAAATGCAACTATTCTAGCCTTAGCAAAGTACCACTTTGCTCATCAGATTACATTGTTTAGCATGTGTTGAATATCTACTATGACTAGAAGTCATGCTAGGTGACAAAATTGACCTTTATTCATTCTTCCATATCCTATTTTAAATTTTCATAAAGTTATTCTGTTTTCTGAGATGTAAGCAGGATGAGTATTTTCTTTATCAATACTCATGATTTCCTGGTAATTCACTGATTTATCTGTTTGCTTTTGCACTATAATTCATTCTGCACTAATCAGTCTAATTTTTTTGGCCAAGATAAATCCCAATAGTACACTCCTTTTAGCCTAACATATGAGGGGTAAAGATTAAAATGTATTAGCAAGAAGAAACAGCAGGAAGATTTATATTTTGTCTTACCACACAAAGAAAGAAACACTAATAAAAGGCCATTTTACCAAGGTATGGGTAACATTAAAGAAGTGAAGATAGTAAAGCACCAAGAGATTAGCAACAGAGGGAAGTCATTACCACCTCAAGGCTGAAGAGACCATGTAAGCAGTTTAAATTACCAGGGCCCAGTGGGAATAGGACACTTAGAAAATGGAGCTGTAGTCATGTGAGAATTCAGTGACTGCTGAAGGTGTAACTTTGATGCAGGAAGGGCACAGGGAAGAAATAATCCACCTCTGTGTCTCCTCAGTCTCCTGTGTCCTACTGGTGTTTTTTGTTAGATGAGCACACTTGGAAACCAGCAGGCAAGGATATCAGGGGATGCAATCTACAGAATTCATGCTCCTGGATACTGAACAGGGCAAAGAACTGTGGAGAAGTTCGAGTAGGGACAGAAGATAATGACCAGCAAAGAAGTTTACCTGGCAGGTGCAGGAGCTCCAGGGGTTCTGTCCTTCACTGGAAGGGCACCCCCCCGCATGGGCCATGTGCTTTGGGTCATCTCCCCACTAGTTCACAATAATTGAGTGCTCATAGAACCTGAACAGCACTATGCCTTCTCAGACTGACCCAGTCAGAGGTTGAGGGTCATAAAAGTATACCATTTGTTAGCCCTGTTCAAATGAGGATATTCAATATAATTTGTATAAATTAAACTTTGTGGTTATCATTTTCAAAAAATTATTTGTACAAGAGTCCATTTCAGGCTTTCCCATGGTAGAGTCTACCTTCTCCTCGTGACCTTTCCGAGGTCATCAATACTATTAATTAATAGCCTTAATATGGCTATTAAGCCATGACTTGCCAGCTTAAGGATCTTAATCTCCCCAGGTTTTAAAAGGCTAGTTTCCATGACTCATCAATGATCAAGGCATGCTAATCCTGGAATGTGACTAGCTATGCCACTCCAAGCAAGTGTCTCCCACTTCTAGCATGAGCCACTGGTCTCTGTTCTTTTGGCTTATATGCAAAAAGCCATGGTGAGTGCTGGACCAGATGATTAACTCACTGCACCAGTGGTCAAGCAAACAAAATACAGGACCCCACAGGGCACACACAAGTCCTCCTGCAACAGCCTTTACTGGGGGTAATGCTCAGAGACAATCAGTCACAGACGTTCAGGATCTTCACTGCAGTTCTAGAAGGCAGGTTACAGGGATCTGGCAGAACCAGACATTAGACTCTAGTGAGGAATGTTGCCTTGGGTTGCTGTACATTTGAAATGCATGATGAAATGAGGTATTATTAATAGCTTCTCCCTTAGAGTGATTGACATGTGTCAGAGCCTGGCTCTGTATCTCTATCTTATTACAGTCATGATTGATAGAACATCAGTTCCTCTCTGGCATGATCAGAGGTCAGTTGCAACCATGTAACATGACAAAACCAATTGGCATAAGCTACCACCTCATGCTTTACTAAATTGAATTTAACTCAGGTATAGCCAGTTTCCAAAGGAGCTTCCAAAGAAAGCCACCCTATAAGGAATCAGTTTTGGGGGAATTCACACTTAACTTTCATTTCTCTAGGCTTTATATTTTTATGCTCATTTATTTTGATGCTTAACTATTAAAAATGTTCATAAATATATTTAAATTAATAGTATTTCATCAATGTTTGTATATTAAAAATATACAGATATATTTGTCATAGAAATATCAAATGCTATGTAATACTATAATAATCATATGAGCCTGTAATAATCACATGAGCCTACTTCTGTATCCCATAAAGATTTATTCCTAAAGGGTGGGTCTTAGCTAATGGCTGAAGCCACACACAGCTATTAATTGGAAACATGATTTAGGTCAGTAAAGTCAATATTCTGTTTTCATTTACTCAGACCATCATTTCCTGTCAGTAAGTAATAATGTGGTTGAATCTCTCCACTGTGTATATTTTACAGTCATGTTCAATATTTTTTTATAAATTGGCTGTCAGTCACAAGGATAAGTATCTTATAATCAAGTATCATTCATAATATAATTGTAGATAAGACTCAAGTGCATGGATCTAATAATAGTTGTTACCCATCTAGAGATATCTCTTATATGTCACTTTGTGATGATTGTGGAAATGCCTGCACTTTTCCTTTGTATCATTTGATGTGGTTATAGCCATTCATTTTGGGATGATTGTGTCATCCCTAAGGCTTTAGATTAAGTACCTTATAGGTTTAAGTATTATGTCAAATGCACGCTTTCACTTTTCTTCTCATTCTGCTATTTAACAAATATTCATGGAGCTATTGTGACTGTGTCAGGTTGCCTGGACCTGAGAGGTTTCCTGGGACACACAACATTCAGTGCTAAAACCAGACAAGTCTCTGGCAAACTGGGCGAGTTGGTCACTTTGATGCACCTGCTATGTACCACACATACAAAAAGTCGTATTCTTATGGAGCCATATCCTAATGGAAGGAGAAGGACAATGTGTTGCATTGTGATAAATGCTAAGTAATTATATAACAGATATGAAAAGGGCTTCTAATTTTGCTTAGGGTTGCCACAAAACAGGCATTGAGAAGGGGAAATTTAAGTAAAAGTATTAAGGAGGTGAGGTTAACACATGTGCTTGTTTATGGGGGAAAAGGTAAGAAGCCAAAGAAACAGGGAGTCACAGTCCCTGCAGTGAGGGTGTTTCTGGAGTGCTCCAGGATCATCAAAGAGGGTAACCTGGCACAACCCACCTGACTGAGGAACTCTCACCCAGAGATGAGAATAGAAAAGTAATAGGGCCTGAAAATGTCTGAGCAAACTGATCATTGTAAGGACTTTGGCTTTGGAGCCTTTTAAGCAGAGATACAATGTGCTTTCACTTACATTTAAGAATCATTATGCTGCTGTGTTAAGAATAGATGATGGGAATGGGGCAAGAATTAAGAATAAAAACCTGCTAGGAAGCTACTATAATTAACCAAATGAGGAGCAGTGGTGGCTTGAACCAGAAAGATAAGTGTACAGTAGAGGTGGTGAAGACTGGTCCAATCCTGGGAATATTGTGAGGGTGGCCTGGAACAGATTTCCTAATTGGTTAAAGATGATATGTGGAAGAAAAAGAGGAATCAAAGATAATATTCATATTTTTACCTACTCAGTGGAAAGAATTGAGTTCCTTGTTATTGAGATGAGGAAAACTGTGAGAAGTAGGGCTACGGGTGGTAGGGGAATCAGAAACTCAATTTTGGGCATATTACCTTTGAAATGTCTATTTTAGACCACCAAGTGGAGATGTTGACTAGGCAGGTGGCTACACAATCCTAGTGTTCAAGGGAAAGAAATGAATGAGTTCGTTAATATTTAAGGCCATGAGGTTAGGTGAGGATAAGATGTAAAAGAAAAGTGATACAAAGATTGAGCCCTGAGGCACTCCAAAATTAAGAAAAAAGAAAAAAAAAAGGGTGGCAAAGAGCAGCAAGGAAGCAGGAGGAAAGCTAGGAGAGTGTGTTGTCCTCGCAGCTCAGCAAGAATTTCAACGAGGAGAGAGTGATCAATTTGATCGCATGGTGTGCTGCTGATAAGTGAAGCAAGGTAGGAACTAAAGATGGTTTAACAATGCGGAGGTCGGCTTAGTGATGTGGAGGGCATTGGGGATGTTGAAAAGAGCAGTTTCAGCAGAAAAGTTTGATTGAATTGAGTTCAAGAGAGAACAGGAGGAATAAACTGGAGAGAGTGTGTATATATAAAACTACTAGGTGTTTTGCTGAGAAAGGAAAGGGATTACCAAGACAGAAGCTTGAAGTAGAAGCAAGGAGAGACAGAGGGAGTTTTAAAGATGAGAGAAACAATAGCATGTGTGTGGGCTGCTCAGGATGATTCAGCAAAGAGGAGAAAGTTGATGAAAAGGCAGAGGGAAGAGAGAAGTCTTTAGTGAGGTTCTTAAGTAGGCAGGAGGGTACAAGTGTTGGGGCAGTATGCTAGTCATGGTTCTTAAATAACACAACCTACTCAAGTTGAAGATGGAAGGGATTTTCAAAGACATAAGGACACTCATAGATTCTCTAGGCTGGGCAGCAGAAACAACACCTAAATTATATTGCAGGATTTCCTCATTAGAGACCTCACTGCGACTTCACTGTCAACTGCACGAGGACCTGGATGTGATGGCTGGACCCTTGGCTGCTCTGACCCACACTAAGCCATCTACCTCTGCCACCACCCTTGTCAGAGTGGAGTCTGTGCAGTGCCTGCTTCACTGTGCCTCTCATTGTCTAAGCACAGTCTGATGGGATGAGCTTAGGACACATATAGGTCCAAACAGCCAGAAGGGACGTGAAAGAGACATGTGTCTGGTGTCTAATTTGCAAAGGTGTGGACTCATATGCAGGAAGCTGCCCAACATAGGAAGGATGCTTGAATATATGAAATCGTCAAAAAGGCATGAAAAATATCTTCTATAGTGTGGTTCTAGTATTTTTAAGGCTTAAAAATTCCTTGAATTTTTGAGCAGACAAAAAGATAATATAATGTATGTTTGTAAACACATACATTTATAAAAATAGATCAGCCAACATTAGAGGTTTTCAGTTTGTTATCAGTCATTTGTCCCTCCTTCCTCTCATTTTACATATTTATTCCCTAATATTTATATCCATATGTCAATATCTATCTATAGATCTCTATACATATATATTGCATGTGTGTATATATATACACACACATATACATACACATTTTCTTTTCTTATATTTATAAGGCATGAAATGTAATCAGCACTTATACATTGATGAATAGAAAAGAATTTAGTAGTGTTTTATACTGTCGTTCTACATCAATTGACTTAGGCAATTTTTGCTCTGAGTAAACACACTAGGTTAAACCCATTTTCAGATGCAATGTTTCTGTTTGTTTGCTTCCTTTATCTCTGAATGATGATTCCTATTCCTAGAGCAATTGGAAAAATGTGTAGTCATAGTAGATGATTTGCACAAACTAATATACATTAAAAGAAGATTTTTTTAAACCAACATGCAATCTAAGCAATACCAGATAGCTGATTATTCCACTCAGCAATCCAGAAACATGCAATCCTTACTTAAACTTATCTATTTCTATTTAAAGTATCCATACTAGCAACTGAATTAATATATTTGCATAATAGAATGATAGAATGTCTCTCTTTGGGATAATAAAACCTTATGTTTTATGTATTCAAAACTTTTAAGGAGTCATATCTTATTTTTTCCCTCCTGCTTAAAATAAAACTCTAATTAGAATCAATGTATACTTTTTGTTAGAATATTTAACATGACTTGAGCAGGGGATTTGTCAGATTCTCACATAAAATGTTGATGAGTCAATATATCATTCTGGGTTCTAACTTAATTGTTAATGACTTTTCTTTTGTAGATAAATTCACTCAGCAGCTTCAGTTAAACATTTCTATCCAGAAGCAATCAGATATTATGAGATCAAAGGAGTCAAGTTGGTTCTATAAACACCCAGGCTTCATTTCATGTACACACTTTAGTGAGTACTTGAGCAGGGTTTAGCTACTATGATGACTAGTATCTACTAAGGAAAGTTCTGTGCTCAGAGACAAACCAACATTTACCCTCCCCAATGCCTGCCTGGGCCTTTAGAGATTGCATATTAGCTATGGTTATACCCCTAAGAAGAATCAGTGAATCACTCTGGGAAAAATCCTAGAGTAGCAGAGACCAACTGTTACTCCCAAAATTAACTACAGGAGGAGGCACAAGCCAAATCTCAGGAGAACAAGCAACCAGGGTTAGAATTGGACTAGGCTGGATAAATGAATAACTAAATAAGGCATTTGGAGAAAGAGAAGTTTTCAAGTGTCAGCTAGAAGTAAAGGGGAATTAGGAAAAACTAGGAGGGTCAGTAAATACTCAGAACTATGGAAATTCCAGAAACTACAAAATTGTGAGAATATGTTTGCCAGATGTCTCTATTTCTGCATTAGAGTGACATAAAGACCTTATTACATCAAAATGTTCCCATTTTCAACTAGCATACACATACACACATGCATACGCACACACATACACACACTCCGAAAGAGTTAGCCATTTATATTTGTTTTAGTTGTATATATTAATAGATATGGATCGTGCCCTTAACCCCAACATTGTTCAAATGTTAAGTGTGTGTGTGTGTGTGTGTGTGTGTATGTGTGAGTGCATGCGTGCATACCCGTGCTACCATTGTGGGGTGAGAAAGGGAGCAGTTAAGATATTAAATAA
Organism: Cheirogaleus medius; assembly: GCA_008086735.1. NCBI lineage: Eukaryota > Metazoa > Chordata > Mammalia > Primates > Cheirogaleidae > Cheirogaleus > Cheirogaleus medius. Next base: position 13,871,131 of record VBSM01001979.1, on the reverse strand, counting down.
CAACTTTAGAACAGAGAAAATGCCTCTGAGAGTGCCAGTTCATGACGAGATAAAAAGCAAGTGCCACAAGTGCCAGAATTAAACCAATGCACTGATTGTTTTCATCAAGAAAGGATTGTTACTACATACAAGA
>VBSM01001979.1:13833151-13870898 GCA_008086735.1 Cheirogaleus medius | reverse complement strand
GTATAATATTATGTTTTTACTAACTAGATGTTTGAAAGATTAGTTTTTTTTTCTTTTTTCTTAAAATTCAAAAATTTCTCCAGGCCAAAGACTGGTGTTGTTACCATTGTATTAATTTTTAATGATACTCCTTAAGATTTATTTTTTAATCTGCACACTGAAGTTTTTCATAACCTCAGAAAAATAAGTGTTTACTCAAAATAGTTTTGAACAATGCCTCTTATCCAACTGTCCTAGTGATGCATCCTTACATTGCTATGTATTTAATCACTGTTTTTATTCATATTCTAACAGCATCCTTTCAAAGTTTTTCTTCACTTCTTTGGTACTTTTTCTTCCCCTTTACTTGTGTTTTTTGTCATCGTGGATAAAAATTCTAAATCTGACACCCTATGTTAATCTCCCTTTCATTCTTTTCTTAATTCTTCCAAAAAGAGTCTCTCATTTAAGCTTCTTGTTTTCTCCTTATAAGTGTACAGAGTTTATTGTGATATATTCTATGGCATCATTTCTTAGGATGTCAAGCATATATCTTCTCTAATCTTCACCAGTTTCTTTTAGTGAATCATTCTCAGTCATCTGCTCTTCAGAGAGACATCCTTTGGTGGAAACATCTGGACAATATTTATTATTTATTTTTGTTTCCTATCATTTCAAAGACCTAGAACAACTCATGTTTACTATGTCCTCATCCTTGAGTGACATGAGGTCTGTTCAGCATTTGGCAGCGTGCAGTCTGGTATAGTATCTTTATGTCTCCTTGCTTGTGTGAAAATGGGAAGCTTCTCAGTGCTCCATCTCCTAAGATAAGGCTGTGATGCCTGAGAGTCATGCATTTGTGTTAGTTGTCCAGTGAATTGTCTCCAGCTTGAATTTTCCCCTACTCTAATTTACCTTTTATAGGCAGATATAGGTGTTCACTATCCCATATGAACTGTTCCTGGTGCTCCTATCTCCACCCCTAACTATAATTCTTTTGTTAGCCCCTAAGCACCATAGGATAGTGTGTCTACATCCATCCCTTTCTACTTTCTAACCTTGTGCGGCATATGAAAGCTATAATCAGGGACATAAGATTCACCTCCTTCTCTCCACTGATTTATTTATTGAGTCATTTATAATAGCATGGTCTCAGTATACTTATTTTATATTTAGGTTATATGACAATACTATATCATTAATACTTACTTTGTTGCTCAAATTGTTCTAGCTTTGGCCATTGGGAGCTCTTTCTATCAGCCTCCTGTGTCCCTTTGATACTACTCAATCTTTTGGGTTTTTTTTCTTTTTTTTAGCACTTTCTTACTTTCTGGCACTTTAAGTTTACTGAGGCTCATCTTGTATATTTCGTTCTCTTGCCCTAGAAGCAACCATTTCTCCAAGGAGCCCTGCTTCTATGGAAGAATGGTATTTAGAAAGCAAGATATGAGTGTTGTGCTAAAGAACTGAACTGATGCTTACTTTCAGAGTATCTGAAATTCAAGTACACATTCATAATTTGTTTTGCTTTGCTGCTAAACTAGTCAATACTATGTCTTCACAGTGCAAAAACGATGGGAGTTTAACATTTTCCAATGTCATTTGATATTTTATTGTTACATGTAATTTAATTTTTAGCATTTTCTATTGTGAGATGTTATTTAAACAAAATAAGTAATTCAAAATATTTACACAAACTGAAATAAAAGTCTAATTTTTACTTAAAAAATTTGAAACAGATAATATATTTTTACATATGAAATGTATATATTTAAAATTACTTCCTTAGAGTTTGAATAAAAGGTCAAAATGGAAGATTTTTACTGGTAAGCGAAAGGCTTTTTTGTTTCTTTGTGTGTGTGTGTGTTTATTTTTTTTGTTTGTTTTTCACATTTATAGCCTGACAACTATATTATAAAAATAATAATATAGCACAGCATTGGTGGTATTTCTTATAAAACCTGTAACAAAATAAAGAATGCAATTAGACAATAAACGATAGGCTCTGGAGAAGGGAATTAAAGTGGAGTACGTACAGAAAAAATTACTTTCATATGAATTTTAAAAATATATGTGGAGTGAAATTCTAAGGAAAATCATATTGCTCCAAACTTAGATATATGCGTTCAATTCTGAATCACAGGCTTTGTGAACTTGGGCCAGTTACTTAACAGATCTGATCTACAGTTTCTTATTGAAACTGAAGAGAAATTCTACTCAGCTTACTTGCCAGGAATCTTGTGAGTTCAAATAACCTAACTAACACACACAAGGTCCATTTTTAAATTGCAAAATGCTACGCACATGTAAATTACTTTTGTTAGTCTTAATGAATATGCATCATGACATTGTTAACAGAAACTGAAATTTTTGGACTAAAACAGGAGAAGCATAGATAATAAAGTGATTTTAATGGTATGTCCAAGAAAGTTACAGCTCGTTTTTGTAGTCCTAATGGCTAGCACAATACAGCATCAGTCTGTCAGTAAATGCTCGGATAAAAGTGAAGAACATCAAAATTATGATTCTTTTTTTTCTGTTCCTACTGGTAGTGGCCTCATTCAGCATGACCTACTTTGATGGCCTTTGAACCAAACAGCTTCTCTTTGTATTCTAACCACTCAGCCGCAACAGTACTGTGTGAGTTATCTTTCTAAAGGCCTTGCACTGATCTGCAATAACCAATGTCTTCTCATTGCTGTAGAAAATATTCTAAATTTTTCAACATAATATTAAAATATCCAACTCATCTCTTCGTGTCTATTTCCAACATTCCATCACACAAGACTATGTCTCAACTAAAATCGGTTACTACTTTTTTAAATGAACATATACTGCTTTTTTTTCCCCTCTCAAGAATGGTAACTAGTAGTTATCAATAGCAAGCAAGCACTGTTTATTTACATCTTGCTAAATAGCATTACATTGGCAACTGCACATGAAAGAAAAGGAATGGAAGTTGGTGTACATAATTTCAAGTTACTAGCAACAGTGTTCAGGAGATGAGAATTAGTAGCAACAAAAGATCATGGGCTATCATAGGTAAATTATTGGTTTAGATTACTGAATTCATTAGGAATTTAAAGAAAATGATTGCTGAGTATTGATAGGAAATTTTGCGGAGAAAACCGAATTTGAGTTAGCTCTTAATTGACAACAGGGATCTATTATTATATGTGTATTGCCTGTGTACAAGTGAACATTCTGATTCAGAACAAAAATTAGAAAATACCTAATGGGAAAAATCCCTGTGGTGATGTTGGGTTGGTAATCTTGCTCTTGGGTCTTGGCGTGCTTTTGGCTGAAGAATAACCTGACACACTGAAAGCAACATAAGCATGAAAGGAGGTTTATGGAGGAAGAGCAAGGTAGGTTCATAGAGCAAGAGTAAGATATGTTCACCACAGCTGAAGAACAGGCCCCTGCAGTAACAGTAGTCCCTGATTATGGTCTGGGGTCCTATTTTATACTGTCCAGATTGGGCCCTCCTTGTGGTTCAGGCGTCACCATGGAACCACTTTGATGGACAGCTAATGAAATGATAATTAGCCTTAGGTTACTCTAGGTCACTTTCCAGATCCTATTGTGCCAGGGCTGCCTCGCTTGAGGACTGGGGAATTCCCTCCATTCTTTTGCAGATTGGTAGGGCATTCCTTCTTCCTCCAGGTATGGCAGTGGTTCCGGACAGGATCAAAGCGGGCCAGCACCAAGACTGGCACCCGCACTTGTCCTTTTTCCCAGATGTGGCAATTTCTCGAGGCAGCACCAAGGTGAGGTGCCGCCTTTGTCACTTGTATAGTCGGAGGTCTCTCGCTATGTGCCTAACAGTGATGGTGATGAATATCCCACAGTCTTTCACTTATCCATTTTTTAATTTATTCATTAATTCAAGAAGTATTTATGGAACACCTACTATGTACCAGGCACTTTTTCGCTCATTAAGGGTAAAGCAGAAAACAAAACAATCCCTCATTCTCAAAGAATGTCCATTTTCATGGAAGCAGGCTGACCAAAATAGAAAAATAAAAAGACTTAATAGGTAGCAGCCAATGCTATGAAGAACAATGAAGCTGAGGATGGTGATGGACAGCGATGGGGGCAGGATGGTAGCTGTTTTGTACCTGAGTCAGGGAAGGCCTCCCTGGTGAGTGTATATCTGAGAGAGACCTGCATACTTCAGGGAGTGAGTCCTTTGCCCAACTGGGAGAAGGACAGGAAATGCCAAAACCCTAAGGCAAGAACATGCTTGAAGAGTTCTGAAATGGTCCCTGGACTTTGTAGCTCTCTTTGTAGAGAGAATGAGGGAAGAGAGGGCTAGCAGATGAGGTTAGAGGTGGCAGTGAATGTGATTGTTGAGAGCCTTAGGGCCAGCAGATGGACTTTGGATGCTATTCTGGGAAAGACAGGATATTAGAATTGGCAGTGAGCAGACAGGTAACATGGTCTGACCTACGTTTAAATCAATGCCTCCGGCTGTTGCTGAAAATAGACCTTTGGAGGTACAAGGAAAAAACAGAGCAGTGAGGAGAATAGAGTAATCTTCAGATGAGAGGAGCTAGGGCTGACCTAGGGCCATAGTAGCAGAGATAGTGAGACATGCCCTTTAGTGCCTCCTGCTGCTCTTGGCATAGAGCAGAACTCCTTTACTTGGCCTAAAGATTTTCATTGTGTGATCTCCTACGGGTGTCCCCAACCACATTTGCCTTGTCCTCTCCTGTTCCCATCATTCTACATACTATAATTTTCTTTCCGGCTTTTCAATGCAGGCAGGGTCTTTGTATGGGTTATTTCTTCTGCTATAAATATTTTTCCTAAATTTATTCACCTAATTAAATCTTTCTCATCTTTTACATTTTAGTTATCTAAAGAAGCTCACTCCAGTCTATTCAACTATGTCAAATTCTGTTGATACAGGCTCTCATATGTTGTGTTTATACTTCAAAGCAGTGGCCATGGTTGTAATTCTGTATTTATTTATATGACTCTTTGATTATTATTTGTTTACCCAGCCAGACTGAGAATAATGAGGGACTCATGTGGTTTCCTTTGTTCACCATTAACCACCTCATTGCTATACTGCCTGTATTTGTTGAGAAAGAAGGGACGAAGTTCCAGTAGGTAGTTGAACTGGAGTCTCATGTAAACAGAACCATATTTGGCATGAGGATACATGGATTAGTGTGTTTTTCATATTTAATCCGAAGGGCTTTAATGTCTTCATGTATAAAATTCAGAATTTTAGCATAACTGGGATAACAGACTGTAAGTTTTCCTTAATCTCTAAAATTTAAGACATACAGTATCATTACTGACAACATTAATGTCCTCTTTTGATTATGGTGTGATATTTATATGATCCCAATTACATTTTTGTTTTTAGATTAGGGAGAATGAGAAGTCTAAACAAATATAATTACGCACAAAAGAAGTAGAGTAAATTACCCATTGAAATGGGCATGAACTATGTAGAGCAAATTAAGAAAGTTCGAGGAAGATAAACCACAAGAAAATTTCAGTGGGTCAATGTACTGGCAGAAGGGACTGGTGACTCTGTGTGGCAGATTGAGGGATGTGTGCTCAGGGACCAGGATTTAGTGGTATGAAAATGGTTGTTAATAAATGGAGCCTGAGAATACCCATGAGTCAAACAGATTAGATTTCTCAATTATTGTCCCAAATTAGAGAGCAGGATACTCCCCTTGTAGTTCATGTGGCAGCCAGGCAGGTGGTCAGTTTAAAAACTTAATATCTGTCTATTTCCAGAGCCAAGGAAAATGCCCATCTAGTTCTCATTGAGCACATAGGTATCAGCCTCAAAATATTTGAAGGAAAAACAGGGAGAGGGAAATATGCACTGCAGATTGTTAGCTAGGGACAAAGAGAAAGAAAGAAATGTTTTTCTATGATAGGAGAGTGTAAGAACTGACCAATCAAAAAGAAGTAGAGAAACCACAAACTAGAAATACAGTCAAGGCCATGTGTGGGGCGAACTGGAGTGAACTGGGGCATGCACACTGGGAGATTTCAGTTGTCCTCAATTGACCCAGGGTTCATTACCATCTAATTAGCATTGTGGTTTTGACCCCCAATACTTTTCGTGAAGGATTCTGGGAGGAGGCATGGGCACAGACTAAGAGAGTTATGTAAGAAAACCTGTCAATCACACAAAGGGGAAAAGAGAACACCTTCAAGGAGGAGGCACAGTCCATTTTAGCATACAAACGTGTGTTAGAAACTCAGGGTCACCTGCACTTGCGCAGATAGACCTGTTCCCTCTCTGGAACGTACTGTGCTTAATAAATCTTCGTGCTTGGTTCGCTTGTATCTGTTTGACCTGCTCATTTATTCCCTGGACTCAGTCTCAGTAAGCATTCCTCCATACTGAGATAAGAACCAGGAAACAAACGAACTCAATAAGATGTTTTATTTTTGAAATTAACAAGCTTGAACGTACATATTATTTTTAGGTATGTTTAGGAAGAACAGTGATAATATTAAACATGGGAGCAAATCAGTATTAATCTGAACATAATTTTAACAAGTGCCAGGAGAATAAGGGCAGTAAGAAAAAAAGTGCTTGAGAATACATCCATGTTTCATTTAGAAAATTGAATTTTAATTGAGGCATATAATTATACACTAACATATTAGTTGGTATGATGAAATAAATTGTATCTCTTCAATATTTATATGTTGAAGCCCTAACCCTCAATGTGACTATATTTGGAGATAGAGCCTTTAAGGAAGTAATTAAAGTTAAATGAGGCTATAAGGATGGGACCCTAATCTAATAAGACTGGCGCCCTTATAAGAAGAGGAAGAGATACCAGGAATGGGCACATACAGAAGAAAGGCCAGGTGAGTAGACAGTGAAGAGAAGCTGTCTGCAAGCTGGGAAGAAAGGCCTCACTAGACCCTGCTGGCACCTTGATCTTGGATTTTCAGCCTTCAGAACTGTAAGAAATTAAATTTTTGTTGTTTAAGCCACATCATTTTTTGTTAGCCCAACCTGACTAATGCAGGTGGAAACAAAGTATGTATTCTGTCATATAGACATATGAAATTCCCATCTCATCAATATTCATCCCTCCCAATACTACCAGAAGAACTCATTGGAAACATCTGTAATATGACAATGTATTCTCTCATTTTGAGAAGTAATCAGTGAGAGTGTGTGAAGAGAGATAGTTTAGGAAAAGGAAGCAAGATAATTAAAGATGCATACATGTGTGTCATGTGTCTCACTTGAGACATAATCTGTGCATGAGATATGAGGGTATAATATACGTGAATGCTATGTTAAAAATGGATAGTTTTGTGAGCAGCCCCAGAGATTGGCCTGGGACTGTGAGCATATGAGTGCTGAATGGTGGCAAACAGTCTATTTAAATAAAAACATACAAAACAAAATAAACACTTACTGAGCTTATCTGGTAACAAATCATGGTTTTATCTCAGAGCCAGTGGTTAGCAGCACCAGGTTTCAAATGAACCCACCCACTCCCTTCTCTTGACTTGGAGTTTGTTTCTTAATTTGCTCTGACACCTGAGCTTCCTGGTTAGTTACTGTTGGAAATTCTACAGCATAACCCCAGAAACAAAATTAGTGACATTATTTATATCAAGAGAGAAAGAATTGTTTGAATAATGCACACATTTTTTTACTTGCCTTCCATTACCTTTTGTCTCTCTTTTAAAAACCGTGGAGTTATTTTAATTCTACCAAATTTCCTGGGAAATGAAAACTCAATGAAGTTTTCCATCTGGCAGGATAACATTTTGAACCATTAGGCAACAAAGCATATTTAGTTTCTAAGAATTCACTATTTATTGATGTCATTGGTACTTTCCTATTGATAATGGTAGTATTAGCTACATGAAATTTAATATTATTCAGTACAATAAGGCAGAATAAGGGAAGGAAATGACTTTTGCTGGAGGGCAAAGGGGCTTCCTGTGTTTCTTTGTAACTCAGAAGAAAGCACATGGCACCCATATTATTGAATCTGGAAGAAGGTGTTTGCCTTGATTATATTCTTTGTATCATTTCAGAACATCACTTGTCATAAACCTATGATTTGGACATGGGGTATTTTAGAATATTAAAGGACAGAGATTGATGCAGCAAAAGCTATAGATAACAATCCAACTGAAAATTGACAAGTATAACAAAGAGGAAATTCAAAAAAATGAAAAACATCTAGAGAGTCGTGGCAAACTGCATGTGGATCTGATTAGCTTCAGTACATACAGGGTGCATTATGACTGGGAAATAGGGTGTGTAGTCAGGGGCTTCCTTTGAATTTAGTGGCATTCATCTTGTATGAAATCCCTCTGCTTTGAAGCAGGTAAGAGGTAGGTTGAACTCTAGAAAGGAAAAATCTCTAAGGTTCTAGATAGTAGGTCAGTTTCTAGCAAATGGGCAGGCTCTTGCTCTAGCATGGAACTGAGAGGATGTTCAGGAGACCTAGGCAGAAAGTCAGTAGGAAGTACCAGACAAATACAGCTGGGTTTCAAAGCTTAGCGTCCAGGTAAACACATGGACTCTCAGGTCCTAAATTTAAGTCTGCAAGACATAACCTGAATATTTTCTATTGGTAATGGAATAAACCTAGATATCGATAGCAGGAGGACAACAGAAAAATCTCTAAAAACTTGGAAATTAAACACTACGCTTCTAAATAATCTACCAATCAAAAGTAAATCTAAAGGAAAATTTAATTTCTTTTTTTACTGAATGAAAATACAACGTACAAAAATAGGTGGGAGCAGCTAAAGCAGTGTTGACATAGAAATGTATAGTACTAAATGCTTACATTAGGAAAGAGGAAATGTTTTGAATCAATAATCTGAATTTGTGCCTCAAATAGCAAAATATGCCTAAAGTAAGCAGAAGAGAGGAAATAATAAAGATAAACATAGAAGTCAATGAAACTGAAGCTCAAAAAGCAATAGAGAAAAATCAATGAAACAAAAAGTTTATTCATCACAAAAATCAACAAAATTGATAAAAACACTAGCAAGGCTGACAAAGATGAAAAGATATGACAAAAATCACCAATATCATGAACGAAACGGGATATCACTACTGATCCTCAAACCATTAAAAGATGATAAAGAAATGCAATGAACAACTCTATTTTCATAAATTTGACAATTTAGAAGAAATAGATCAATTCCTCAAAAACCACAAACTAACAATATTCAAATAAACTGAAAGAGACAAAATGAATTCTCCTATAATTATTAAATAAATTGAATTTCTAATTTAAAATCTCCTGAAAATAAATTCCAGACCCAGAGGATTGCACTGAGGAAAATTATCAAATATTTAAAGAAGAACTGTCACCAATTTTAGACAATCTTTTCCATAAAACAGTGGAAGAAGGAACATATATCAATATTTCATGAAGTATTATTTTATGAGCAAGTATTATTCTGATGTCTAAGCCAAACAAGAATGATATTAAAAAATAAGGAAAAATTTAAAAGTGTAGACAAATTTCTCTCATGAACTTAGACTTAACAATCCTCATCAAAATACTGGCAATTAAATCTAGAAATGTATAAAAATAACTATACACAATGCCCAAGTAGGATTTGTTCTAGGTATTCATTGCCAGTTCACTATTCTAAAATCAATCAGTATAATCCGCTATACTAATAGACTAAAGAAGAAAAATTATATGATTGCACCAATTATTGCAGAAAAACATCTGACAAAATCCAGTATTTATCAGTTATAAAAAAAAGACTTTCAGAAAACGAGAGCATATACAAAAAGCCTTCAGCTTACATGATATTTAACAGTGCATAACAATATTTTTCATCTAATATTGGGAATAAGCCAAGTGTGTTAACTTATTATTGCTGCTATAGTAAATTGCCACAAATTTAGTGGCTTAAAACAATGCATATTTATTATCTTGCTGTTCTGGAGATCCAAAGTGTGAAATCAGTTTCACTGGGCTAAAATCAAGGAGTTAGCAGGGCTGGCTCATTCTAGAGGTTCCAGGGGAAAAATCTGTTCTAGGCCTCTTCCAGCTTCTAGGGGTCACCTGAATTCCTTGGCCCATAACTTTTTCCCATATCTTCATAGACAGCAAATTCTGGTTAATTCTTTCTCATGCCGGATTACCCTGAAATTCCTTTTCTTTAGTCAAATCTCTCTCTGCCTCCCCATTATAAAGACATTTGTAATTACCTGTGTCATGCCAATTAAACTAGAATAATCCCCCATCCCCAAATCCTCAAGTTAAGCTCATGTGAAAATTTCTTTTCACCGTGTAAGGTAACATATCTATAGGTTCTGGGAGTTAGATGTTGACAACTTTGGGGCAGTGGTGGGGGACATTATTTTGCCTACTACAGCACGAAGCAGCTCACAACTCTCTTATTTAGTGTAGCACAGGGGATTCCAGAAATTTAAAGCAAGAGAAAGCTGTACATATTAGAAAGGAACATTAAAAAAGTCTCTTTGGGCACATGACATGATTGCTTAGGTAGAAAATTTCAAGAAATCTATCAAAAATTATTAGAACTAATATGTAAGTTTAGCATGGTCACAAGTTCAACAAACAAATTCAATTGCATTTCTATATACAAACAAGTGGGGGACTGAAAATACAATACCATTTACAATCACCCCAAAGAAAATAAAATACTCGAGTTAAAGTTAACAACACGTGCAGGATCCAGATGCTGAATATTACAAAAAAGAGATGAAATAAAGCAAAAAGATCCAAACAACAGAAGAAACAATCAATGTGCATGGATTTTTTTTATGTTTGTGGATGAAAAGATATATATATATATATATATATATAGAGAGAGAGAGAGAGAGAGAGAAAGATAGTAAAGATGTTAATTATTTCAATATTTATCTATAGTTTCAATGCAGTTCCTATAAAAGTTTTGACAAAACTTTCAAACACATAGACAAGTTTATTTTAAATTTGTGTGGAAAGACATAGACTCTCAAATAGCTAAAACAATATTTTTAAAAAAAAACACAACAAAATGAGAAAAATCACTTTATCTGATATGAAGCCCTACTACAATAACCAAGACACTATAGTATTGGCAGAAGGGAAGAAACGTAAACTAGTGGAACAGAATAGAAAACCAAGAAAGAGAAATTGACATATTTATCCATTAATGAATTTGCATGTAAATCTTTCCCTTTATCCTTGCCTCTTATGTTGTCAAAATTATACTAGTTACATAAAATAAGATACTGAATATTCCTTTTTTTATTTTCCTTTTGAGACAAAGTCTCACTCTGTTGCCCAGGCTAGAGTGAGTGCCATGGCGTCAGCCTAGCTCACAGCAACCTCAAACTCTTGGGCTCAAGCAATCTTTCTGCCTCAGCCTCCTGAGTAGCTGGGGAATACAGGCATGCGCCACCATGCCCGGCTAATTTTTTTCTATTTTTATTTGACCAGCTAATTTCTTTCTATTTTTTTTAGTAGAGACGGGGTCTCACTCTTGCTCAGCCTGGTCTCCAACTCCTGAGCTCAAACGATCCGCCCGCCTCGGCCTCTCAGAGTGCTAGGATTACAGGCGTGAGCCACTGTGCCCGGCCCTGAATATTCCTTTATTTACTATTTTTTAAAGCAGTTTGTATAAGACAGAGGCAATTCATTTTTTAAAGGGATAAATAAAACTGAATTGAGCCTCACGCTCATTTTGTTGTAAATTTTTGACTACCGATACAATCTTTTAATGCTTTCTATTTTTCTTAGTAATTTTAGAGTTTTATATACGATATATAATCCAAACATGAGAGATAAATATATAATGATATAGAATATTAAAAAAAGTTGTATATGCATTTAAAAAGCTGTTTATTTTGTTTTCAAATTTATTGGCATAAAATTATTCATATTTTTCTCTTTTAAATTTTAAATATCTATTCTATATAGTGTGTTTTTCTGTTCTCAAATAAAATTTGTCTTTGCCTTCTCGCTTTTATCAAGCTTCACAGAGATTTGTCTATTTATTAAATTTTCCAAGATTAAACTTTTGTTTTTTAATTCTCTTTATTTCTTTGTTTTTCTATCTCATTTTTTTATTCCTTTATGTCAGATGTTGGCATAAGGACATTATGGCTCTCTTCCTAGTTTTGTAAATAAAGTTTTATTGGAACACAAATACATCCATTAGTTTATGTTTTGTCTGTGGCTGATTTCTTCTTACAGTGACAGCACCTAAGTAGTTGTAACAGAGGATGTGTGAGCCACAAAGTCTATAATATATACTCTCTGATCTTTTCTTTAAAGAGAATTTGCAAGACGATACCCTTTACTATTTTCATCCTTTTTAGTTATTTGATGTTACACTATTGCCCTCTGAGTTACTTTTTGTAGTTAATACTTAACTCATGAATTTTTAACTTCTCTTCCAAAACATAGTTTATGGCTATAAATGTCCCTATAAATACTGATTTAGCTATGTTTCACAAGTTTTAATATGTGATATTTTCATCATCATATTCATTTATTTCCTTTTTGTAACTTTCATGAACATTTTTATTTTGACATAGGAACTGTTAACAAATATTTTCTCATTTACAAACTTCTTAGAAAATAGGCTATGTATTTGTTATTGATTTCTAAATTCAATGTCTTATAACTAGAGATTATGGTCTATAGGATGTTGATTTATTGGCACTGGTTGAAATTGTTTTGTGGCCTTTTCCAAGATTAATTATTATAGAACAATGTGTTATTTCACTGTCGAGTATCAGATTCTATATACATCAAATCAATCACACTGTTTTTCTACACATTATCAATTTTTGAGAAAACTTTTTAAATTTAGCACTGTGATTGTGTATTTGGATAATTATCTTCCTACTTTCAACTTTTTTACCATGTGTATGCCTATATTTTTGGTAAAAATATATTTAGATTTTATGGTTTATATTGAATTGTTTATTAGTCTTTAATAATTAACTCCTTTACTCTAGTTATTTTCTTGCATCAATATCTATTTTGTCAAAACTTATATTACTACAATAGCTTACTTTTAGTTGTTATAGAAGAAATATTTTTTTCTTTGAGCTTGCTCTTGAATCATGTTTAGCTGGATCTTTTGTTAGTAACAAAGCTGGACTTTGTTATTTTACTATATTTGAGAAATTCTGTTTTTGAAATAACATAGATAATATGCTAATATTTATTGTGCTATTGACAAAATTGAATATTTTTCTATCATTTTGTGTTTTATATTTTCCGTACTTTTTTGACTCACATATTTCTAATTTAATTGTATTAATTGAATTTCTCAAGCTTTATTTGTACCCACTACTAGATATCATAAATATTAAATATTAAATGTCATATTTTCTTAGTCATATTTAAATTTTTAACATGCACACTTGATAAAGACACAATTTATACAATATCTCATTTTCCTACCTGAAAAATAACACAGGAATTATAATTGAATTAGTCTATTCAACCCTTCTTTATCTTCTTTAATTGTTCATTTTGATTAGAGTTTTTATTACAACTTATTTTGGCACTTTCCAGTACATATTATTATTAGCATTATTGTTAATGCTTACTTGAAGTTACCTAAATATTTATCAATATTTTTCTCAAAATTGTTGTTTGTACTCTAATCTTTAGATGCTTTAATTTTTTTTTAGTGAATTTTGTGTTCCACACTTGTGTAAAATAAAGTATCATTTTTTTTCTGCTTTGTACTTGGTATGATTCTTTAGGCTAACCAGTCATGTCTTTTATGAATGACTTCTGGAGTATTGATATTAGTTAAAATTATTTTTCAAATGTGGAATCTTGCTTACTCTATTTGGGCCCTCTGTTTGAAATTACTCTTGGAATACATATTCACTCTTTTAAGTGTTTCTTCCATGACTTTTAATGCTTTTTCTACACTAAAAAATCTTCATATTAATAGCTTAGTGCACTCACATGGCTAATTCTTTATATCTATCTTTCACATCATCAATTCTGTGTTCAGTTATGTCTGATCTTATCTTTAACTTACCTACTGAATTTATGATTTTTCCCAAATATTCTTTGTATTTTTTAAACAACTCTTCTTGTCTTTTTCCCTTGATAACTTTCTTCAGTATGTCTTTTGTCTTTAATTTTGAAGTGATTTTCTAGTCTCTTTCAGATTATTCCAAAATATCAATTTTTTCTGTGCTGTATCTGCTGACTCACCCTCATGTACATTGTTTTCTAATGTTTTTGTTATTTTATTTGTAGCTCATTTTTATTTATTAAGTTTATTAAAATATGGTTCCCATCAACCATGGGTTGTAGAAGTATCCCTACATGGCAGTTTTATACATTTTTACTGAGCAAGTGACATTTTTTACATTAGTTTATTCACTTGGAATTTCTATGCAATCAAACAATATATACCTAGAATTGACACATAAGTGTGCAAATTTAGGGTTTTTATGAAATATTTTTCCCTTTTCTATTTAAAATCCCAAAGCAAAGACAAGAATTCGTATAGGTTTATGACTAGAGAGTATAGTGTTTTTCATACTGTTCAAAGTAGAAGACAGTAATTCCAAAATCCTAGTTAAGTAGGGATCTTATGTAATTTTGAGAGTCCAAACACATAACACATATTTTTGATTGAGCTTTTATAATCAGGTCCAATAAATCCCTAGTTCATCAAATAATCAGTTTCTGAGCTTATAGTTATGGATTGTGTTCATTTTTCCATTATGCCTCCTTTGCATTGTTTCCCTTTCTTTCCTTGATGGCTATATTCTTCATTTTGTCACTGTTTTATTATATTATTTTATTTGTAAAAATGAAAAAAATGCATGTATGGTAGGAGAAGACATCTGTGTTTGCTCAGCCCACATGTTGTTGAAATAAGAACTTTGCCTTGGGAAAGTCACTTAATTCCATACTTGTCATTTTCTTATTTTTACAATGATAGTTTTTGATTTAGATGTAGTCTTGGATCCTCTCTGTAAAACTCTATAAACTTATAACTATTTAGTGTAATAAATAACCACTGGAATAAGCAATATATGCCAGAATAAAAGTAAAATTGCAAACTATATTTAGCAATTAGGAGTATACTTTAATGTATCTTGTCCTTGGAAAATTAATTGAAGTTTTTATAGACATATATACCTACCTTTAACAGGTAGTTCTAAAGGAAGACCTTATCTAAAGAAAGGCATGGAGGTAGAGAAAAACATTTGCAAGAAATGCAAATCGATTGATATTTTGAGTGCCATAGACTGAATGTTTGTGCTACTCCAAAATTCATATGTTAAAATCCTCACCCCAAGGTGACAGTATTAGAAGGTGAGGCCTTTGAAAGCTGATTAGACACAAGGACAGAGCCCTCATGAATGGGATTAGTGCCTTTATACAGGAGACCTCAGAGAGCTCCCTAGCTATCGTTTTGCCTTGTGAGGACACAGTGAGATGAGAGCCATCTGTGAATTAGGAAGAGGGGCTTCATGAGACACTGAATCTATCAGCACCTTGATTTTGATCTTCCCAGCCTCCAGAATCATGAAAAACAAATTTCTATTGTTTATAAATCACCCAATCTGTAATATTCTATTATTGCAGCCCAAACTAAGGCATTAGAAAACCTGCTGCTACGTGAATCTTTTCCCTCCAAATCCTCATTCTGCCAGGTGGTGCCTTGTAAGTTATTCTTTTCAATGAAAGTAGATGAAATTAGTACATAGCGAAGTTCTTTAGTTCTTAAATAAGTTACTTGAATGCCACTTCCAAGCATGTGACTGGGACTACCTTCAGGGAGAAGATTGGGTGGCCCACATTATTGCTCTATTAAATATTTATTTTTTGTTTCCTTGATTTCTGTGGTTCCATAAAAACAAGACAAAAACATGATCCTGCACTGTCTTAAATGATATAAGAGAGTTTTGACTGGATGTATACAACCAATCACAGCAATACGAGGAGCAAAATTTCCGCCATCCCTGCCCTTCTGGAACAACTGCTATACAATGGGGTCAAACTCTACGTATCTGAGCCCATTATCGAACAAACGGTGCTTAGATCTCTTTAGATCCTAAAGGATTCAAATTTTTGGGTGGATAACTAGAAATACCAGTGCAGTATTTAATGTTGCATTTAAGGAGGTATAGAGGGAGTTAAATCTTTTGATTGGTTTCTGTACTTTTTTTCAAGTCATTGCCATCACATTGGATACAAATTAGTCAAATTGTATTCTGGCCCAGAGAGAAGAAGAACTCTCAGTTTGACAGACACTAAGTTTATGACTTAAAAATAGTTAAATTTATAGAAGGGAAAAATAAGCAGTAATGCTGGTAAGTTAGGTCTAGCATTTGGGGCAGGTTCAAGGTTTGTGCTAAGGAGTGAAGACTTTATTCAACAGGAAATGCAAGCCCATCAAAGATTTGTTGTACGAATGAGCAACATGAGTTCTGCTATAGAAAATCAATTTAATGCCAAATGTAGTGTGAAGAAGAGAGGATATGCCAGTTCCACATTGTCCATATTGGCATAAAAGTAAATCTATCAATTAAAAATTATTCCGTTGATAAAAACCTTCTTATTAATATAGCCTGAAGAACTAAGATGCTCGAGTCAATGGTGAATCTAGAGCTTTTAAGCATGCGGGTATAACCTAGATTTGATTTTAGATGTCAACATTTTGTTATGTTTTGTTTCTGTTCCAAGGAGAGAATTTTAATTTTTTATCTGTTTTGTTTGTTTTGAAACTTAGCTAGTATTTTTATCATATATAATTGAAGTATAAATGTCACAGTATTTCTTTAAAAACAAATGCCAATTAAAGCAAGATATGTTGGCAACAGGCACAGGCTCACTTCGTTTATTATAACATGTTTTGACCTTTTCATCATTTTGGTGGTAATTATTCCATGTTTTTGCAACCAACTAAAACTCAGATGGATTATTTGATACAGTTCTCTAGTTTGAAACAGAGTTCATACTTTCTCTCTTATGGATCACTGGTGAATTTGTTAGCTGTATTTTTAAAGCTTTTTTCATTAATAGCTGATTTGTAGGTTTGTTCATATAAATTTCAGGAAAAAAATCAATGAGTTTAGTAGCTTAAATTCTCTGTCTGGATTATCAATTGACTTTCCTTAATGTTCATTTTAGTATTTATATTATTGAACTGTTATTGGGAGTTCACTTTTATTTCTTCTAACTTCTTAAGGATAAAGACAGCATCTTATTCCTCTTTCTATCTTGAGAAGCTAGTAAATCCACTGAGACAAATATTATTATTTATTATTATTTTTTATGGCCTGGGTTTGGCCTATAGACCATAGTTTGTCTATGTTTGTCTTAAATATTAAATAATTATTTTTAAATTAAAGAATATGTGCTTATATCTGAAAACCTCTATTTAACTACATTTATAATTGTATAAACAGTTTCTAGAGCATAGTGATAGTTTTTCTTAGTCTTTGTATTACCTGCAGCCTTAATGAAGTATTTTGCTTACAAATTTAATTAAAGTAGAATTGTCTAAAAGTTTTTATTTTCCACTTGTTCTTAGCTTGCCAGTAAATTATTTTATGTTGATGCAAATACGTTCTAGTAGAACTAGCCAATATATTGCATTTTTAAAGAAGCAAAGCAAAGCAAAACAAACCAACATGAAACAACTCCTAACCCCAAAACAAACAAATCGCATGTTTCTGGGTACAGATAAAGGATTGCTTCAATTTGGTTTGCTGATTTAATAAGCATTGTTTAACTTTAAGAAGCCTTAAGAAATGGGGTTAAACTAGATCTAAGATAACACAGAAAATTAGTTGAGCAGACAATTAGTATTAATTTTTTATTTCTTCATGTACTATTGAAAATGATGGCACAGAAATAGTCACCTCTACCTAAGCCAAATAGAAAGCCAGTATTACCAGATGAATACAATAAATTCTATGCATAACAAGGTCCTCAAGCAAAAACATAGATAAATTAAATCCAGATAGGAAGGGATCACAGAAGATTGCATCAGTGAATGTAAACTGGTAATATATACGTGTCTGTTGTATTACGTGTGTGTGTGTATACATAATATATATCCAGAAATAAAAACCAGATATAAATGATTAAGGGATACACCAAAGATGTAACATAACAGAAGCTGTGAGCAATGAATGGGTAAATACTTGCTTATGGATAGTTGTTGATAAGGGTTGGGAATAACTCATTTGGCCACAGAGAAATGACAAGGACTGAGAAGTAGAATCCAAGGAGGAAATATAGATTTGGCACATGTGAAAATGTAACTTTGATCAGAGCTTAGGAGGGAGAAAAATGCAATTCTTGCCCAGGAAATGACAAAATTTCTAAACCAGTTGGGGAAACATCTTGGATCACTACATTCAAAGATGTGTTTAGAGGCACAGATGTGACCTGAGAGTACCCAGAGTCCCATTTAAGGTTGTGAACCATCTGCAGCCACTAGATTGGACCTGGGTGGGCTCTGCACAACTCATCTTCTTAGCAATGCATGGAGAAGCACCTTGAAAACAGGTAGAGATGTCAGGTAGAGACTCATAATCCTTAGAATAAAAGGATTTTGTTGTTTCATTATTCTTTCAATCTGACTGGAACAAACCTCACAGTTTATCAAATAAAACAATGAGCATCTATAGATATCCCAGTTGAGCATCTAACTCCAGACACTGAGTTTTGGTTTTGTCAGCTTCCTATCAACTACTGAAGACATGAGTATGAAGAAAAGGGAAGTTTTAATGACTCAGATTTGTTACCATATCTTGGGTCAGTTCATGAGCATTTAGACACGAGTCATTTCATGTTCAACAAACTCTGCTTTTCTCTTTAAGCCTAAGCTTAAAAGGAAATTAACCCTCATCGTGTTGGTTCTATTACCTTATTCTGGAGTAGGCAACACCTTTGTTGGAGTAAGCAAATGGAATAATGATGATTTGCATGATTGAATCATAATCCATAAATTTCTAATTTTAGACCAATAATTTCTAAGCAATGTTCTATATCTAAGAATATATATTTCTTAAATCAGGAATTTACAAACTTTTTCTATTAAGGGATAGGTAGTAAATACTATAAGCTTTGCAGCAATATAATTTCCATGGCAACTATTCAACTCTTCTGTTTTAGTGTTTCAGCAGTTATAGGCAATATGCAATAAATCAGAGGGGCTGTATTCCAATAAAACTTAACAAAAACTGGCAATGGCCTGGGTTTGGCCTACAGGCCATAGTTTGCCAATTTCTGTCTTAAATATTAAATAATTACCAGAGGAAGATATTTCTACCAACAGTATTGAAATCTTTTGTATTTCTAGGTAACCTTCCACAATGCCATTTTCCCTAAGGCCATGTCTACTTGTAGGTCAGTACTATCACAATTTTCCGAGTACAGGGGCAGTTTAATGGAGATCCTTTAGGCTATCTAATCCAGAGCATGTGTTCCTCCACAATTTCCCAATGAGAAATAGGAAGAAGGGGAGAAAGGGGGCATTGGACACTAGGGCATGTGTCTACTTCAGATGAAACCATCTTATTTAAGTAAAGAGTATTGCATTCACTAGTCATAAATACTAGCATAAGTGTGCTATCAAATTTTCCAACTCTTTTATTCTTTTAATGTGTTCTTTAACATAAATGTCTTATATAAGTAAACAATGGTTATATCATGGATCATTTTATTAAAAATAAATCAATCCATCATTAATGAGATCCAGGGGGAGAAATACAGTTGGTAAAAAAAAATCTCCTAGATACTCCATTTGATTGTGTTCATTAACAGAAACATACTTGATGAAGACACCTTAAGATATATAATGGTGTTTAACATTCAGACAGGTATTCTGATAAATCTTAAGGCATATAAGAGTTTGAACCACACGAAATTACTGTTTTTAAGTTAAAAAACAATATAATATTAGCAATTTCATGAACCTAAAAAAGCATTGAAGAGGACTGGCTTTGACACTTTCTCCAGGAAGTTAATAGTCAATCTTTGGAAAAGTAGTCACACTGATAATTAACATTACCAATAGGGAAATTCAGTGTGCATTATGAGCATACAAGGACCATTTAACCAATGTAGGTGATCAGAGAAGGCACCCTAATAGGGGACATTTAGATGGATATCAACAAGATAAATAAAACCTAGAAAAACAAACATGGAGAGAAGAAATGCAGAACAGGCTATAAAGAATGTCAGAAGCCTTGGGAGCTACATATGTCCAGGCTCAGAGGCAAGAGAGGGTATAGATGTATTTGGTAATGGATAACATGGTTACAATGAATTATGTTTCTTATATATATATATAATAAAGACTATATAATATAAGCTATTATATAATACTCATATATCATATTTTATAGTTTTTGTAATTAATTTATATAAATGTATATTCCCCCCCAAAAAAATCTCTATGTGGTAGAGCCAGGTCCCAAAGGCTGTGTTAAAACTCCAGTGCTATATGAGAAGTGCTGGTCAAAAGCAAGAACTTATAGCCTAGATGGAAATTCATAGATAAATCTGCAAATGAATGAACCTCTAAAATATCCCTCAAAATCTGGGCTTTTGGTCAAGAGCTCCATGTCTTCTCCCCTAATCTCTTCTTCCTATCACTGTAATGTAATTAAAACTTTCAGAGAAGACAGTTCTACCAACACAATGTTCATGACACCACCAATGCACACATTTATTCTTCTCTGTTTTGTAATTGCATGTGAGGATGAAAGTGTATTCAGGACCTACCCATATGTGGAACACGTGTGTTGTGTGTCCTTATTTCCTCTTTGTGAAGAAATAATGACAATTGGCACACTGAATACTGTGTTAGTTCTCTCCAGGTACAGAGATTTCCTTGAATCCGCAGAACAGCTCTTATGAACTGTTTTAGTTGTAGGTATTTGCTAATAATGTTCAGAAAATAAATGCCTACATGTGTGATAGGAGATGACTTTCATGATAACCTGGTAGTGAAGTTGTGGGGAATGTCCTTAATTCTCTATCCCACAAAACTGCTAACTACCACTTACCAAAAGTATTCTAAGTGATGAGCACAAGGAAAATGAGTTAAGGCCAGTTGACACAGTTGGAAATTTATGATTATAGTCTTCTGTATACAAAATAGGAGATACATTTTATTTTGAAAAACTGAAGTTTGGGCAGAGAAATGTCAAAGCTCTGTGAAGTAAGCATTGTAAAATATTTAAAAAATAAATCTTCACTTTGGAGCAATGCATGGTAGCAACTGCTAACTTTCAATTTTATCATATATAGCTTCTCAAAGGCCTTTCAAACATATTCCCCCATTAGATTTTTGCAGCGAGGATGTAGACTTGACATAATCTCTGGCACTTGGCTAGCAAGTGTCCTATGCAGAGTGGTGGTCATTTGCTACTTACCTTGCTCCTCTCCTGACTTCTGCTCCTTTCCACTCCCCTAAACTTGTTTAGGAATAAGGGCTTTAACTGTGAGATGCCTCACTTTTAGCAACAGTATCTATTGACATTGTGATGCTTTCCATTAAAAAAAAAATATCCAGTGGAGACAAGACAAGAAATCTGTCCTTACGCTGCTCATTGATGAAAGGAAGTGAAATCTGCTCTAAGGTTAAATCAAGGGCAGCCAATGTCGATTTGTTTTCGAGAAGTTCAGGCATTGAGGGAGTTGTTAACATCCTATTCTAGTTGAATCAAACACCTGCGTTTACTTGCCTTGGATAATGAGGAAAAATGGGGTCTCTTAAATATAGCCCTTGGCTATAAATAGACAATCCATCTTAAATTTAATTATTGTCATTGTCAAAGCTGAAATGCAGAGAGGCAGACTGGTGTCGCAGAAATGTTCCTTAACTGGGAGGTAGGCACCTGGTTCCAATCGCAGCTCTGGTACTCATTCAACGTGTGGCCCGGTTGATTAATTTCGTATCTTCAGGCCCCTCTGTTCTCTGGAGCACCCATTTTCTCTCCTTATCAGTTTTCAGTGCATCTCACTTTTCCACTTTTGTCACTTTTTACTGAGGCTCCCTTTACTCAGGACCTCATCTCTTCTTACATGGAGCATTCTAAGAAGCTCCTATCTAGTTGCTATTTTTCCAGTCTCATCTCTTTACGCACTCAACCTCCACCAAATCTGTCATCTATATTGGTGCCAGCAGCTTCTCACTAACACTTAAATCTTATCATACAATTCTCTCAATTAAAGTCTTACAAGGATACCCTATATTTTCAACATGAAAGTCTAACGTTTTGGCTTGTCATAAGGGAGCTGCAGGAATTAGGGATGCCTGTTTGCTGCCCTTTCTAAGGAAGTTTCATATAGTCCAGTCATTCCAAAATTATGATATTTTCCTGAATACACTCAATCTATTTAGCTCTAGATTTTATAATGTGGTGTGTTATATTACCCCCTCTACCATCCCTCTTCATATTCACTTGGCTCCCTAATTCTTGGAGTTCTCCAAGAGGCTCAGACATCACCTCCTTCTGGAAGCCTTCTCCGACTTCTCCAGTCTGGATCTGGGCTCATCTCTTTGCAGACTTTGCACCCTGAGAGCCCATCTTGCATAAAGCTTTGCAGCAGACATTGACTGGAACTATTTCCCTTTCTGCCTCCACCTACCTCTTATTAAATGTGAGCTTGTTCGGGGAAAGGCCTGTCTCTATTTTTTCTGAAAAGTACCTGATAAGTGGCTGTTGTGCAAGAAATGAATACAAGATGAAATAGATAAGAGAACTGGACTCTAACATCCAATCCATTTATTAATGCATAATTGTTCAATATCATTTTGCATACTAGAAGGTCACTGGTATGGTGTTCTACCTTCCCTTTTGATAAAAAAAAAAACAACTGAAATGTGGGTTAAGTCTTTGCAGAATAGAAAGAAACGTTAAATCCTAAATCTGCGTTGATATCAAGTGGCAGCCAACACCACACTCTCCACCATCAACCCCATGTCAGCTAAGCTCAACATCCAGATGAGCCATATTGCGCAAGGATGTCAGTTAATAGATGGCAATTGCAGTTCAGGTAAACTAAAAAGTGGAATAATGAGCTTGAGAACAAATAGGAAAATGAGAAAGTGATAAATGGAAAGCACTTTGAGTTGGCTAGAAATTAGATTCATGAATACTCACTAAACGTCTTTTTTTCTCTCAAAGACAGTACACAGAAAAATGTTAGAAAAAGAGAAAGCATGAAAGGTGATCCCATATGTAATACAATATTTGAGAAATAGGGGATATTATGATATAATCAGTGATAAGAAATCAACAACAGAGGGGCGTAGAGAATAGTAAGTGCTTTGGAAGTTAAGCAATGTGGATTCTCTTCCTCAGTTTACTGGTGTGTGGCTCTGGCTTGGTTCCTTAATGTCTCTGGGTTTCTTTCTTTTTTTTTTTTCCCTTGCCAGTGGAATTAGGGGAATTGATTCATATTATTCTTATTTCCTGCCAGTTTATTCTTCTAGGAACCTTCAAATGCTGTTCAGCATTGAACAACGAATGTAGGCCCCTTCACAGAGAATGGCTGATTCTCTCCTGAGAGAAAAGATGGAGAATCAGAGGAGGGCCAGTTACCTTAAGGGATGTTTAGGGAAAAGCAATTCACCATGGTTATTGTGAAATCCAAACAAACCACTTAGGAGAGAAATCTAGTCAGCTTCCAAAGGAAATGGGCTGGGAATAAATGAAGGAAGCCAGGATCGGCATTGAACCCCATCTCCTTCTGGCCCATTAGAAGTCATGGGCCTCTCTAGGAATCATGGATCTTCCCCTTGCCACAAATTCCTATGATTTAGGATCTAGTAGAGACCTTAGTGATCACCTAGTGCAATGACCTCATTCCATTCATCTGAGGCCAAGACGGAAAGTAATTGGCAGAAGCTCATGAGCAAACTGGGTCTGTTTCCTGCCCTCTGTTGCCTCTAGGATGTTCTTTAGCTATTTCTCCATCCCATTCCTTCCCACACACCTGTACCTTTCCAGTCCTCCCTCTGAAAAGAAACAAAACTAATTCTCTGCTATCTTTGATGGGAAATTTAAATTCAGTTTCCCCACCTTACCTATCCAAATTGCTTGGGTATCCTCTCTCTCCCCACAAAGTAAATAGCCAAATTATATGCTACAGTCTTCTTTATCTATCATAGCATCAACTAGAAATGAATATTTTGCAGAATTAAGTTTCTCAGCCCTTTAACAGCCATTATTTTTATTTAAGTCTTTTTATTTATTTATTTTAAAAGAAAGCAATGGATGGTTTGGTTTGAACATGCCAAAATATTGATCTTTTTATTTTCCATGACTGGAGATGAACATTAATTATCATGTTAAAAGTTTAAATATAATTATGGAAACCGATAGTCATAGGCAGGGCAGTATCATTTGACTCTTCAATAAATGTCCCCAGTTTGTGCTAAATTTTCTCTTAAATGCTTTTTCAGTCTACTTTCTTGCAAGCTTCTCACCATCAATAGTGTGTGTTCCCTTTTACTCGATCACTCTCTCTTATTTCCTGCCTTTGAATATTTGAACACTTTTACAAAAATGAATCAACTATGAGTGAGATGCATAAACTTTTGCTGATGTGCCTTTTGCTACTAAGAGATATTTTTTGCTCCTCACTTTCTAATTAAAATTAAAATAAGAATAAATAAATAACAGTAGCTACCCTTTATAAGGTTGTTATATTCTAAGCACCTAGCCTTAGAATAAGAAGTAATTTTAATATAATGACCCAAATTGGAGACTAAGATGAAGCAAATAAATATAATGAAGATTTAAAAGTTAAGAATATGACAAGTAAGAAGAAAATAAGAGACTGACATAAATGTGAATATAAAACATAATTTAGTCTTACTGGTCTGTATTCACTTCTTGAATTAGCTTCATTCTGTATGTTTCTACCCCACCTACAACCTGCTCAGGTCAACAATTTTTAATTGTATTTTCTACAAGTGCGAGGAAAAGTGAGTTGCTTTATATCTTCAGCTTCTATATTTGATTCCATCTGTTCGTAGCTCTGTAGCACTCTATTTAGCTAATACTTATACCACCCATAAAGCTAGGAGAAATGATTTGCAATTAAAGACTTAAATATTTTAACAGGCTCCTCCCAAAATTCTTCTTAGCAAATGTTATTGCAGTGGGATAGTCATGCAGCGGGCTTTTCATCTTTAATTTTTAAATAAATTAGCATATATTATTTTATGTTATATTGTTAAAGAAGACAGTATAAGTATTAAAATTAGGTGCTGCAATCTTGGGGTGGTTTAAATGTTATTTTTAAATTAACTTTATTGCATATTTTTACTAGAACTTTGACAGAATTCACTTTTAGCTGATTCTGAATTATTTTAATAATAAAATTCCTATTTAATTGCAAAGCACAAGTTATTTTAAACTTTTCTCTGGAGGAAAGAAACCTCAACTGCTAAATTAATATTGCTATTACAGAGAATTTGCTGAGAAAGACAATAATGTTAGGTTTTCACATGGTCTATGATCATTAAGAAACTTCATTCTCTGGATGTCACTACTAAAAAACATCTGACAGTTTAAATGGGACCCAAAAGAAATTCATCTTTTTATGCTGTTGGGGTTGCTAAACTAATTAGTGTCATGATGATGTTTCAAGGGGTACATTAGAACTAAATTAAGGGATCAATGTCAAGGAGTATAATTAATATGTAATGAGCGATTCCAAATCCAGGTTAGCAGCCCCCTTAAAAGAGATCACACATTTGGTAGTTTCCTGTTCATTTCTGTATGCAATTGGAAGTAATAACATTAAATGGATATTTTCTGCTGTAGATGGTGTTGAGAATTTTAGTGAAAGAATGCAGGAATTCCTAATTTTAAATCTTGCTTTTGCCATTTTCAAGGTGTGGAATGTTTGCAAATTATTTAACATTTCTGTGTCTCACTTACTGTCTCTAAAATGAGGCCCAAGACAGCAATCTTGCAGTACTTGTTTGAGAATCAGAGTTAATAATTGTAAACGACCTAGAACAGTGCTTGACAGTTAGCAGATATATAATAAACTCTTGTCTATTTATACTATAATCCCTATTCTTTTTCAAGTGCATCTAAATTAATTTGATTTATATATATCATATTTTTGTACTTAATTGTGTCATTAAGGGGATAGCACTTAATAATGGTTTACATTTTATATTACTTTTCAATTTACAAAGCATTTTCACAAATATTTGTGTGAAGAATGCTATGCTAGATCACTTGCTATTTATTTTTTTGATAAAACAATTTTTATATCAGAGTACATAGAAGAAGAATCTGAAGGCTTTATAATTTTTCCAAACTTAAAGCAGAGTTGTTATGCATGTTATTTATTATCTTATTGAAGAAATAAATTGGATGAAAATAATCATTCTTTTTTTATTTTGAAGTAGGAAAGTTTTGACATGGGCATTGAAATGTATTCATTCCCTAGGGCAGTCATTCTGTCTTAGAGATTTTCCTAAAGGTACATAATTAAGAATTCAGGGTCAGCCAATTATAGAATTTAATCATTAAATCATTAATTTTAAAATTAATTCTATGTGTTGTTATTGATAATAATTATTACATATGTACAAAACTGCTCCAGATTTTTATATCAATATTTCCCAAACATCTTTAATTGTTAAATTTGTGAAGCCTTTTTTGTTGATGTGCTTAAAGGAAATTTAATTTTGTGTTCTTCCTTCTGGTATAGACACCAAATTCCCCAACTGATTTTAATCCCACCCATTGTACACAGAAACATTTAAATAAATTTTGTTCCTTCACCCAATGACTACCCACTCCACTATCAAGTGCATTTCAAACGATAATGAAGGGACAGTAGACTATCATACATTTTCAAAGATTGGAAACACTGACTTAACAACTCATTGCACATAAGCCTCTGTCTTCTTCAAACGCTGATACTCTTATCCCTCCATCTTGGATTTCTTGACTTTTATTATCAAGATACTCAGAGCAGAAATGATTTTGCGGTGGTTCTCAAAGTGCTGCTCCTAACTAGTTGCATCAGAGTTAGCCATGATGTAAGGGTTACAAAAAACTCAGATTTCTCATTCTCACTGCTACAACCTGAATTAGATTCCCTGTGGTATTTTGAATTTGCATATTTCATGGCCTTGTATGTTTTCATTCTGTACACTAAACCTTGGGAACCACTGATGAGGAGACTCCCTTTGTAGACATATTTTTAACAACTAACACAAAATAGAAACCTTCTACTCTTCTTACTGGTTCTATTGGGAAAAAAAGCAGAAGCCAGTATCATGTGAGGATAAATCACAAACATGTTCAATTCTGCATTTCTCTTGGGATAACTGCAAATAGGGCTGTCTTTCTGAACATAAAAGATTACATTTTAATTAAGTATATTTGCTCATCAAAAATATTTTTACACTTTTGAATACATTAAACAAATCTTATTCAAGCTGCTATTTTTATGAGTGTTCAGTAATTTTATTATAATCACTTACATATGTTTTCTTTATTTTTCATTAATGTTATTAAAATTAATATTAATATTTATTGAACACTTACCACATGCAGGCACTGTTTTAGCATTTTGCATGGATTATCACATTTGAGTCTCCTAACAAACTTATCTCAGTTTAATAGATAAAGAAACTGAGACTTGGGAAGATCCAGTAACTCATAGACAGTAAATGGAAGTTAAGGTTTTAGACCAAGCCTGTAGGATTCCATGTGCTATGGTTTGAATGCTTGTCTCCTCCAAAACTCATATTGAAATTTAACTGCCATTGTGACAGTGTTGGGAAGGGGAACGTTTAAGAGGTATTTTGGTCATGAGGTTTCCACCCTCATCATAGACTAACACCGTTATTGTAGGAGTAGATTTGCCCCCTCTTGTTCCTTCTCTCTTTCTCTCTCTTCTGCCATGTGATGCCTTCCATCACGTTACAACACAGCAAGAAGCCTCTCGGAAGATTCAGCCCCTCGATCGTGGACTTCCCAGACTCCAGCACTGTGTTCATTACAAATTACCTAGTCTGTGGTATTCTGTTTTAGCAGCACAAAACAAACTAAGACACGACATGTCACTTTTCATGCTTGTTATGCATTTGATTATAATTTCCTTTCCATATTGGAAAGTTCTTAAAGTTGGAGCTAGGTCATTCATAGCTTTTTGTACCCTTCAAATTATCAACATTAGCATCATACATACTGTACAACAATAAAGTCAAAAGGACAAATATTTATCAACTCAACTCAGCACAACCCTCCAGACCCCCAATTCCACCACATATGTGATTAGATGACAGTTTCAGTCACTAAAGGTTTGGGTCTATAAATTTAGCCTATGGCACTGCTGATTGCCAATCTCATCTATTTTGCCCATATAAATAATCCTACAGTCATAGTGGGAGTAAAGATGAAGGCAGACATACCCAATTCACAAACTAATAATCCTGGTTAAATAAAATGTCAAGATAGATGCTCATAATAAAGTGAAACTTAAGTCAATGGATTCAACATGATTTAATTAGCTACGTGGTTAATACTCAAAATCTCACATGCTTTCTCTCATTTAATTTCTATGTTAATGTTCTACCTCGAACTACCATTGCTTCAATAGATAATTGATTAAAGTAACTAAGTGATTGGAAATGTATAATTAGCAATTAAAAACAAACAGGAGTGAGTTCAATCCACCTCAATTGCAACTGATGTGCATTTAGTAAAATTTACCTAAAAGCAAAGCTTTGCTTTTTTGATTCAGAGTTGGTAAGAATCTCTAGAAGTTAAAAGATATAGTCCTTAGCCTCCAAACAGTCCAAGTCTTATCCCAGTGTTAAAGTTGGTCAACATTTTTTGTCACTAGAAAATACTCATGCTTACCTAAATGTGCTTCTACGCTGGAGATTTCGTTTTAGTGCCTTCCTCCCTTCTTTCTCCACTTAGATAGTGTCTAAACTACCAGGTTGCATTCAACTTGCTCAAACTGGGTATATGTGCAGAATAAGAATAAAATTATGTTGCTGACAGGTATTAAATTTGCTTATAAATACCATTAGGATTTAGCCAAAAGAATATACAATTTTATTAATGTCAGATATCTGTGAGTCCCTGGTGATCTTCCAATACATTATAAATAGCAGATATCTGACATTTTATTGTACTATGTTTGCATTGGTAACATCTACTAATAGCCTCCATGTTACCAGACCCTTTGCCTTGTAATTTCATAGTCCCTTCTCACTCTGACTTAACCATATGACTTGCTTTGGTTAATAGGATGTTAGCAAACTTGACATAAACAGAGGCTTGAAAAGTCTCTGACACATTTACACTTATATGTTTTGCTTCTCTGCAATCACTATTAGAAAAGGTTTGAGCTAGCCTGAGCTATCCTGCTGGCTTAGCCGAAGCCTCAGACGTGTGAGAACCCAGCCAAGAAGAGCAAAATTGTCTAGCTAATCACCTTTCCAATCATAGACAATAGCTCAGATGAGCTGGCCCCTAGGATCATGAGAAAGAATAAAATGCTGTTCATGTAAGCCACTGTTTTGGAGAGTTAACATAATGGCTGACTGATATGCATGGAAGGATATTTTATGAAGGGTATTTAACGTATACTAATTAAAAGTTTTTTCTGTTTTATTTGTATATGCAGACTTGAAGGAGGGTATCAAAATGTATAAACTTTAATACAAAACTAGAAACTACCAGGGCACCTAAGGGTTTGTGAGGGCGTATAAGGTATTACAAAACAAACCAAATTTTTGAGGTATATCTCCCTTTGTAGCAGTCAAGGGTATATATATAGAGAGATTGAATTTAAGTCAAGTCAATAAATCATAATTTCACTATCAAGTCTGTTCTTATGAAACAACAGCATCAGAGTAGATTTTTATACTACAATTAGAAATATTAAAATAAGTTATGTTCATACTCCGCAGATACATAATTTTGCATAGTTCTTTCAACCTTAAGAATGGAAATTATAAAAATCTGACTGTTCTCTTTTAAAATCTCTTTAGCCTCTGCCCTCTACTAAAAGCGATTATTGGCATTTCACTTTCTGGGTTTAACCCAAGCTGAAAATAGGTATTTAATTATTCTTCTGCAGACTCTGTTTCCTGTGGCCAAATGCAAATATGGCGTCAGATTTTTCATAAAGGAATTTAGCTACACCTGGCAAAAGTCTGTTTAGTCTAAATTACTTCCTGATTATAAACTTACGGAAGAGGACAAAGCACAGAACCTGGTTTCAAACCTTGATCAAGTCATTGATGGGCTGCAAGACATTGCACAACTAATTTTTTTTCTGTTTGACTACTTACTCCTCAGTGAGATGAGAGAGCAAAAATCAAGAATCTTTCATCTCAGTGACTTTAAAAAGCAGAATGTAGATTTAAGCGTATTCAACTTAGAGAGAGGCAGACTCTGTTCAAACCTCAGTTCCACCATTTCAAGCATCTGCTTTCTCATTTGTAAATGACTAATACATGTTTTAAAGGACTATGGAATGGATTAAGATACTCGTCTTCAATGTTGTAAACCTTGGGTCTTCAAGGAGGACCTCAATGAATAGCATCTCTCTTTTTTCCACCAGGTTCTGAACATTTTAAGAAATAAGATGGAGTAGATAAGGAAGCTAAAATATCCTTGATGTCCATGAGGACAAGATAGCTTTAAGAAAGAACGAAGTGGATCTCCTAAGTAAACCCCAAAATTAGGAAAACTTTATCCACTAATCAGACAGAGGGGGAGCAGAGCAGTAGTTAACCAATGAGAGCCCAGGTACATTTGGCACAGGGCATAGCAGATGGAAATTCATAATTTTGGGGAGTAACTTTGCTCCCAAGGGAAATAAAGGGCAGAGCTAAGCCAAACATGAGCACTTCACGAATTACCAATCGGACAAGTGACTTTACCTCCCCTTGGGCAGGATAAGAGAAGCAGGAGAGGCCAATAATTACAATGATTGAATTCTCTCCAGGAAGAAACTTTTAGAATAAGTAAGAAGTATGGCCAGCCAGTAATAAGCACCCAATATCTGGTAGTTATTGTGATTATTTTTTGAAATGTGACATTAGCTTTCTTAGATCACTAAGATTTTGTTTTGATCTCTTTGATCTACAGTTACTCTCACATTCAGAAGTCAGTTCAGAACTCCAAAATTAATTGCTATTATGCTGAATTGTGTCTTGTTAAAGACACTTTTTTCTCCAGAATACTTGGTAAAATTCTACCCAAGGTACTAAAGGTTACCTAATGTTATTCCTACATTTTCCATTTTAGTTAGAAAACCATTCATTATGAGACTATTCTGATAGGCATTGTTTGTTAATATATCTCAAAAAAATCGATATTAAAAAATACAATGAAGGGCAAAGAATTGGGATAGTAATGAAATATGGCTAAGATTGATGGATTTAGATTGATCAAAAGTTATCACAATTTAGTGTGTGTTATTCTTGTACATGATACCAAGTCTTCTGCAGCTTTTACATTTTGTGAGACGTGTAAAAATTCATGAAAATAAATTCTCGCATTCACAAATACATAGCACTTGGGATTAACATTGGTCAGAGTAAAAGTAAAATCAATTTGCCCAAAAAGCATCCTGAAATTTCTGCACATTTCCTAAACAGAAAATCACATGGAATGGCTTGAACTTACATGTATTTTCATGACTGCAGAACAAATTTCACATTGGACCCTTGACTTAAACTTTATTGGTTTCATCTTCTTGAAGTTAAGTAACATCTTCCCTTCCTACCACAATATGTATGAGGTTACAGTAAGACAATGAGTAAGGAATTGCTGTAAAATAGTGCCAGTACTAACAAATACTTGAAATTACTTTTCGATGGGTTTTCAATCTTTTTCTGAACATAAATCTTAAGATTCCTGTATCCTTCACCAACTTTTCCCTTTTGTCACTACTTGAGGAAGATAATGTAAAGACAACCTTACAAATTCACACAAAGTATGAGAGGAAAACTGGAGAAAACACAAAATGTTGTGTTATGGGTAGACAAAGAATAAGTTTGCCAATCTTTAATACCCAGATGAGCTTCCTTCTAGTGAGCACCTATCTAGAAGGAGGACAGTGGAGCCCCTCTGTTTCTGTATACAATTAACCTGTCCTCAAATCTTACAATGGCTCTCCTGAGAAGAAAATAAGTGAATCAAGTGAAAAGAGAATTGATTCCACATATATGTGATACCGGGAAGTATTTGTCTTTCTGTGTTGGTTTATTTCTTTCAACATAATGTCCTCAAGTTTCATCCATATTGTTGCAAATAGCAGGATTTCCTTCCTTTTAAATATTGAAATAATATTTCATTGTATGTATATGCCACATTTTCTCTATCCTTTTAAGCACAGATGGACATTTTAGTTGTTTCCATCATGTTAAGTGTTCTTACCACAAAATGAAAAAAAAAAAATCACACATAACAACAAAAATAAAGATTGTGGAAGGAAACTTCTGAAGGTAATGGATACATTTATGGCATTAATAGATGTGATGATTTGATATTAGTAGTTTCACTGGTGTGTAAATTTCTCTGAAGACATCAAGTTGAATGCATTAAATACCTACAGCTTTTTATGTTAATCATACCTCAATAAACATTTTAAAAATCATTTTTTAAAAGGGGAGAGAGATAACCTGTCTTAACAAGAATTATTTTAGCAAAGAGTAGACCAGGGCTTCCAATCACACAGAATTATAATAGCCCCAGGCAAAAGGGAAGGGAGAATAAGGGTCTTTTCTTCCCACTCTACATTAGAGCTACAAAGATGCTTTCTGATAGGAGGACATGCGGTAATTTTGTTTTAATGTCTTCAGTAGAATGATGCCATTTAGTTCCGCTTTTAATGTGGCCTTAAATTGCTATTTTATTATTCTTGTTGACATTCTGGAAGCATGAAATTAGCAAATCACATTAAAGAAGCAAACAAAAAAAAGAGGAAATATCAGCCTAGTTAAACAATGCCAGCATAAGCCACACATTTGAATAATATTCTTACCTTAAAACATTGAGTATATATTTATATGAAGGTTTCTTTTTTCCATAACTGATGGATTAGTTTTATGAATAATAGCATATTCCATTACATTGCAAATGCATGCACCCATGGTGACCTTGAACTATGCTTTGCAGTTGTATTGCATTTGAGAAAGAAGATAGTTTTATAATGCTTCTGCTTCCTTCTGAGAAATAAGATTCCTCTTGACTCCACTTGATGAAAGAAAGCATCCTGTTCTTCACACAACGCTTGTCAATACCTTCACTGCTTCATCTAGTACGGCACTTCCTTCTGTTATATTACAACAATGATAATTTTATTTCAGACAAAAGTAATTTCACAGTTACAAAGTGAAAACTATTTCAATCAAGACATCTTTATTCTGTGTGATAATTCAAAATGTAGATGATTATGTATTTCTGAAACTAAAAGTACTAATGTAAAATAAATTAATATGTTTACCTTCTCTAGTTTTATTAAAAGAAGACAATCTCAAATATTCATTTCAGTGGAATGTGATGAAGGGCAGACTTTTTATAGCATGCCTTTTTATTTTTGGCTTTCTGACATCAATTCCTCCTTTCTAGCAGTGCCCTAATTCCAAAATGAGAAATTAACTCTCCTCTTTGGTGTCAGGTTGGTCGGAGTGTAATCAGCAGTTCTTTCTCTATAAACTCAAATTGGGCTACTCTGATAATCCTGTCAATAATCTAAAAATCTTGAGCAAAAGATCAAAAGGACTGAAAATTTTTGGAGTTCTGCTATGACAAGTGACAACAGTATTCTATATAATATAAGGGGAAGTTTGCTGGGCTTGACTGTTTACCACTTCCTAAATGCATGACATGGGACAGGTTGCTTAATCATGCTGCCTTAGTTTCCACATTTATAAATGGGGAAAATAATAGCACTTCACTCATAGTGAGAATTAAATAAGCCAACAGAGGTAAAACAATTAGTATTTGAACAATGTTGGCTATTGGTATCATTTTTGCACATTCCAGCAGTGGTAACCTACCATTTTGCTTTCCTATGGTACCATTTTTTGTGGTTCCTTCTCCCCAGCCTTCAGATCTGCCTTGGTGCCTCCTCATTGCCAAGTAAGTCCTCTATCTTCCAGTTGATGCTGTGAGTCCCTGTTATAGTCCAATAAACTATCTGTTGTCTAACTTATTCAGAGTCATTTTCTGATGTCCACAGCCAGGGAAACTTATCTGATACATGCTTATGTTGAGAGGGTCTAGTTTCTGGACAATTCCAGAATAGAAAATAGTCTTAAATTTAAAAAATCAAGCTCTAGAAATTAGAAGGTAAAAAGATTGAAATTTAACCCCTAACAATTATATATCCATGAACCCCAAATATTAAAAGTTGAAAAATATTCCTTTGGTTAAGTTTTCTGCAAAACGGCTCAGTTAATTATCAACCACAGCCAGCAATGGAGATGTGTAGGTCCAGGAGATATATAATATTACTAGAAGCTCTCCTGAGAATAGTAATGCAATTAAGGTCATAATTAAAACATTCTTTCATCTTTTGGGTCCCATACTTGAAGCCGGAAACAGAGACTCTAATGAGAGCCCAGAGGAGAAGAGAGGAAATTATTTAAAGAATGAGAGAATGAATAGATTATATAAGAAAAGACTAGAAGAATTAGACATTTTCAGAATAGCAAAGTGAGGCCCTATAAATGCAGATTTAAATGCATATTAAAAATTATTTTATGAAAGTAGATACGTGTCTCTTCCAGATCTATATTAAGCAGTTTTATCTCTGAGACACAAGCTAGACAGTAGGAAGACATTATAGACTCTAAATTTTATGGTAAATAGAAACAAAGAATCAAAGAAAGTTTGAAATAAGTTTAATGTTACAGTGCTTCCAGTATTTCCTGTGGAGATGAGGATGGGACATAATTTGGCCCAGAGTAACCTGAGGCTCATCGCTGCTCTACTAATTCATAGATGTGGCAGACTAGATTAAGGTCTTCATCCACAGCAAGTCATTATTTAAGTACCTCTACCAAAAACTTCAGAGTCTTTTCTCATCAGTACCAAGTTTAGACCACACAAGAGAAACCTTGAGAGGGTTTCAGGTGCTCCTTAGATTCATACTGGCTTGGTCTAGAAAGTGGGCGAAAAACTTTCTAACTCAAGTTCCACATAACTAGCAGTTTGGCGATGTCTCAGACTGAAATAAACAGGGTCACAGGTTTTAATTCTCATAAACAGTCTAAGAGTTCTACTGTGGAGACACTTTTCATTTAACTTAGAATGGTTTGAAAGCATCTTCTCTTTCCACTGGTAACTTCTCACTGTATAACAAAACTGGCCATTTTTGTTTCTAAGGGAGATTCAGTAATTTGGCAGATTTATAGTAAAAATTGATAAAAATTGAACAAAAAGAGGTTCTACTCCACATTTATTGCTAAATAGTTCTTATGACTTTGGAAATGGTCTGAGATGTCTGTTTTAGTCACATCCTCTTAAAAATGGGGAGAGTAGTAAAATTTCATGTGCAGGACCTTTATTTCAGAGTCCCTGGGAGTTACCAGAATACAGAGGCAACCAGATTATCTACACATACCTTCTACAGCACCTAAAAGCACACAGTTAAAATAAATAAAATTCACATATATAGATAGGATCCTTGTGTTTGCTAATGAAATAACAAAAAAAATAGTAAAAATGTAAAATCTATAATAAAGACATATTTTAAAATAAATATTTGCATAGTGCTTAGCCTGTCCAAGCTACTCTTCTAGTCACTTTTAAAATTTCAACTAATTGAGTCAGCATAAACAATATATGGGACAAGTGCTATTATTATTATCTGCATTTTATAAGTAAGGACACTAAGGCCTAGAATTGTTAAGTAACTTGCCCAGTGTCACACAGCTAGGATGAGGGGAAGTCAAATTTGAACCAGGTGTCCTGTCTACAGACTCTCTACTCATAATCACTATGCATTCTGCCTCACTGGAACATCTCAGGGGAAGGATAACTCCCAAACAAGGGAAGTTAATCTAATAGATAAAGAGAAACCCTGACTCTGTGCACACTTTATCTAGATAAATTCTTAAAATTTATTCCCAACTATGACTTTATGATGCTCTACACTGATAAAAGAGATGCTAAAAATACTGTGATGAGTGACCAATGTGAGCAAAAAGACATGTCCATAAAGCCCTCTTTTTTCATTTCAGGGTTTTTTTCATTTCAGCTCTAGACACTCACAGGACTCCTTGTACTTTTATTTCTTGGAAAATAACAAAGTTAAGATGATCTGATACTGCCAGTTGAGTACTCAAATTGTCAAATTGCAAATGTTTCTAATTCCAGAGGTAGACAATGACTTTAAGGGAAAATAATAGGATTGCATAAAATCCAACCATAGATATAGTTGGGTTTAATCACAAAGCATTCTTGAGTTGTCTTCTCAATTCTTATCTAATACTCTGAAAAGAATATGTATACCAAGTTTCATTTTATTAAGTCATTCTGTGCTACCTTGCTAAGAAGGACCAAGAAAGGCCAAACTAGTTTATGAATATAGACTTCTGGAAAGTTCCCCCATCTAAGAAGAGATGTTAGGTACTGTGCTAAAGGATGGGATTTATCAGGAAACACAAAACTACCCTCGTGTGGTTTATAGTCTTAAGTGGAGGGCTGGGCATTAGAAAGAAATGAATTGAAAGATTTTAAAGTTATTATAAAAGAAAGAATGCTGTTTTACTTTGAGAGTAATTGGTGATGAGGATGAAGGCCAGGGAAGATTCCTGTGAGCAAACAACAGCTTTCTATTCTTAAATTATTTCCTAGCTCAGAGATATCCCAACCTTCTAAGTAATTAAGCAATGCAATTTCATAGAAGGAATACAGGCACTAAAATTAGACAGGAGTTAAAATCAAACTCAGTAAGTTTGATCACATTATTTCACCTCTTTGATCTTCACTTTCCTTACCAGTAAAATGGAATCAACACTACCTGAGCAGTTTTCTGAGAAGCACAATAAATATCAAGTGCTTGGCACATAGTAAGAACTCGAAAAATTATAGAATTATATCTGCTATTATTTTTATTAGTGTCAATGATAACAATAAATGATAGCATTTGTTTAATGTTGGGCTATCTACTTCTTTAAGAATGTAAAAATGAAAATATTTAAACTAAGGTATGGATTTATGCTGAAAAAATTATATTCCTTGTCAAATTACTTTAGAGGATATACAAATATGGAAGCTGTCATTGATGTACTCTGTTCATTGTCAAATATGAATAAAGTCAGGAAGACTGGCAGTTTCACTGGGAAGTTAGAAGACAAAGTAAGTAACTCTGATTTCCATGCGTTATTAGGTTCTGTGTTAATTGTCTATGAAAGTGTGGACATGAAAGATAATGTGGCTGTCATCATATAAGTCCCCATGTGATTTTGTGAGCAATTTCACTTAAATAAAACATTTCAATCAAGTCTCATGCATTGATCTGTGCATAATAGAATCCACCACCACTATTCTTGAAATTTTCCATCAGAGAAAAAAATTCTTTCTCTGGCTGAGCATCATTCAAAGATGAAAATTAGTTTTAAAAAAGGACTTCCGTGTTTTTAAGGGAGGATCTGTAAATTGCTCTAGTCCATTTTTTTACTGTTAGATTTTAGAAAGCTATTAAAAGGATTAAAAGTAGGAGTTTCAGGTTTTGAATTAGACAAATAACAGAAGTACCTACTGTTTGCTTCCCCTTCCTCGTTG
>VBSM01001979.1:13710561-13833044 GCA_008086735.1 Cheirogaleus medius | reverse complement strand
AAAAAAAAAAAAAAAAAGGAATTTGAAAGTAATTTACTAAGGGCTGAGTTCTGAGGATTCCTATGTCTCTTTACAGGAAGTCTAAAGGGAATTTGTTAAAGTGTGTTCCGTGATAACCTGTTTCAAAATTGCCCACAGAGCTTCTTAAAAATTACTAATCCTCACCCAAGAACTAGACTCTCTGTGAGTGGGTCCCAAAGATCTGCTTTTCGAACAAGTTCTCAGGTCATTCATATGCTGCCAAAGTACAGGTGGCACTCAGGTAGAGATCTGGCCTGGTTTAACACATCCATCCTGTGCAAAAATCATGAAGGAATCATGAAGGGAGTGTGCACATGGAAGTTGGGAGCATGTTTTAAAAAAAAGAGACTGAGTTGATTTTCCTGAGCCCAGAAGCAAGCAACTGCCTTAGAAACTTACACTGTTCTATGGTCATGGTCACACTGAGTGGTTAAGTATCCAGGCCCGCCATGATACCAGTAAACTATGAAAGGTTACTCATCTAAGATGTCTTTTACTGTCTTGCATATTAAATTTTTTCCAAGCAGGACATTGATGGAGTAAATTAGTTCAGTGATTTTTTCCCTACTAATGTATATATTTTTTTAAATGTCTGATTTGGAAATATATATACCCATAATTAAATTCTACATCTGGCATATTTATTAATCTGATTAATTTTTTATCACTAGCATAAAAGAAAACTTGTATAGGGTTTTTTTTTTTTTTAAATGTCAAGGAAGACTTCATTCAAGACTATTGCAATAGGGGTCAAGGCTATTGCAATAAGAAAGAGAGACTGAGCTCAACTCCACTAAAAGAAAAAGCAGATGGATTTTTTTTTAACACTGCTGGTGTGTGCTAATGGAAAAGTACCAGATGATTTTAGCAGGGCCACTGGTCAATGTGATTAGATCATCTGTGTTTGCTAGTTGTTTCTTGTGGAAGTTAGGCTCCCACACTTCCACAGAGAATAGGAGACAGGACCCCTGCCTTTTTTTGATGATTTATTTCAAAGGGATACTTCCCCATCTCTTTTATTTTAATTGAGAAAGATGTTTCTAGACTTACAGGGGATTTACATCTCAAAGACACAGAGAAAGAATTTATAATTGCAAGTTTTCTAAAGTAAATGCTCTAAAGAAAAGTGATATCAGAAACCTATCATCAGGAAGAAGCCTGTCAAAAGTTTAGCCAAGTTCAAGAAACAATGTAGGCCTTCCTGGTCACAGAGTCTAGACTAGGAAATGCTGTTTCCTTAAAGGCACATGGAAGTTTTTCTGTGTTTCAAATTGTAGGGGCACAACTGTATTTTCAAATGGTATCAGCCATTGTCCCCATTGTTTTTATACTTCTCAGAACAGGAACCTCAATTCTATGATCACTACTATGTATTAGTGACATATGGAAGCATTTTACTTGCAATTGCTTCCATGGTATGTTTAGATTCGAAGTTGTTAAATATAGAGATTGAACCTGAAATATTAATGATACTGATGTTCAAATAAAATATATATTTAGCTTTGTATAGACTAGCAATTGAGGTTTTCCATCTTCATCTGGAAATTTGGTAGGGTATGTGTACAACAGATCTTTTCTGTGAATTTAGAGACAAGGATATGTTTAAGTAGATTCTCAGTATTTGATTATATTTGTGTGTTATAATCTCTAACATGCCATGGGTGTCACTTTTGCTTGAGAAGAAATCTAGCACTAAGTCTAGCATGATATTGACACTAAGAATTAATGAATGATATACCATAAACCAAAGCCCATCATAATTTATCAACATTGAAAATATGGGTCCCAAGTGCATTATTTTCTCTTTTCTCATGTTTTCTTATAGTCCGTTTTTCACCCCTTCCACTCATGAATGCTTTGTTCTGCTCTGTTCTATTTCAAGTGTTTGCATGTAACAACATCCTTGCCACTTTAGTGTGAAGTGCTGTCGATCTTACAAGGTGCTCTGTGCCTGTTCCCAGTTTCCACAACATCCTGCAGCAATCAATACAAAGCCGCCAGCTTGTTAATAAATCTGCAATTAAAATGTAATGAATTTTGAATGAGCAATGATTTCTTTTAAGTGTGACTGAGGACTATGCATTAATAGTGAAATGAGAGAAGGACAACAGAAGCTAGACTTTGAGCTTCAGATCTTGACTTCGCCTTACAGTTTCCATGATCTTGGAATTTACAACTGTGGATAATGTACATTTCTCCCTACACCAGGTTCATCTAGGGAAAAAATACCTGGTGGATTGAATATTTCAAGAATTTGAGGATATTTCTAAAGGCCAAAAGAAATCAATTTATTTATTAAAAATGTCTTGGGATAATTTATAAATCTAAGAGCTGGAGTGGTTCCATTCTAAATGAGTCTTAATTAGGGTAATTTTATTCTTATATTCCTGTAGTAGTTTTTCTAAGAACAGAAATCCCAACCCAGCCTTTAATTAAGGCATCAAATGTTACTGATTATATTCACAGTTTAGTGAGAAATGCTTAATATTTATGTCCTTCTATAAAAAAGTCAGGAGAGAATTTTCACATCTCTAGAGCAGGACATCATTTTATGAGTCCACGAGCAGCTGCTGTCCTCCTTAGCCCAAGAAGAGCTACAGAACATCTCATTCCAAGGGCCTTGGGGGGTATTTCTAGATCTCCCACACCATGGTAGTTCATAAAGTAATTAAGTACTATAATATCTACACATCTAGCTACCATGTCCAGTACTCCCTCAGTTCCTCTCCTTAATTTGTGAAATCTAGAATATTACCATTATCTCCTCATTAAGATTTTTACTTTCTGTTCCACCCAACTCCCAACTAACCATGTCTTTTGTCTTTCTAGAATACATTTTCTTTTATTCTCTCTATGTAAAGTGTTCAGTAGCTCCCCATCATCCGATAAAGTATCATTGATGCTTAGGTTCTCCATGATCTGGTCCTGGCCTACCATCCCAACAGTTTTTTCTGCCACTGCCTTCAATTAAACTGCTCAACAGAGAGCTGTTCACTGCTATTCCTTCCCCCAGCACCCTCCAGAATGTCATCATTTTGTGTAGATCTAAATTACAGCCTTCTTTTAAGTTCTCTACTAAAGCAATAGCCTCTGACTTTTTCCCGATGCTTCAACCACACCAGGTTAGGCCCAACTAGAAGTCATCTTTCCCTCCTCTAAACCCCTGTGAGATTCTAGCTGTCACTTCTTTGTTAACACTGGCGTTTCATGTTGTTGTTAAGAATGTTTTATTCATCTTTATAAATTATAAACTCCTTGAGGAAGGATCATGCCAGATTCATTTTTCTTTTCTGTATTCGGTAGAGTGCTGGGCACAGTATCTTGGGCATAGGAGATCTTCAATAAATTTGACCAATTCTTTGATGAAGTATTGATAAATGATAAAATAAATAAAAGATATGTTAACATTTTATTAGCAGTAAGCTAAGATTCCTATAATTCTTCACTTATATGTTAGCTCTGACTTAATAATTATTTTTGTGAGCATTTCCTTTATATTAAAGTTTATATCAGTGTTAAATCTAATAAATTAAGTTACCTTAATGCATTAAGAATTACTTTTATACTCGTTGCTCTCAAACCCCAAATTCTTAGTTTTCTGAAGAATTTTCAAACTTAGATTAAATTTCCAGAGTAAACCCCTGGAACAGCATCACATTTCAAGAAGAGCAATATTTAATTCTAAAGCAATGATATTCAGTATTGACTCAGCCCCAATAATATTTATTTATGAGGGTGATGAGAAGTCTTTATCATATCCAGAATAGAGCTCTGCTCATATGACTCAGAGTATTGACTTTGATTGTTCAAAATGATTTTTAATGTACAAATAATGAAAGTAACATTCAAGGAAGAAAAAAAAATATGTCATATAAGGATAATAAAGTTCCCAATCATTTAAAAAAAAGTCAGTTTCTTAAGGCTGTTATAGAATCTGGAAATATGAAGTAGATGATTTATACTGTTGATTGTGCAACCATATTGAATCATTTCTGAAATATAATAAACTGTAGTTAAGTGCAAATCTGCAGTTGCTGACCCCTTTATTACCTGATTCATTGTGCTACACACACTTTGGAGGGAAAATGAGTTCATCAATCAGACGATAATGTTTACCAGCGCATAGCTTTCTTCTGAGCTGGTGACTTCCAGCAGCAAAAAACATGAATAGCTTTGTAAGCATTGCTTGGATAAACACTTTTGCCATTTCAATATGATTCACAAGCTAATGGGCTTTCATTCTAAACACCTAACCCTTCTGCTAGTCCAATCTAACCAATCACAATTGCAGAGGGACTTGAAAAATTCAAGGTCTCCAAAGCTATTTGAAGTCAAAAGCTCTTGTTGAGGAATTCGCCCTGATCTATCTGCAGAACAGGCTGCACCGAGCTGTGTAATAACTTCCTTTACAAGAGTGTTCCCTTTGTATTAAAGTAGATACATGTCTTTGATTTGGAGTATCACCATTTTGCTATATCTGAAAAAGAAAAGTGTTTCTTATGGAAAAAAACCTTAAATATATAGACAAGTCTTAGATGCCCTCAATTCAGAAAAGGTCTCCATTAGAGTGGAACTATCTGCTAAGAATCTGGTTCTGGCCTTCCCAGCCCACTCCCTGACTCCTCATACATGATATAACTT
This sequence comes from Cheirogaleus medius, assembly GCA_008086735.1. NCBI lineage: Eukaryota > Metazoa > Chordata > Mammalia > Primates > Cheirogaleidae > Cheirogaleus > Cheirogaleus medius. Next base: position 13,828,382 of record VBSM01001979.1, on the reverse strand, counting down.
TATATTCATACCTGGTGTAACTTTATATTCAACCCCTATACTACAAGAACCTAAGCCTATTTCTAAGATAATTAGTTTTCCTAAAGAATATATATCATTTTGCATCTATCACCCTTCTCTCAAACAGGCACCGGACCTTTCTTTTATTCCTGTTACTGTGTTTCCCCGAAAATAAGACCTACCCATAAAATAAGTCCTAGCAGGATTTCTAAGCATTTGCACAATATAAGCCCTACCTCAAAAATAAGGCCTAGTGATGGGTGTGGCTACACAGTATATCTGCACAACCCATGCATTTCGTTGCGGAGTGGTAAAGAAGAGGAGCAGCCCTTCTCATCTGCCCCATCGTGACAGCTACTATCCCAGAGGTGACCAGAAAGGTACAGGCAGCCCCAGCAACAAGGTCGGCTCCCCCTGTCAGATCCTGGCCATCCTGTGCGTGCTGCAAACTGAAGCTTTGAGTGGAAAGTAACACATGCCCTGAAAATAAGCCCTAGGGTGTCTTCTTGAGGAAAAATAAATATAAGACACTGTCTTATTTTCGGGGAAACACGGTATGTCTGCCTTCTCTCTATGTGCCTCACCTGACTCCTCGTTTAGACTGTAAGCCAAGACTTACACCCCTTGGAACCTCAGCACTGGGCTGAAGGAGGCCCTCACTGAATATTCAAGTTCATGATGATAGAGTTTTAAGGTCAATTCTTCTGCCAAGAAATGTAAGATAAAATAGTCAGCTGGTATGTCATTTAATTTCAGACCCTAATGTGTGGTGGAGGGGTATGAGGTGAGACACGAGAGGATGGGAAGCATACATTAGCTCTCAACCTGTGGGGCCCTTTACAAGATAGGAGAAAATAGATAAATCATTTGTTTATCACAGGGCCTAGAACTTAGTAACAATTCAATATATGTTGCATCACCCATGTAGGTTGGCACGGTTGCTCTCTTGCTGCTTCCCAATATAGTTGAAAACATAAAACACTCACTTTTCCAGCCTATACAACTTTGGAAAAGTATTCTGAGGTTGTCTGGAAAACTTTTTATTTCCTGATAAAAGAAATAAATGGCTGATTCTTTGCTGACCTCTTTCTCCTTGCCTTGAACACAGAGGAGACAGAGCTGAGAAGGCCATCCAGTGATACTACTTGGGCAGGCCAAGAGAATCACAGAGAATGGCATCAAGGCGTTATTGGTGGTGGTATTTTTCTCTCATTTGTAGCCAGAAGAGTACCTATCTGACACACAATATAGCTATTATTATTAATTCCTGTTCTAGAAAATGTTATTGCCTGTGTCTGTAGCAAATTAGCTATGTACAGACCAAACAGGAATAGCTAATCAATCGATGCCTCATGGAAATATTAGCCACATGATATCTTGTGTTTACATTTATTCATTGTAAATGAAAATTGTTTGAATTTCAAAAAATTGTCTGACTACCAAAAGAATAAAGCCTCCAAATATTTTAGTGGGGGAAAATTAATTATCAAGTGGCAAACATTATTTTGTAAGGTTTTAATCTACATATATCAATTGCTAATATTATTGAGCTTTAAATTCGTGCTAAGTAAGCATGATCCAGACACTTTGAACACCTCTACGTTTAATTTTTTCAACTCTACTACATATTCAGGACTACAAACTAATATACCAAGGAGAAAGTATGCTTAGAAAAGTTAAATAACTTGCTTAAGACAAACAGCTAGATAGTTGCAGAGGCGAAAATCAAACTTGAGTTTGTCAAGTTCTAAATCTGTGTTGTTAAATATTTCACATATTCTCTCATAAGATAGCCTAATCCAGAGAAGTGAAAATACACAAAATCACTATTTATAATTTGAAATTTTATTTTGTATTTTTAGCTCCAAAATTATGTATTTCAAAATATCTTACATGCATTTAACCAGTGTTTATCTAGTGACTACTCTGTGTATATGGTAGGCCCTATGAATATAATATTGGACAAGATAGCTATGGTTTCTGCTCTCAACAAATACATGATTTACTAGGAAAGGCAAATAATAACTTACACATTAAAATAAACAGTGATTATCAACATAGTTCTTATGTGAGAAATTGGAGATCACTTAAGTCCCTTTTGTGGTATTAGAGATTTTTTTCCAGAATTATCTAAGCTGAGATTTGAAAGATAGATAAGAACAAGGACATATAATGGAAAAGGGGACGATCATTCCTAGAAAAGAGAATAACTTGTGACATTTAAGCAAAAGGCTGGATATAGGTAATACTTAGGAGATGAATTGTAGTAGGACATGAGAGCTTTAATAAAGAATTGTTTATTTATGCACCTTTATAAACTAAAAGAAATAGAAGTTATTGAAATAGGCTTTACATGTCAGAATAACAGGATCAAATTTTGCATTTTAGAAAGGTCACTTTGGTTTGTGGGTTGGTGAATAAATTAGAGAGGCGTTTGTGTGAAAGCATGGAAACTCTCCATTCATCTCAATGCATTTTCAGGTTGAAAGTTTGGAAGCATATGCAATATTCTCTATAAGAAATTGTGGTGAAGTTCTCATCTTGAATGTGGACATAATAGTGTGGAAATGTCAGGGATGCTGGAGACCATCCATGGCTCTCGAATCTCAGGTGGGCAGGGTACGGGAGATGAAGCAGGCATCACCTCTGCACACTGCAGTGGAAAGGATGCTTTTAGAGAAGTTTTCATGCAAAGAGGCGAAGATGTCAGGGAGCTTTTTATTGGTAGAATGTGAGTTTGGTTGGGTAGATCTTAAGGGCAAGGGAGGAAAAAGAGAAAAGAGAGACGTTCAGTAGAGGATGGGTTGGATTTAAACAAACAAACTGCACAGAGTTTTGAGGATGAGAGTCTGAAACAGTATTGACAACTCAAGGGATTCAGGGTGTGACCTTGGGGATTGTGGGTGAAATTCCTAATGAATGAATTTATGAAAATTTGAGATTATAAGACAATAGCTTCAATAATCCTTCTTGAATGAATGGCTTTTAGGTCCCCGAGGATTTAGCTGGGACTTCTCAGCATGCCATACAGTGGCAGCTGTGTGAAACCGTGGCATACTCATGCTCCCCGAGTTGGTCAACTCTTGCAATGTTGAGCAAGATTGATAGGTGCATGGAATAATAAAATAAATAAATAAAGCACGAAGAGAAGGGTTATAAGCATAGTTCTTGCCTTCAGGGAATTTATAATACAATTGGAAAGACTGGTAATGCTTTTTTCCCTGAATGATTTACTTGTCACTTTTAAAGCTGTTATAATCCGTTTTTTCCTCTTATCTCACATTGCTTATCAGCTAGATTTTTCTTTTTTTCAAGTCACGACCTAAGGGCAAATATATAGTGTTCCAAAGCAGGTCAAAAGCCTTGTTCTGTCTTAAGAGCAACAGAGGATAAGTTATCTTGATTCCTAACTTGATTGAACATGTAACAACTTTGCAAATGAAAACCAGAAACAGAGTCTGGGAACCAAGAGAATACATCACGATAGCAAAATATCAAACCTAGAGGCTTGCATATCCATGGCATGTGACACACAGATTGAGGCATTCTAGACCTGCACTATTCAATAGAAACATAATGTGAGGCAGAAATGCAAACCACGTATGTCATTTTACATTTCCTAGCAGCCACATTTTAAAAGTAAAATGAAGCATGTTATATTGATTTTAAAAATATATTTTAATTAACCCAACATATTCAAAACGCTATGCTTTTAATGAGTAGTCAATACAAAATACTTATTAAGGAAATATTTACATATTTACATTATGTTTTATTTCATAATAGATCTTTGGAATCCAATAGGTATTTTAGACTTGGGGTACATCTCAATTCAGACTAGCCACATTTCAAGTTCTTAATGACTACACGTGACTTGGGACAGTGTGGCTCTAGATATCTTGTTTAGTGTGGGTTGTCAAAATGCTAAACTCGGGAAATATTTTGTTTGAGTGTTTTACAAAAGTTTACAAATACATATTTGTTGTTTCATTAATAAAAGAGTTAAATATATTAGTTTTCTCCTAGATTTAGTCATGTAGAGGAATTTATTAATTCCTTTAGTCAATAAACAATTGCCAGGCATTGAGCTAGGATGCCCTAAAGGAATTTAAAGTCTAGTAAGAGAAATAGAAGACAAAGCATGCTAAGTCAGATGATATATGTGAGATCATGTTACTTGTTTCCCAGAGCCTAAATTCCAGAGTTCTTAAAGTGGCTTTGCTCCTTGCAATTCTCTGACTCCTCCTCCCACCTACCCTTAAGCTTACCCTGATGTGCCATGCTGTTCCTTGCTTGGACTTGATTATGCCAAACATGTTCCCACCTCAGGGTCTTAGCATGTGCTCTTTTCTCTGTCTGGAACATCATCCACATACATAGTTAAATGACTGCTTCCTCCAAGTCTCTGCTCAAAGGCTACCTTATTAGAGATACTGCCCCTGCCCATCTTTGCTCAAATCGTACATGCCATGAGGCTTCATGTTTTGGCTCTGCCTCGTTTTTCTCCACAGCACTTAATAACACTGTTATGCTTAATTTTATGTATCAACTTGGCTGGGCCACGGTACCCAGACATTTGGTCAAACATAATTCTAGATGTTTCTGTGCAGGTATTTTTTGTATGAGATTAGCATTTAAATCAGCAAGCTTTGTGTAAAGCAGATTGTCCTCAATGCTGTGGGTGGGCCTCATCTAATCAGCTGAAGGTCTTAATTTAATGAAGACTGACCTTCCCCAATTAGGAAAGAATCCTGTCAACCGACAGGCTTTGGACTTGGACTGCAATAACACTCTCTCTGGGTTTCCAGCCTTCTGACCAGGTGCATATTTTCAACTTGTACCTTCACAATTGCATGAGCCAATTTCTTAAAATAAATCTCTCAGAGTCTCCATCTATCTATTTTTCCACATCCTGTTGGTGCTGTTTCTCTAGAGAATCTTCACAAACACGATCTCTTAGATTTTATTTATTTGTTCATTTGCCTGCTCTATGCTTTCCCAGGTAGAATTCATGCTGAGTGGAGTGGTCAAATATACATACTTAACAAGCTACAGGAGGAGTCATAAATATTTATGAAAGTAGAAATTTGTGCAGGTACAAGTGAGCTTCATGCAGCTTCATGGAAACCATAAACAAAAAATGTTGGGATTAGCAAAATACAAGGGTAGAGTTTTTGGTCATCTGAAGTCAAAAGGCGAAGAAGAGGACACAAAAATCCTCATCACACATTCTCTATAGACTGGCCAGGACCACTCCATGGTCAGTGGTTTCTTATTTGGAAGGAATGTTGGTCAGTTGTACTGTTGAAACTGCAAAAAGGGAGAAGCAACATTAGGTGGTCTATTGAAGTCAGCAGTGGAGCAAGTCTTTCCAAAGGACCAGTTCTGTTTAACCCTTAGGGAAGGATGCCTAATGCCAGTTAATGAGGTAGAGGGTACAATAAGTTGTGTCCATCCTCCTATCCTGCCATGGCCAGAAACTCAGTTTTAAGGTTTCTCTGGTGACCCCTTGGTCAACAGGAGGTCCGTTCAGTTGGTTATGAGGCTAGGATTTTATTTTTATATCTCATTGGTTATAAATATCTAGAGAAATATATAATAGAAATGCAAGTAATTATAAATGTGTCTGTTTATATACTATTAATATGTATGTGTTATATAGACTGAATGTATGTATTATCCCAAAATTTGCATCTTAAAGCCCTAAACACCAGTGTGGCTGTATTTGTAGTAAGAAACTAATTAAGGTTAAATGAGATCATAGGGTCAGGCTCTGATCCAATAGAATTAGTGTTCTGATAGAAGAGAGGCATCATAGAGTTTGCTTCCTCTCTGCCATGTGAGGGCACAGTGAAAACCTAGCCATTGGCATGGCCAAGAAGAGAGATCTAACCAGGACTCAAATGGGCATTCACCTTGATCTTGGACTTCTAGCCTTCAGAACTGTGAGAAAATAAATTTCTGTTCCTAAGCCACCCATTGGTATTATGTTAGGACAACCTGAGCAGACTAGGGCAATATGTATAGCTGTGTCCACAAAGAAGATGTGTGCAGCAACACCTTGATAGTAATGAGCACACCTAGCACCCAGATTTTGGCTTCTAAGTACCATTTTCCATTAAAAAGAATGAGAGTTCCTCAGAAAAATGGCTGATTACAGTCCTGAAGCAGAGAAAGTATAAAATGAACCAAAGCATCTTGAACTGCCAGAAAGTAAAGAATAATTAAAGCATAATGAGTAAAAATCAAAAGGATACAGAAGGCAGCTTGCTGGTCACATGTAAGAAAATTAGAGTATCAAATTAAATACTGACAGTAATGAATTACAAGCATTGAATCAAACATGAAACCGTAAGCTCATACTAGTACATGTTAATGAATAAATTAAAATTTCAATGATTATTGAGTTATTTACATAATTTCAAACACCATCCCAAAAAACTCTCATTAATTACAGAGAGAAAAAGTATAATTTTGCAGTGGAGAATATGACAGAGATGACCTTAATTAAGACACCAGCTGTGTACATCATTAGTAAAATGACAAATCACATACCTCCTGATAAGAAAATGCAGCCTGCTTCAGTGATATTCCTACCAAAATTGTAGAATCTAAATCTAATTAGAAAAAAAAAATAGACAACTTAAAGGACACTCTACAAATTGGCCTATAATTTTGAAATTGTCAAGGTTACAAACATCAAGGAAAGACTCAGAGAGGATTCCAGGGTGAGAGAGACTAAAAAAAACGCGATCACAAAATGCAATGTGCGATCCTATGTTGGATCTAAAGGACATTATTGTTTCATATAGTAAAACTTGAATGTGGTGTAAGGATTAATGGTGGTAACTTACTGGTTTTAAAGCCCTGATTTAGACTTCTGTGCCATAGCTATGTCAGAGAATGCTCTTGTTTGTAGGAAATATACATTAAACTGTTAGAGGTGATCATCAGCTAAGCAATTTATTCTCAAATGATCAGAAATACACATAGTTATTTGTGCTGTACTTGCAACTTTTATGTAAGTTTGACTTTTCCATTTTTTTTAATTAAAAAAATCATAAATTAAATGCAAGGTGCCACTCTAAAACGTGCCAGCTTTCCATCCTCCAGGCCATTCAAACCATGCTGCTTTCTGCATGTCTATTAAACTCCAGGACTTCACATCCAGGGAACTGCTCTCCAAGCCCCCAAATTAGCTGAACCATCTTGTCTTTACACTAACAACAGTATCATTTTCTCTTGCCACTGGAGGATTTAGTGAGTTTTTAGAAGAGAGATATCTAATTGCTTTGAGTCAGTATATTTTAAATGATCTGGTAGCACCATGCTTTATATCCTTTTCAGCACTATTCACATTTTAAAAGAAGAGCTTGTTTTTACAAAGAATGAATATCGAGTGAAATCCACCTGGAGTACAGGTGCTTCTGGCAAACCTTGAAATACAGTAGTAATTCCAGACATGACACCTAGTTCTAAAACATAGTCTCTACTAGAACTCACAGCATCAGAGCTGGCCTGTGGCTTGCACCTGTAATCCCACCTACTCTGGAGGCCGAGAGGGAGGATCCCTTGCAGCCCAAAGTTAGAGACCACCTTGGGCAACATAGTGAAACCCTGTCTCTTCCAAAAAAAAAAAAAAAATCTCACGAAATCCAGCAGAAAGAAACTAGCTGATAGTGTTTATGGGTAGATGTTCTTTTTACTATCATAAATGATATTATACGATGCAAATCATAGCTCACCATTTCTCTGAAAAATTCTTTCTTTTGTTGTCAATGCCTAAAATAAATTTAAACTTTTTAACATAATTCACCTGGCCTGTTATGACCAGGATCCTGTCTACCTATTAATATTAACTGTGGCTAATGGCTACCTGTTAGCCATTCGCTGGCTGGAATGAATGATGCATTTGCTTTAGTGAACTTCAAAGTCCTGCTAATGTCAAGGCTTCCTACTCTTGCATAGGGTATTTCAATTGTTTCAGATGGCCCATCTTGTCCTCTCCCAATTAATATATAAAATATTTTTTGCATATTGATAATTTGAAACTATAATGAAGTGTCAAGAACAAATCTAAAATGGCTCTTCTTAAAGATCATTATTCTTAATATCTTTGTTCAGTATTTATGTGGTTGGAATCACTTTATCCCATTTAGTACAATATAAAGCCATTGAATAAACATTTCTATGTAATTAAAGTACTTTATAAACATATTTATCAATGATTCCATGATAGTTGATTTTTTGCATAATCTCTAATTTATATGACTAACAGTGTTTAACATTTTATATTTTATCTATTTTCTGGATAACATGAATAAGATTATGATGAGTATCTATGCACATATGTATTTACCAACATTTTTGATTATTAACCGCAGTTGCATTATCTGTATAGAATAATTTGCCAGTATCCACATCTCTAGATCAAAGTACTAACATATAAATATTTTCAGAAAGCTCATACTTCCAGAAGTACACGAGAGTTCTTTTTGTACTACATACTTGCCAAGATTTCATAGGCTCGTTTTTTTATCTTTTGCTAATTTATTATCATTCTGTATATTACTAAAAATAATAATAGTAATAATTTTTGAGCATCGTGTGTATGCCAGGCTCCACATGAAACGTATTTTTAAATTATTTATGACATATTCAATGTGATTGCATGAAAAACATTGTTTTAAATCATTAACTATTATATTGACTCTTTTTTTTAAATGTAGTTTCTCTATTCATCTAGTTGAGACCTAATGTTGTTTTTATCATTTTGTATAAGCCCTTTATATGGTAAAACATTAAATTTTTGTTTCTCAATATATTATTGGAATTTTAATGTGTTTAGCAATATTGTAAAGTTGTATTCATGTCTAAAATAAAAATAAGAAATGCTTATTATAGATAATTTATCATATATAAACTTAGTAATTTAAAATTAAAATAATTTATGATTCCATATGCAAAAAATTAATCACCTAACACTTAGAAAAGATTATGTACTAATCTTTCTAACATAAGAATTTGGTATATTGTCCAGATTTTCTTTGTAGATATAATATATACATTTTTACTTGTTTTACAAAATATCATTTTGAAAAGCTAAATAAAGATTTAGCTAAATTAGCAAATCTTCATTTCCTTTTGAGGAATTAAATGAATGTAACTTCACTTATATATTTAACAATTGCCATACTATTAGTCATTTGTATGCCTCTATTTGTTTTTTATATTTTTAAATGATATTAATGATAAGCATGTTTGTCTACAAACATTTGTGTTAGTTTCTCATTATTTCCTTAGGTGGAGGTTCTTGAGATTGAATTACTGAATTTGTCCAAAGGGATTTGCCACTAGGATGATCTGGCCTGATGCAGCCTGTGAGCTGGCTAAGCAGTCTCTGTAGGGCTGTTGTCCTCATTTCTAATGCTGGAGCTTGGATTTGGAAATACAGGCAGTGAGGAAGGGAAAGTGAATGGAAAGAAGTGAGTGAGAGCAAGAGCAAGCTATGAGATATATTACATATATATCCCTGATTCAACCTGACTAATATACAGAAAAAGACCAGAGAAAACATAAAATGCAAAAAATATAATAATAATGATGGCTAATCTTGTTATAGCATTTACTATTTCCAGGCACTATTCTAAATGCTGAATATATAATAAAACTTTTAATCCTCACAATAGCTCTATGAGATTACTATTTTTCTTTTTATAGATGAGAAAAATTGAAGCACAGAGATATTAGGTAATTATTAAGTAATTATCAGACAATATGCTGGTGACCTAGATAATTTTGAACAAAAGCAAATAAAAAAAACAAAACAATAATACCTTCATTGACTGATATGTTTTTGCTTTGTTTTCATTTTTTCTTGATACCTCCTATTGTCAAAACTTGATCACAAGTGGACATCTGCTGTTTAACAATCTAAACCAGGTTAAGAAGTAGCAGACAAGAAAGGATGATAGTTATTCTGAATTTGCAGTCTGATGTGACCTCAAACACCTGGACTTTTCTAAATTTTGTTTTTCTTATTGTCAAAACTACTGAGTGATTTAACTTTTTGGCTCCATACTGAGTTCATTGTGTATGTTGCTGTTTTTAAAACATTTTGCGTCTAATCTGAAATTCTGGAAGTTGTCGTCAATGAAGAAACCAAGTGTTTAGGTTGTAAAATTTGAAAGAATAAGAGGAGAAAAGGAAGTCTCTTTTTGACATGCATAAAAGCATTCATTAAACTTTAGCAAACGTATTTGAAGTTGCTTTCATCCCCCAAAAAGCCAATCTATAGAAAAAAGGTTAAGACAATCTAAAGCAATTTATTGTTACTAAATATACAGTAATAAATTAATGTGTCTTGAATGTAGGGAAGCAGCCAGAGTAGGAAGAACAATGAGCGTAGAAATCTAAGGTGAAGACTAGAGATTCTAATTTAATCATAGATTGTAGTGGGTCAGAGAGCCTATATTTTCAAAATTTCCCAGATATTGTCTAAAATGTAGCTGATTTGGAAATAATCACTCTAGGCTTCAATGAGGCACACTAGAGTTTTTTAAACCAGTAATATAAAAGGATCAGATTTGCATTTCAGAATGACCTATTTTTGCCATATTGGAGAATGGATTAAAATAGAAAAGAGTCTAAGCAATTTCATAAATTAAAGTTTTCCAGAAGAAATAAGATAGAACATGTTTATTCATATTTAAAAATAATTTGATATTAATAGGTGAATTATATTTACATTAGAGTTTATTTTAAAATTGTGCAAAGTAGGCCTTTATTTTAAGTAGACCTTACTTTACTTTATTTTAAGTAACCTTACTTTACATAGACCTTCCTTTACAAACAAAGAAATACAAACTTTCTGCCTCTAAGACTCACCTTCTTATGGAAGACTTATGGCTTGTTCCTTAGTATTAGTAGTAATCTGGCAATAAGAGAACCTGAGTTTTCACCTTACTATTGTCACTCTTAGCTTTGCCTTCCAAGGTAAGACAGTTATCTTCTCAAGACCTCAGTTTCTAATTTTATAAAAAAGAGATAAAATAATGTCTTTAAATTATATGTAAAGAATAATAAAATAGGGAATGTTTAGCAGGTTTTTAATAGATTAAGAATTATTACTATAATTTATATTGCAGTGATGGTCATAAAAGGCAACAAATATAATTTTTATTGATCATGGGTTCTAACTTTTCTTTTTCCATTTAAATCCCAGAAACAGGTAATGTTCTAAAATTTGGTTGGGTTAAGAGTGAAGTATGAAGTATAAACTTCATTGTCAGTCACTTTGCATGTATTCATAATCATGACCTAGGGGAAATTATCAAAAGCAGTGCTTCTCAAACTTTAATGTAACTACAAATCAGCCAGAGATTTGTTACAATGGAGAATCCAATGTCATTTGTCAGGGTGAGACCCCAAACTCTGCTCCTCTAACACCCACTGACGTGAGTGTTGCTAACCACAGGCCATACATTCAGTAGAAAAGATCCAGACAAGTCTTCGTTTAACAAAGGAGGCAAGTGAGGCCCAGCTGGAAAAATAGCCTCATAAGGAACCCCAGAACTATATAGGAGCTGAGGCAAGATTAAGCCCCACACTAACTGTTGCCAGCATTCTTACGACTATACTGTCATAGCTTCCCCCTGAACCAAAGTGTAGTTGAGCATGTAGCTCCTTGGGCATGTGGTTCCAAGAATCTGATAGTTTCTTTCCTATTATGAAATGTAGGGAATATATATAAAATATGCATATATATAAAATATGCATGTGTGTGTATATATATGCACATATATATAATGCTGACCCACACCCACTAAATCAAACTCACAATATAATAATGAGTCTTGATCAGTAATCATAGTTAGAAAAACATAGCTGAAGCTTAACAAATATTTAGTGCATCAAGATGTTCTTCATTTCTTTGTGTACATCCTAAGTTCCCTTTGGTATTATAGGTATGCCTGAAGAACTTCTTCTCTTTTGCAATATTATTTTTATGTATATTGATCATTGGATATTGTTCCATAGCTCTTTGCTATATTCTGTTCAATCTTTAATTGAAATTATAATTGAGATAATTGTAGATTAGGGTATTCCATACATCCTTTACTAAATTACCCCCAAGGATAATATCTTGCAAAATTATTATAAAATATCTCAGCTAGGATATTGATATATTATATCAATGATCATATTCAGATTTCTCAAGTTTTACTTGTACTTCTTATGGTGTTTGTGTGTGTGTGGTCTATTATTTTTCCCATAACCTCAGTTAAGATACAGAAGAGCTCCCTTAGCACAGGACCCCTAGTTTGCCTTTTGATAACCCACCCACCTCCCTTTTCCCTACCTTCATTGCTAACACCTAACAACTACTAATACATTCTCCATTTCTAAAACGTTGTCATTTCAAAAATGTTGTATAAATGGAATTGTGCATTGTGTAACCATTAGGGATTGGAGTTTTTATTTTTTTAACTCAGCATAATTTCCTAGAGATCTAACCAAGTTGTTGCATATATCGATAGTTCATTTATTTGTAATAAAATGAGCTGAGCAAAAGGAAGACTGAATAATATTTTGTGTTTTATTTGTACCATGGCTTCAACTGACGAAGTACATTTGGCTTTCTCTAGTTTTTGGCCATCACAAATAAAGCTGCTGTGAACATTTGTATATAGGTTTCTGTGTGAGCATAAATGTTCATTTGCCTGGGATAAAAACCCAGGAAAGCAATTGCTGGGTCATGTGGTATGCCTACAAGTAAACTGCCAAACTCTTTCCAAATTGCCTACCATTTTACATTCCCACCAGCAATGTGTGAGTGATCAGTGCTCTGTATCCCCACCCGTATTTTGTGTTGTCACTATATATTTTTTTTATTTTAGAGATTATGATAGTTATATGGTTATGTCTCATTGTATACTTAATTTGCATTTTTCTCAGAAATAATGACAGTGAACATCTTTTAATATGTCTATTTGTGAACTATGTATGTTTATACATGTTTTTTGCTCATTTTCTAATTTTGTTGTTGATAGTTTTGCTTCTTTTAACTTTTAAGAGTCATTTATGTATTCAAGATATCATCAGTTCTCTGTCAGATATGTACTTTGCAAATATTTTCTGCCACTCTGTAGTTTTTCTTTCATTCCTTTAACAGGGTCTTTCATAGAACAAATATTTTTAATTTTGAGTTCCATTTACTAATTTTTCCTCCTGGTATAACAATTAAGAAATCTGTATAGCCCTAGATAACAAAGTCTTTGCTTTCTTTCTTTTTCTAAAGGTTTTATAATTTTACATTTACATTGATATTCATGATCCATTTTGAGTTAATTTTTTATAAGGTATAGGACAAGTTCAAATTTCATTGTTTTTGCCTATGGATTTCCAATTGTTCCAGCACCATTTGTTGAAAAGCCTATCCTTCCTGCATTGAATTGCCTTGCAGCTCTGTCAAAAGTCAATGAAGCAAATCTATTTAAGTCTATTGTGGTTCTCCATTCTGTTCCATTAATCTATGTGTCTATCTCTCCATCAATTCCATATGACCTTACTGTAGCTATATAGTGAGCCTTAAGTAGGGTGATTCTTCCCACTTTATTCTACATTCTCGAGATTGTTTAAGCTATTCTAGTGCTGTGACTTTCCATATAAATTTTACAAATAAGATTGTCCACATCTGCAAAAAAGCATTGCTGGAATTGTAATACAGATTGCATTAATTCTATTGATCAATGTTGGGGGAATTATATCTTTACTGTATTGATTTTTCCAGTCCGTAAATGTGGTAGGTAGGTCTCTCTGTATATTTAGATTTTCTTTGAAATATTTTATCAGCAGTTTGTAATATTCAGTACATAGATCTTGTATGTTTCCTTAAGTTTATATTAAGTATTTCATTTTCTTTGAAGAGATGTTAAAAGGTGTTATGTTTATAATTTCAGTTTCTTCATGCCTATGTTTAGTATATAGAAATATTGTTGATGTTTGTGTGTTGACCCTCTAACCTGCAACCTTGCTAAACTCACTACTCAATCATTCCTAGGAGGTTTTGTGTATATTCCTTGGGGTTTTCTACAGAGACCATCATGTCATGTGCAAAAAAAGAATTTTATTTGTTTTTCATCCAAATCTGTATGTTTTTTATTTCTTTATCTTGTTTTATTACAATAGTAATAACATCAGTAGAATGTTGAATAAAAGTGGTAAAAATGGACATACTTACCTTGTTCTCAATATCAGGGGGAAAGCACTTAGTCTTTCACCATTAAGTATCATGTTAGCTATAGGGTTGTATGGATGTCCTTTACCAAATTGAGACAGTTACTGTCTATTCATATTTTTCTGAGAGTTTTTATCATAAATAGGTATTGAATTTTATCTAATTTTTTGCAGCAGTTAATATAATTTTTTTCCTTTAGCCTTTGATTTGGTGGATTATGTTCAAATCTCTGGAATGAAACCTACTTTGTTATGATGTATTATTCTTTTCATAAATTGTTAGATTTTATCTTCTAATATTTCATTGAATACTTTTAAATCTAAATTCATGAGAAATATTAGTATATATTTTTGTTTTGTTTCACTTTTAGACAGCCATTTTCTGGTATTGTTATTGAAATTGTATTGCTTCATAAAATGAGTTGAGGGAAGTTCCATTATTTTCTATAATCTGGGATAGATTGTATAGAATTCCTGCTAAGTTCTTCCTTAACTGACTGATAGTTTTCCTAGTGAAACCATCTGAGTCTTGAGATTTCTTTTTTAGGATCTTTTAAATTGTCAATTCAACTTATTTAATGGTTATAGGTCTGTCTATTTAATCTTGGTTGTGGTTTTTGAGGAAATAATCAAGAGGGAATTTATGATGATATAAATTTTCATAATAGATTCAAAAAGGATGTAGAAAGTCTAAAATAATAACCATAGAAAAATGTTCAAAGGACTTAGAAGGCCTACCCTTATAAGATGCACAAAGGTAAAGTTTTAAGAGTTATTTCTACCAAACTTTCTAGGTAGAAGGAAAGACACATAACATATACACAAACTAATTTAAAAGCAGAATTTTCAAAATAATAACAATAATGTTAGATAATTAAAACTATTATTTGTTAAATGGATAATAAGGACAAAATAATGTTTTTCTCAGGCTATGAAGAATGTTTCAACATTAGAAACTCTATCAATGACATTCAAAATTCAGTCTTTACAGTCAATATAATAATCTGCCTAAAAAACCCAGATGAATCACCTAAAATTTGTTAGAACTAATGAGGGAGTTCAGTACATATAAAATACACATAGAGCAAAATGACTAGAAAATATAATGCAAAAAATAAATTTCATTCATATAAACACAGAATAGTAAAATATGCTTAGCAATGAATCTCAAAAGAAATATACAACATGTTTTTTAATTAATATTTTAGTAAATAAAATCAAATGAAGTTTAAATATAATAAGGGAATATCTCAAGTTTGTCAGTTGGAAGACCCATATTATAAAGTTGTCAGTTCTTCCAAATTAATCTACAATGTCAATATAATCAGAATTGTAGACCTGATGAGATTTAAATGTGAAATTTAAGAAACCGATTCTTAAGCTTGTATGGAAGTCAAAATGTGTAAGGAATAGCCAAAGAAATTTTAAATAAAGAAAAGTTTTAAAAAATGTAAATAAATATAAAAATACAGTGTGAGTCTAAAACATTTAGGGTGGTGTTATACAGGACCTGCATATAGATTTAGATTCATAAATTAAATTAGTTTAAAAGTAGATCCATTTATAAATACAAACTTAGACTACCACTGAGGTAAAATTTCAAATCAATAACAAAATGATCACTTATTCACTATACTGGAGGAGACAGAGTTAGATTCATACTTCACAATTAATGTACACAAGAGATTCCAAATGGAGAGGGATTCAAACCAAACCATAAAGATATAATAAGTACAGGGAGGTGTTCCTATGGTTATTTGGAGAAGAATACATTCTCACATAAGCCATAGTATGAGAATATATAAAGAAATAAATAGATCACTTTAACTACACACAAGTTATATTTCCTAAAGCATAAAAGAATAATAAACAAAGATAAAAGATAACTGATAGACTATGAAAAATATTTGCAACATGTGTAACAGAAAAAGGATTAACATTGATAATACAAAAATATCTGCACAGTAAAAAGAAACAAACAACCCAGTAGATGCAAGGGTAAAAGATATGGGCAGGTAATTCACAATACAAATGCAAATGGGTAATATTCAGATGGAAATATGTGCAATATTACAAGTAGTTAGGAAACGCAGACTAAAACCATGAGATAAGACTTTTTCCCACTCATCAAACTATCCAAACTGTTACAAGATTACTATTATGTAGACTTAATGAGGATCCAAATAACTGAACCATCACACACTAAGATAGGAGTAAGTTTAGGAATAATTTTTGGAAGACAGTTTTCCATATTTATCATAATTTTATGGAAAAATTTTACTTTTTATGAGTCCATCCTATTTCACCAGTGCACACAGATCTGTGTACAAAGATAGTTTACGTAATGTTGTTTGTAATAATGTACAATTGGAGGGGAACTAAACATTCATCAATAAAGGCTGGAGGAGAAAATCAAAATATAAGGAATACTATTAAAAAGAAATATGTGGAATAACATGCATTGCAATGAAAATATCTAAACATATTGTTAAATCTAGAAAATGAGAGTAAGATGAGGAGATATAGGGACAAAATCAGAGACACAGAGCTAACAACAAAATGTGTATAAAAATAGATTAGAGAGGTTGTACGTGTGTGTGTGTTAGAAATATCTGTGTTTGTATGAATGAATGCATATGAATGAATTTCTATAATTTATACAAAAAAAGCAGAAATATTAATATCACTCATTTCAAAACAAGTCAGACTTCTTACTCAATCCCTCTGGCAGGATTTTTGTCAGCAGGTCAGCCAATTCTGCTTTGATCCGTCCAGTGACTGGAAACTACGTAAGCCAGTGTCCACTCTTACACTGTTTTCGTTTCCTTTTGAGGAATCTCTTAAGATAAGATAAAATATAAGTTAAAAAAATCCAAGTATTTTCTTTGTGTAACATCCAGGAACTGCTGATGGTTGATCCAGTGTTCAATTGTCTTATGATTTGAGGAGGAAAAAATAAATTGAGAAAGGAGGAAGAGGAAAGGGGCAGGGGATTGGGGAAGAGGCTGGGAGGAACAAAGGATGAAATGGGTGTGAGTGGGGTGCAGAGGGTGATGTGAAATGGTTTAGAAAATAATCTAGAAGGAAAAACCAGAAACAAGTTGACTTTGTCTCTACTTTGGCCGTGACCCAAAATGTTCCCACTGCCCAATAGAGTCCACATGGATATAATGTCTACTGTGACATAGAAGGAAAAGAAAGTGTTAGTGGCAGATAGTGTTCGATCACAAATAAGCTATTCATTGGAGAATAATAAAAGAGCATAAGACTGAAAGTAAGAATAATTCAAAATCACATGACATGACATATAAATAGGCAACTTACATAAACATTGGAATATCCTTATTTTAATGTTAGCCTTTGCCCTTGAAAATATTGACCTTCAGCTCAACCATGTGTTCTTAGAAATCAGTAGAAGTCCAGAAATTCTCTCAACATTTTTTTGGCTAACCACAAAGGACTACTCAGCTTTCATATAGTTGATTATCAGATCCATCTCCTAAAACTCACAGAGAAGACCACGTCCCTTTTTTCTGATGATGTCCATAAAACTCACAGATGATTTCCTTTACTTCCCTCTATAAACCCTGGGTCTCCTTCCTTTCGTTGTGTGATAGTCTTCATTAATGAAAGTCTCCACATTGCAACAATTTAAATACAATCATCTCCTAAACTGTTGAGTAGATATTGTCTTTCATACTGTCTCATCTCTCAGCTTAGTATTTTTCATAACTCCTTATCATGTCCTATTATATTGCACTATTTACCATTTCTTCAGGGGGAAGTTTGTTCTACTTATTTTGGTTCTAACATGTACATCATTACAGTATGCACTTTCATGTGTCTTCTCCCCCAGTAGAATCTGAATTTTTTTATACCAGGAACCCATGCTACTTCATATCTTTAAAAGTGATCATAGTACTAAAAACGCTGTGTTTAAACATGTAAATTAATAAATGCATGCATGAATGAATGTAATCAATGTATGTAGTTGACATGAAACATATGGCAAGAAGACATACAGCGTCTATAGGTTTTTCAATTCTTCCTTAGAAGTGTTGGTTTATAGCAGAATTTTTTATCCTAAATAAGTCTCTTATTGAATTTTAATTAAAAATATTTTAATGTGCTCTGTATTTACTTTAGATAAATACTATAGTGTCTTCTCAAGTCCTAACTAAATTGATGGTAAATGGTAGAAGACCACCTGAAATCATATCCCCATCCTCATGTATCAGTTATCTATTATTGCATAATGAACTGATATAAAATCTAATGACTTAAAATAATATTTATTCAGTTCAGGCATCTGTGAGTCTGTTGGGTAGTTCTTTCTGTCTTATGTGAACACAGTTGTCTACCTGTGGTCAGTTGTGTATAATTTCAGCATCTTTGCTAATTTTGCCTTGGCTTCTTTGGGCTTTTCTGGCTTCTGTTGGGGCACATTCGCATGGCTGATTGTTGGCTGACTGCCATTCTTGGGTGCCTGACGTGACTAGGCCACCTGTCTTGCACTTTCAGTAGCTAGTCTTGCATTCATAGCATGGCAGAAGTACAATAGAGAAATCAGAAGCCCTCAGATCTCCTGAGGGCTTGGCTTGGAAGTGGCATACAACTGCATACTGTTGGCCAGATTACATCATGTAGCCAGAACAAAGTCATGGATAGGAAAAGAAAACCAGCATTTGATGGAAGGAGCTGCAAACTCACAATAAATAGGGCGTACATCCAGGCAGCAATGAAACATTGGAAATATTTCTACAATCAATCTACAACACATAATTCAAGTAAAACTGAGCAATTTTGCTCTCCCCTGAGATAAGTAAATAAAAAGCCAATCCCAGAGAAGTAGTTTAACATAGAAGATGTAGAAGACGACAAGGGAGACACTAAAAATGAAGATTAATACAGCACTGACATTTTTGATTGCCTACTTTGTATGAGGTACGGTGTGTGCTCGGCACATTTGATTTATTAGGTCATAAGATTCTCACTATAAACCCCCCAAAAGAAGACATTATATCCATTATTTTTCAAATGAAGAAATTGAAGTAAAAGAGTTTTAACTACATTTCTCAATGCCACATCGCTAATAAGTGACAGAACCACGATTCCAATCCAAGTCCAATCCAAGTTCCCTTGCGCTGCTGCTGAAGAGCTGTTCTCTTTTCTTGGTTGTTTACCTAATTCCACAACAGCACAAGCCTTAGAAGACAGAGACCTTGCATCCTTTTATAACCATCCATTATCTCAAGTAGAATGATGCTACCGGTTTATGAGTATGTTCATATGTCTTATTATTAAAAAAAAATCCTGTCAATTAATTGGATTCAGAATGGTAAGTAAAAAAGCCTGCATGAATGGCACTAAAAAAGTGTGGGGGGTATGTTCTTGGAATGAACAAGGACAAAATCACAATAAAATTTCCTCTCATGAATATATTGCCAAAACCTATTAACTCCAGACAATTTCTATAAATAAAAAGCAAAGTTAGTAACAGGGATTGGTGGGGGATGCAGTCTGTCACTTTAGTCCCATACTGAGAAGTTTTGTAATAAAGTGGTGAATAAAAAAATATATTTCCACCTGGGTGAGGTGGCTCACACCTGTAATCCTACCACTCTGGGAGGCCGAAGTGGAAGGATCACTTGAGGTTAGGAGTTCAAGAACAGTCTGAGCAAGAGCAAGACCCCTGTCTCTACAAAAAATAGAAAAATTAGCCATGAGTGGTGGTGCATACCTGTATTCCCAACTACTTTGGAGGCTGAGGCAGAAGGGTTGCTTGAGCCCAGGAGTCTGAGGTTGCAGTGAGATATGATGATGCCACTGCACTCTAACCTGGGTGATCAAGTGAGACTCTGTCTCCAAAATATATATATATATATATATTTCCATCAAGTAATCCTATCCACAAAAGACAGATCTTTTCAACGTGGTCCCCAGGAGGATGAGGTAGCTACAGGGAATCTCAGCTGCTCCTACTTTCCCACCCTTTTGTTCAGAAGGCAGAAACAAATCTTCCAAAATAAACTCTTTAAATATGAAATGATGACCAAAGGCTAATTGAAACAACAGACAATTGAAACAAATTATGCATTCTTCCTTTAGATAAGAGATTTAAATTATAAATCCTTCAAGACTGGAGAGTGAAATAAATTGAAATGCAATTAAGTGTCAGAATTAATGATATTTCCAAGTTATTTCTTGTGAAATCTCTTGAAATGCTTTGAGGTTTTAGGAACTCTGTATTTATCTTAATCAAAGTTATCTCAAGTTTTGTTAAAAAAAAAAAGTGGACTTTAAGATTAGCTCCTCAGTGTCTACCTGAAAATGCAAGTCTTTTTACTTTTTTCCTCTGCTTTTTCTTTCCCACCCCATTCTTTCTTAACTAGTATTTGGTTTAACAGTAGCCTAGACAGCATGACTTGCTTCAAATCATCAAATCATTTCTATCTTCCTTGGTTATTATTATGTGAAATTTATTGAAACTGATAATTATATCGAATTTCATGCTGGAGGTTGTACAATGATCACAATCTTGTGGGCGAAGTCACCTCCAAAAGCTGAGGAACTCCTGCTGTTAACGAATTGTTCAGTTTCAATGGATATCGACATGGTTTGTTTGGTTGCCACTTTGTCCTACCAGATGAGGCTGTGAATGGCTAAAATGACTGGTTCATCTAAGGCAGGGAGTCTGTGATAGGACCTAGTGAGGTTCATTCTGCATTTGTCTCTAGTGTCCTATTTAGCAGAGATCAATTGTTCTCTAACATATATAGATACCGGATAAATAAACTGATTTTCCTACCACTTAAGAAAGAGTCAAAACTAATGAGTGGCATGAATTGCCAGTGTCTCCCTAAACAAATCAAACTTTGTGTTTCTTTTATAAAATTTTGGTTTAGATACACTGAGACAAAAGAAACAAGTATGCAGATGTCAAAACCTCTGTAGAACAAAATAAGTAATTACAAGGGGAAGAAATACTATTTACCTTCAGAGTCATGGTCATTACTTTAATAACAACAACATCAACAACAAAAACTATATTAGAAAAACAATTTATACAAAATGAAAGTGGTCAAGTATTGACTTTCCTAAATTTCAGGGAAATTAAATCAATTCATTTATTTGAGGGGGCCTGAAATACATCATTTGATTTTTTAAAATATATTACATATTCAAGAGAGAGACTCTGATCCTAAATACTACTTAGCAGGAATCTGATTATCTAAAAATACCATAAAGAAACAAAGAAACATGTCATATAAAATGAAAAGAGTTTAATTTAGAGCAGTAAGCAAAGGATGTAGACTCCAAGATCAGGACTCAAGGGAATTCCTATATTTCCATTCCAACATTAGGCAAGAGTTCCTTTGAGATAAAAGCTGTGATTTTATATGAACTAGTGTCATGTTGCTCTATGTATAAATCCACCAAGTTAATGTCATAATAAAGCTGTATAACTTCAAAGGAAATACATAAATAAGCAACATCATCAAGAACATGCACTTCCTTACACATTAGTCAAGAACAAATCCCATGGTTGGAAAAATCAGTTATTTTCTACATTATAAAAACTTAGATTATATTTTTTCCCTAAATATTACCATTAGGAAATGTCTGAGTGGGCCTGTCTGGCTTGTTGATCATATATTAAACCATCTTGACTACCTCGTATATGTTGTCTAGACTAGATTATAAATTCCAAAGGAGCAGGGAAAATATATCATTGTAAGTAGAAATTCTAAGACCTCCTGAAAATATTTAAAAGAAATGGGCCTTTTCTTCATTATAAAGCAAGCAAATGGCCCATTGGCATATCTTATTTCATGTTCTGCACCTCCTCAATGCCTTTCTTGCTCATACCATCGTGTACTCCGACGTAGGCAGTGCCTAAGCAATAGTTTTATCGGTAGCCCCATGTCTGCCTTATGATTGAACAAGCCACTCTTGCTACAGCAGAAAACTAAAAGAAAGAGAATAAAAGAATTAAAGCCTTTATATTATGTCTTCTACTGACATTTATTAAAACTTTAATGATGAGTGCATATAAAGTCTTTCTGGTGATATTCAAATAAGATGTGTAGTTTAGTTAACAGTCTTTTTACCATTTTAAATTTCCTGGTTTTGATAATATAAGATTGCATATTTAGATAAAACTGGGGAAAATATACAGGGAACATTCTATTCCACTTCTTGCAAGTCTTAAATTATTTCAAAATAAAACATGAAACAATCTGAGTGCTACACACATGGTGTTAGGTGTGTTTACATACTATTAAACCATTCTTAATTAACTTTAGGAAAAACAAAATGTAATTATTTTCTTGTTCAGATAAATTGGTTTTTGAGAGTGGTCATATTTGAATTTCTAAATATTCTGCTCTAATAAATGAAATGACAAATCTATGGACCTATGTTCATCTTGACAACCAATATAGTTATACTCTAATAAAGCATCATCAATCAATCCAAATAAAGCATCATCAATCAATCCAAAAATCAGACAATATATTTCCACTCAAATCCATTTTATCCTCCTCAAAATGTGACAGTTCTGTTCTGATCTGCAACCAATTCCTTTTGATTTTTCAGATACTTCTATTTTCTCACCTTTTTGTGGTCTACGTTACCATCAACTTTGCTTAGAGAACTGGCCTCCACACTATTTGTCTTTCCTCCCTTATGATCTCTGCCTCCTTCACTACAATACAAACTTCCTTGAGGATAAGGATTGAGATTATGTATTTATTTTGGGTTGAATTCTCCTAGACATTTTTGGGCCCCTGAGACAGAATTTGAGTTTGAAGATATCCTAATGAGAAGAATGAAGAAATGAAATAAGCAAATGGAGGCTGGATAAAGGATAAGCATCTCAATTTCTCTGTGTAGGGAGCAGTGAAGAATAAGTCTCAGGGATACCTACAGGGAGAGAAAACTAGGGTGTTTATTTTTCAAAGTCCATCCAGCATTGGGTGAGGGATGCTTCTGGGGAAGAAGAAACCCCTCATACTCTTAGATTGCTGCTCAGGGAGTGGAATGGAAGAAAGACGTGAATAAGACTTGCACAGATTCTTTCAGTAGACTGCTGTCAGCAAATATTTGACTGGTATAGGCTTGTTGTCGAAACTGCAGGGGGGTTTCCACCTGGGTCCACTTGCTCCTCACACAAAGATCTAATTTTTGAGACAACAAGGATTGCCAAGGAAGAAAGGAATATTTTAATATGACAGACATCTTGTCAGGAGAATAGGAGAAGCTTCCTCAAATTAATCTCTCTGACTAAGGGAGATCCTGGGCTTTTCCATGAGGAGCCAGTGGTGTAACTAACAAGGGCTACTATGTGCACTGGGGGCAGGTTGTGAGGGATGGTGGAGTGTGACCTTCAGAATCTCAGCTCCTTTGTCTAGCAGAAAATCCACCTTCTCTGGGAAATAACTCTAAAAGTCAAGTAGTTAGTTAAGAGAGAGAATTGTAAAAATAAAAAAAAACCCATATAATATAGGGGTCACTGAAATTTGTTCATGGGGCCAATTATAGGCGGAGGGGAAGAAGGCATATCAATAACAGTGTTTTCAATAACATTATTTTTGCTCACTATTATCTAACACAATGCATGACATAGTACGCAGAAAAAAAATTACTAATATAATTAGCTCAAATAATAATCCTTATATAAAAATAGCTTAGAATACAATAGAAAAAAAAATAAAAGCCTCTTGGCATGCCAAGATAAAACAGACTCATTACTTTGGCCTTTATCATTAGTAGATACATTTCTTGTCTCTGAAACAGCTAATGTTCATAAATTTTCCTCTTATTAGGAAGGTAAACATTTCCCAAGATGGATGAGTTCAAGTGTTTTTTAAGCTTGGAGTCTGAAAAGAACATAAATAATATTTTAGTTAATATAGCTCTTTTCAACTTCAAGCATTATTGCTTTTAATCATAACTATCATTGCCTCCAGTTTTATATTGAAATGCATTGTTGACAAAGAGCCATGATGATAGATTATAACTTTCTCACAGGTAGGAATTGCATCTTACTCCTCTTATATCTTTCGTTTTTCACATACTAGGTTTTCACATAAATGTGGTTCAAACTAAATTGCTGTGAGATGTGGCCAATTCTATATGTTTGGCTTGAATTGGCTTCAACTTAATGGAAAGTAGCCATATCAGTTAAAAACACAAAGAAAAAAATAATAGGAGAAAATATCCATATTTCTCTTCCTATTCTTTCTACTCTATGATTATCCTTTCCTCAGCCAAATGCCAACCATTCATGTCCAAATACCTAAAGACCTTTGCTTCTAGAATATATGTGTCTAACCCTAGCTTTTTATTTCTTCACAAAACTGCCTTCTGTTCCTGGTAGAATATAACAAGGACTTCTAGGAGAATAGGAAAGTGATGTGCAACTTGAAAAGGAAGTGCTGAATCATCCTGTCACCCAGGTCCCAAGGGAGATAGCTGCTCCGTAGCCTCTGGTCTGAGATTAGTTCATGTTATATCACATTAGGGTCAGTGGGCAGGGAAGAAAACACATGGACTTTGTGACCATCTAGTTGCTTGATCTCTGAGTTTTATTTTTCTCATCTGTATCTGTTCATCTCATGGTGGATTTCTGAAGAAAACTGGGAAATGCATTAACATTCACAAAACATTGAACTCCTGGCTGACAAGTATTAGAAATACCTGCTACATATTGACTTTTCCCTTGTCTTAACTTCCTGAGGTTGTGCTAGTGTATTCCCAAATAAGTGTCTGCCTTTTCCTATGTCCTGTTTTTGTTCACTTTGCCCTCCAATTTCACCTCAAGTCTTGCAATAGTAGTCATATACACCTGTGACCCATCTACCTATAACACCTCAGCTTCTTTAGAATATGCCTCCAAACTGATACCCATCTGAACCCCTGTAAGCCAACCAGAAGCAGACACCTTTCCTCTTCCACTCATAATGTTCCAGCCTGGTAGAGAAATCATGAATCTGCTCACTACTTGGGAGTAGACTTGTTGAGTCACTGCAATTTTGAATCCAAGATTTCTTTAGATGGATAAAAAGCATTGGCAACTGCTGACCTGTGTCAATCGTAGTCCAGAAAGACACAATCCCGAACACCACAATCCTTGAATGTTGAAATCTTAAAAGATGAATTCTAAGCAAAAGATTAGTACGTTTTTGGTTGTACTCAGAAGAGCTGCATCATGTTAGTTACATCATGTTAGATGGAACTATTATCTTATTATCTTTACGTGGAAATTAAGTATGGCTTA
The DNA here is from genome assembly GCA_008086735.1 of Cheirogaleus medius. Lineage (NCBI taxonomy): Eukaryota > Metazoa > Chordata > Mammalia > Primates > Cheirogaleidae > Cheirogaleus > Cheirogaleus medius. The sequence goes on along the minus strand of VBSM01001979.1, from coordinate 13,802,863 downwards.
AGGAGATGTGTATGGGAGCCAAATTGACAAGGGGTAGACTTGTGGACTTAATTTGAGGTATCAACTTGATGAATTAAGAAATATCTATAAACTTGACAAAGCATTATTTTGGGTGTGTCTGTGAGGGTGTCTCCAGTCTGGGTGAACTAGGTGGAAAGATCCGCCCTCAATGTTTTGAGTGTTTTGAAGATCATAAAAGTGAAAACACCGGCAAAAAATACAAGAAACTCCCCTGTCAAATTATTCAATCATGTACAACTTCTGCCCCTTCACACATAGCACCAAACTTGCTTTCAAAATATGCCCTCGGTCAGAGAATTAAAAAAAAAAAAATTGACAAGCTCAGCAATCTTCTGAACCAAACACTTGCTGATATAGAGGTTCCTCTGTGTTACAAAACATATTAAATGATGAACTATTTTTTGGTTAGGGATTTCACTGTTGAAGAAGATAGATTTTTTATATTTACTACTAAATCTAATGTCGAAAAACTTTGGCGAATGGATGGCACTTTCAAAACTGTCCCCATTGTTTCTTTTCAACTATATATAATTCATGCTCCAGTTGAATCTGAAAATTCTAGAACTTATCTGATTACTTATGTATTAATGACTGGAAAAAGTGAAGCACTTGTAAATGCTTATGTGAAGATTTTGTGGACTTTGCAGAAGAAAAATGGATTTCAACTGCATCCCCAAACCTTAATGACAGACTTGGAATGAAGTGTGACCAAGGCTTCTAAAAGTGAATTTCAAGGTGTTACCAGTGAAGTTTGTTTTTTCCATTCAGCCCAATGCATTTGGCAGAAAAGTCAGATGAGTGGATTGGCCACCTGATACAGCAAATATGAAAATTTCAGTTTAAAAATGGGTCATATGTCTGCAATGGCATTCCATCCCATCCAGCTGGTGACATTCCAGGAGCTTTTAACGAGTTAAAGCTGGATTTGCCTGAAGAAGCCAGCAAGGTTACTAACTGGTTTGAAAGTAATCACGTGCATAATAGGAGAAGAAAACACATAACAGTGTGGCTGTTCAATCACTGGTGTTGATACCCACCAAATCTGTAGTCTGTATATGAGGACATGCAAAATGAATTTCCTCATACCCCAAACGTATATAAGTATGGCACAGAAAATGGGAAAATTAATAGGAAATGCTCATATCAGTGTATATTGAATCATCGAAAAATTTCTAAAGGAGCAGTACAACATAGAAAATGAATGTGAATGTACCCTCTGAGGAGAGCCATGCCCCAAAACAGGAAAAAACAAAAACAAACAAACAAACACAAAAAAACACTATTTATTGTGATATAAAACTTTAAAATATAGTTAACAATCATGAAAGTTGGCTAGCTCTTATGGATGACCTCTGTGCAATTGCCCATAATCTATATCTGTAATACACTGTTTCATATGTTGAATTTTTTTGGTTTCATTGTTTATTTTTTTTCTTTTTTTCCCACTATTTAAAGTGTTGGCATTATTATTTTACATTTCACTAAGCTATGTTTTCCATCTTTGCATCATTTCCAATCCTGGAAGTAAAAATTGTATAAAGACTTTTAAAGAGTTCTAATTTGTTTTATGAATTTTTTTCTGAATTTGACTTCAAGAACATGCATTATTACAGTATTGACTTTGTGCGTAATCATTGGGCTTGTACGAAAAAATGTTGAAACTTTGTCAATAAATGAAGAGATGTCCTTTTTGTACACCTGCATTTGTGGAAGATTCAATTTCTTGAGATCTCTTCTCTTTGGACGTCTACCCAATCTCAATTTTCGATCTATCTCTTCAAAAGACTAAGGTTGTCATCATGGTATTTCACATAACCACAGATATGAAGCCAACCAAGTGCACACAATTACCAACTACAGTGATATGTATTTATACAGTTTACTTTTTGATCTATTTCTTTATGAATACCTTTCCTCTGTTCATAACTGTTATACCTATGTGTCGTTAGTATGCCTGAGTGTTTATGCTTACAAAAATATGCAAGTTGTTATTGCCTATTTTGTTGTGTAAAGTGGCCTATGAAATATTCTGTTGTGTTTGTATATGTTTCTCAAATAAATCCCTTTAAAAATATACATAGATGTCCTTTCAGGAATTTTTAAATAATGTTTTCCAGAATTATATGTTCAGGATTTTGATTTTTCAGGATTTCATCATTCAGGACTATGGTGTTCAGGATTATGTCTTTTGGGGTTATGATCCAAACCTGCTGCTGGCACAATTCCATTTTGCTTCAAATGACTCTGAGAATCCATGTGACCCACAGTTCAGCTAAAGGCCATGTTTTATAATATGTTTTAAAAGCCAGTCTCATATCCCACATTCTGTAGAAAAATGTTCTTCAGATCATTTCTGACAAAGATTTCTGGCTATCAGTGAACATGATCTCACTTTTATCTTATGCCCAATTAGCTATTCTCTTCTCAGTGTCAGTGTAAAATCAGAAATCATCCCTCTCTCTGTGAATTCTCATTGCATAAACTCCTTAGGCAATGCATTTTTAGGTTTTGCAGACTTCATTCAAAATCCGGGGTATTTGAGGGATTGTACATTACCATTTGACTTGCTCCCTTCTCCCTTTTAATACTTTACACCTTTTCATTTTCCAGGTAATCTACCTTTAGGCTTCCCAGGAAACACAATTCTCAGATCTTATTATGCAGATCAGGTTAGCTTTGTACCATCCATGGCCTCAGGCCCCCCTTGCATATCCAAAATTCATTAAGAAGCTCTGCAAAACCATGGATCACTTTCTCCAACTTTTGAGGTGAATGCAGGTTTTATGGAGCTGAAAGCTTATATGATTTTATAGGTCCTCTTTGAGAAAAATAATTTAAGAAATACTGCTTTTGAAAATTTTGCAAAAGCAGAAACATGGGAACATGCTATTATATCCTTCCTTCAAGGATTTTAGAGAGACCTGTACAAGTGAGGTGCCCTGAAGCTTACATTTCTTTAACTTCATGATAAATCTTTCTCTGTCCAAGTCCCATATTTAGTTGAATAGAATAACTGACAGAGGATTTCAAATGTCTAGCTGGTTCTTGTTCTTCCTCTAATGGTCTTTGGAGGTAAGGAAAGGTTAGTAGCATATTCATTTCCCCTTGGATATGAATTGTTACACGTTCTTTGGAAAGCAAACGACTGGTCAATACTCTTCCTAAATTGTTATCATGTTTCATTTTTCTTACAGCTCCATCCAATGACTTTGACATCTTCAAACATAATAAAATAATTGAAAATCTATCCTATTTCTTGGGTCAACTACTTGGAAATTTGCTCAAGCATGGACATGTACTTTGGATCTCTAGATCAATGCACACATGTGAAAAGGCACAGCCTATAAACTGGTGCCCACAAGAGGACTTTGTAAATGCTTTCTTGTAGGAATATGAGCATCTGAAAATCTGATCTTGTCATGCCAGCAGACCCTACCTTGCTCCTGGACCTTCAAACTCCTTTCCTTTGTGTACCAAAGTTACTGGATAAGAATAAATCTCTTGATGGACAGAGATCACAGGGCTGCCCCTGAGCTGTTGATGAACTATCTTAAGAACTTAGAGCAGATACTCTAATAGTCTTGTCCTTTGAGGGAAGAGTTAATAGTGAAACACTCAGCTCATGATTAAATGCCTTTGATTTCACTTTCACCATTCCTTTACCACTCTCTTGGTTTGCCTAGATCTCTGAAATTAAAGTGAATATCCCTTTCTTTTATTACCTTCCCCAGGGCTCAATAGGGAGCTTCTTGTAATGTAACTTAAACTACACTGGGTACCAGAAACCTCCTGGTTCTGGTTCTGCCACTTTCTCCCCATAAGGCCTTGGGTAGCTTGCTTTGTTTTCTACTTGGTTCAATTGTAAATAATACTGTTGACTCTATAGACCTAAAACAATTATTGTGGGAATCAAACAAGATAATTTATTAGGATAATTTTAAATATCAGTGATCTAACCTCACATGAGGACTCATTTTTTAAAATTTTTTTCCTTTTTTTCTCATTAATTTATTTTGAATAGTTGATGCTAGTGGTTATTGCAAATTGAAAATAAATAAAAGAACATATTTCAATAAGTATCTCACCCTATTGTTCTGGATATTAGTCAGGGTTCTCCAGAGAAGCAGAACCAAAAGAATGTGTATGAATCTATCTATATATCAAGAGATTTATTTTAAGAAACTGGCTTACACGGGCATGGGGGCTGGCAAAGGTGAAATCTGGAGGACAGGCCAGCAGGTTGAATGAAAGAAAACTCCAGCAAGAGTTGACTTTGCAATCTCAACATCAAATCAAGGGTGGTCTGGAGGTAGAATTCCTTCCTTTTCTGGGGACCTCAGTCTTTGTAATTAAGACCTTCAAATGATTGGATGAGGCCCACCCACATTATGAAAGGTAATATGTTTTACTCAAAGTCCACAACTAATTTAAATGTTAATCACATCTAGACTGACATTTGACCAAACAAATAGGCACCATAGCTTAGCTGGGTTGACACAAAATTGTTGCACAACAGATAACTATTTTTTAAAGGAACTTTTAATGTTTTAGAGTTACAAAAGATATATAAAGACAGTACAGAGAGTTACCATATACTCCATATACTACGCATTCAGTTGTTCCCATTATTCATATTTTAAATTTATATGGTATGTTTGTAACAATTAATAAGCCAATGTTGACACATTATTGTTCGGTGAGGGCTATACTTTATTTAGGTATTTTTCAGTTTTACCTCTGTTCTTCTTCTGTTCCAGTATTCTCTCCAAGATGCCACATCACATTGAGTCATTGTGTCTCCTTTGGTTCCTCTTGGCTGTGACAGTTTCTCAGACTTCCCTTGTTTTTGTTTTATAATCTTGACAATTTAAGGAACTATTGGCTAGGCATTTTGTAGAATGTGCTGAATTTGAACATGTTTGATGTTTTTGTCATGGTAATGGTGACAGGTTTGGGGGAGTAAGACCACAGAGGTTAAGTGTGATTCTTATCCTATTATGTCAAGGGTACATATTGATTACATGACTATCACCATCAATATTAACTTCAATCAGCTGTCTGAGGTAGTACATAATTTGTTTGACTTTTTTCTTGTATCTTTGGAGAGCTAGTCTATGAATATAAGTGTTAATGTGTGCATACATGTATGTTTAAATATATATACATGCATGTATGTATGTATACATGTATATATTTGGCTTAATATTTAATGGCGAACATGCTATAAATCATATTCAAAAAGGTGATATAATTCTCCAGAGTTGCCTAATATTCCATTATATAAATGGATTTTTTTTAACAAACTCTTATTGAAACACATTTAGCTTGTTTGAGTGGTTCATTCTTACACACAATGATGCAATGACTATCTTTGTATATATTGAGCTTATAGTAGAGAAAATCTATAAAATGAATTCTGAGAAATGAAAATCCTTGTGCCTTTTTAAATGTAACAGATATGGCAACACTCCCTAAAAGTTATAACAATTTAGATTCAGTGTGCCCATTTCTTCATAAACGTGCCAACACAGTATTCAGATGTTTTGACCATTTCTGACTTGATAGGTGAAAATACAGTATTTCATGATAGATAATATTTGCAGTTCTAATGATTAAACGCAAGCATCTTTCTATGTATTTAAAAGACATTTGATTTTTCTTTACTAAGAAATATCTGGGTATTTTGCTTACTTTTCAGTTGAATTGTTGGTAATTGAGATTAGGAAATCAGCTCATTATAACCTAATTTGCAAATATTCCCTATTGTGTCAAATACCTTGCTTTATAATAAATTTTTTATACAGTATGTTTACATTGCCTTTTATTTTATTTTTATTAAATTTCAATAGAGTTAGGGGGTATAAGTGATTTGTTCGTTACGCGGATGAATTACATAGTGGTGAAGTTTGGGCTTTTAGTGCACCCATCACCTGAATATGTACATTGTACCCAACAGGTAATTTTTCATCCTTAACCCCCTTCCCACCTCGCTCTTTTTGAGTCTCTAGTGTTCATTAAGTTATGCTGTATGAACATCCATACTCATAGATTAGCTTCCACTTATAAATGAGAACATGTGGTATTTGGTTTTCTATTCCTGAGTTACTTCACTTAAAATAAAGGCCTTCAGTTCCATCCAAGTTCCTGCAAAAGACAGTATTTCATTCTCTTTTATGGCTGAGTAGTATTCTGCAAAGTATATATAAGATATTTTCTTTATTCACTCATCTGTTGATGGGCACTTAGGTTGATTCCATATCTTTACAATTGTGAATTGTGCTGTTAAAAATATACAAGTGCTGGTATTTTTTGGATACAATGATTTCTTTTCCTTTGGGTAGATACACAATAGTGGGATTGTTGGACCAAATGGTAGGTCTACTTTTAGTTCTTTGAGAAATCTCCATACTGTTTTCCATAGAGGTTGTACTAATTTATGTTCCCACTAGTAGTGTATGAGTGTTCACTTTTCACCACCTCTGGCCAACATCTATTTTTTTTTAACTTTTTGAGAAGGGCAATTCTAACAAGGGTAAATGTGGTATGTCATTGAGGTTTTAATTTGTACTTCCTTGATGATTAGTGATATTGAGCATTTTTTCATATGTTTGTTTTTCTCCTTTTGAGAAATGTCTGTTCGTGGTTTTTTTTTGCCTACTTTTTAATGAGGTTATTTTCTTTTTTCTTGCGGATTTGTTTGAGTTCCTTATAGATTCTGGGTATCAGTCCTCTGTCAGATATATAGTTTGGAAATATGTTGTCCTATTCTATAGGTTATCTATTTACTCTGTTGATCATTTCTTTTGCTGTTCAGAAGCTTTTCAATTTGATAAGTCCCATTTATTTATTTTTGTTTTTGTATTATTTGTTTTCAGGGTCTTAGTCATAAATTCTTTGCTTAGGCCAATGTGGAGAATCATTTCTCCTAGATATTCTTCTAGAATGTTTATGGTTTCAGGTCTTACATATGTGTTGAATCCACCTTGAGTTAATTTTTGTGTATGGTGAGAGATAGGGATCCAGTTTTATTCTTCTACATGTGTCTATACAATTTTGCAATGTATTTTTAAACACAATGGGATTTTTTCATGTATTTAAATTTTTAAAATATTTCTTTTATATTTTCTACATTTTACATTATTCTTTAAATAGTCTTTGAATTTTTTAATAGTTAGAATTTGATCTGATTAGAATTTATTTTGGAATAAGAAATGAGGAAGTGGTATGTTCCCCACCATACATGGCTACATAGTTCTTGTTTATTGACTACTCCATCATTTCTCTACTGATGTGCAATGTCAAATTTGTTATATTATTTTTAAATCTATATTATTTTCTATAGTATCTCTATCAGGTACTTTTAATTACCATATTTATATTAATATAATATTACTTGGCATCATTTAGGACTAGTTCTCATATAATTTTGAATTTTTCAGAATGATATAGTAGATACTTATGTTTCAAAGTGTGCTTTAGAATCAGATAGTGTAGTTTTTAAAAAAATAAAAATATAATAATTTTTTTATGAAAGCATATTAAATGTATAGATTAATTTAGGAAAAATTAACAGCTTTACATTAGTGAGTCTTTCCATCTGTAAACAATAACCTTTCATTTATATGAGTTTTTTCTTTATATAGTTTTCATTCTATATTTTTGTTGCTATGTAAATAAAATCTCTTTTTCTGTGGGATTTTTTTTCTGTTTACTTTTTGTAAATAGAAAAATAATCGTGCTTTATATAAAATTTCAAATCCCACTAGATAAATGACTAGGTTTACTTATCAATTATAATAATTTCCCAGAATCACTTAGTGTCCTTTCCAATTTTCCTAAGTGACTTTTCCAAAATATTACTCATTACCCTCTAGCCACTGACCTCACCACTTTCTACATAACTTTAGTTTTGTCTTCCAGGCTTTATTTCCACTCTATAAGGGCTCCATTTTGCTTCAATTTCTCATTCTTTCTTTTTGTATTCCTCAATTATCTTTAAAGTTGTCTCTTCTCTGTTACTCCCATTTGAAATATGTGATCTCATTGAGACCCCTCCATTCCTCATATTCAGCCTGAAAATTCCTACACATCAAATTTACCTTCTTTCCTGATGCTTTTTCTGACCCCTGATTCAGGCAGAATGGGGCACACTGATCATTGTTCCATTCAAGTATAATATATCATGTGATATTTAGTTGTTTGTCTGTTTAGTTAGATTGATATTCAACAACAACTTAGTGATTTTTTTCATAGTAGAACCTGAACAAACATTGGCTGAGTTAAAGTTGAATATCAATTTAAGGAATACTTTTTATTTTTTAAAGACATTCCTGCAATATTTAATTTTTGTTAAATATATTGAAATAATGGCATGAGTATTAAATACTTATTATGAATTGTTTGTAACTATGCAGATTGAAGAAAAGAAATTCCTGTTAGGTTTAAAAGAAATGAACAGCTGATTGCTAACAACTATAGAATATCTTGAAACTAATCCATTTTTTAAGAAAAGAAAGATACTTAGATTTAAATACTACATACTGTGGAAACTAGAGATTTTTGTGTTAAATGTATTTTTTCCCATGGAAAAAATAACTTCACTCAGCACAGTTTAAAAATTAAATCGAAGCTGGAATTTGTTTTCACAGATTTTGCCTCAAACCTTAGTAAAAAGAAAAATAGTTTTTGTTTTATAATTCTAGAGGGAGGGTGTATGGCAAAATCAAATGAATGTTTGATCATTCTATTGGCTTACGCTGAATACATGAGTTCCTTTGATGTTTAGTATATAAGCTAATAGATTTACCAATCATGAAAGCAAAGGGGTCCGATAAAAGCTAAAGCATCAAATAGAATCTTAAATTTAGTTTTAAAATAGATATTACTTTAAATACTCCACATTCATGAAAAATACACATGATGCCTCTGTTGTTGATTCATTTTTCCCCCAAAACATATCCAGCTATTAAACACATTCCTAACAAACAGATTTGTTTTATTTTCAGACTGTCCACCCCAAAGAAGGTTCACTTGTGGATTTTTTAAATTGCAGATTTGAGTACTTCTTGAAACTTACCTGATCAGACTTTCTTAAGGAGTAGCATGGTGGTAATCTATACTTTTAAAAAAGTGTCCAGATGATTTTTGTGTTGAAAGTTTGGGGAAAAAAGGCTCTAGATATATTCCATCAGCAAAGCCAAACACTTGGTAAATTGTTTACTTAGCATTTTAATGATCACAATTGGCTTTTGATATGGTGTTTTTTCACTGAATTTTATTTTAGGCTAATCTTATCCAGGAACCCTTGGTTATACAATCTTTGTTTTATTAAAACCAGAATGAGGAAACTTGAGTACCAAACAAATAGTCATAGCAGCCTTAAGGTCAAAGGATTAATATTAATGCACATGTACCTAATATTTCTTGAGCTCTTACTAAAAGCCATTTTTACATATTTCAATAACTAGTATCTCAATTTTTAACATAAAGAAATGAGGCAAGGTGACTAATATTCCATAGCTATGCCGGGATTTCAATGCAGATATTTGAACTCCATAACCCACATTCTTAATCACAAACTATCACGTATTAAATCCAGCTCTAGGGAGATAATATTAGTTGGGGATACATGAGGATTTTATTTTTCTTTTCAAACAGACTGTTGACTCTGTTCTTTTTGTTGTTGCTGTTCTTATGCATGTATCTACAAAGGTGATGATAACAGTGAAATGAATTCATCCTGATTATACAGATACTTAAGGAAAAAATAAAAATATCTTTATGCTAGATCATTGAGTTAATTATGTTTGCATGGTTTCTATCAGACATGGTTACTAACAGAAGGCAAGGGGAAGCCCTATATATATGTATAATAAAAAATAAATAGGTGGTAAAAGCTTCCAAGTCCAATAGGGCAATCAGAAACCTCTCCTGTCATTTTTGTTGTTAAGCTATTTAAGTCATATGTTTCCTTACTTGTGGGTTGAAAAGGAATTGTATGGATGGAATTTTTGAGCTTTTCCTTATGAGTAAACTAGATGCCGTGGTCTTTTCTCTCTTGGATACTATAAATAGAAGGATGAAATTATAGCACACATGATCCTCAAATCATTCACTGACTTTTCACTAAAAATGTAATAAGTTTATTCTGTTTTCATAAAAGAGATGTGACAATTTTTGCAGTTCTTTCTATGCTTAAAAATGCACAGAATAATTCCTAAACAATACAACTTAAATATTCTTTACATAAAATTGGAACAGTCCCTTTGTCCCTCTGTTGATTAAATGTCCTGCCAGAAACAAATGGTTACCTATAAAGGTAACAGACTTCATCTGCAATGGAGGGACATACACGTTGAATAGATTATGTGATTCTTCACAACACACCGCATACTGCCTGCATCACAGTCAGAAATCTTTCATTTTGGTTTTATATAAATATTCTAAATGGCCAGTACTTGATTATTTTAAGGAGCCCAATTATTCTTGAATAACATCTGTGCAAGCTGTGAAGTAAGTAAATTAATCTTTTGAGCTTTTGGTAAAAGTGCAAGATGTTACAGTCAGCACGGAATATACACGGTTCTGTTCGTTGCTATAACATCCATGTGCTCTGGTCCATTTTAAGTAATGTTGAAAAATGTGGTTTTTTCTCAAATTAGCTTTATGTCTTTTTCCTTTCAACATCCGTGTAAAATGAGCCCCTTATTTAGTGGCTATCTTCTTGTATTCTGTGCTTTAGCTCAAAAAAATATAAAATAAAATAAAGGGCTTATCTATCATTAGAACTTTGGGGTATATAGTGGGTAGATGAAAGGCCGGCTGGCTCCAATTTTACCGCATGCATCATTAAAATATTTGCCAGCTACAGAGACTTTTCCAGCAATTCCCTACTACTAGTTCACATACTGATCTGATATGTTAAAGCCGTTCGTGGCTGGAGCTGCCAAACCCTGCCACAGGCGTATGCAATGTATACCCAGAATTACATCACCCGCCACTGAAGGGCAGCCACCTCCCTGATGAGACACAGACAACTGTGCACTTAATGGGGCATAGCAAGTCTATGCAATAGGTATGATTTTCAGTCTGAAAGCATAGGAAACGAACTCAAGTTTAGAATAAATTTAAGCAATAAAATAGAATTGTTGGGATTCTTGGAGGAATAATTTTATATCCTTTTTTTGGTGGTGGTGTTTTTTACATTACCAAAGTTACCATTTTTTTTTCTCAGATTGATGTCTAATTAATTTTAATATAAAAAAATGTACATTCCACCTTTCATATAAGAATGAATGCAGGTTGTACAGAAAGAGTGAGAATGGAAAAGAGGAGGCTGGAAATTTTATGTCATATATTAATTTCAACAAACACTTGTTTGTACCTTTCTCATACACTGTAGTAAACTTTTCCTGACACCACAGTGAGGTGAAGATGAGAACTATCCACATAATCTATTGGAAAGTTGAAAATGGGTTCAGGTAGGAAATGCAATCACTTTAGCTGTTTTCCGGAGCTATTTTCCACCTTATTAGTGAATCACCTTAGTTTTTTGTTAGAACTTTTTTTACTGCTTTATTGAGGTATACTTGGCAAAAATTACATATATTTAAGGTATGCAATGTGATGCTTTGATATATATCTATATATGCATATAGTTAAATAATGACCACATTCAAGCTAATTAACATACTCATTGCCTCACATAATTGTCACTTTGTGTGTGTGTGGTGAGAAGATTTAAGCTATACTCTTTCATCAGTTTTCAAGTATATAATACAGTACATTATTAACTATTGTTGCCATGCTATACAATAGACCTCCAGAATTCATTCCTTCAGTTTCCATCTAACTGAAACTGTATACCTTTTGACCAACCCCTCCCCATTCCACCACTAACGCCACCCCAGCTACTTGCAACCACCATTCTACTCTCTGCTTCTGTGAGTTATACTTTTTCAGACTACACAAATAAGTAAGATCATGTAGTATTTGTCTTTTTGTGCCTGGATTATTATATTTCACTTAGCATAATGTCTTCCAGGTCCATCCATGTTGTCACCAAATGACAGAATTTCATTCTTTTTTTAAGGCTTAATAGTATTACATTGTGTGCATATACCACTTTTTCTTTATCTATTCATCCATCCATGGACACCTATGTTGATTCCATATCTTGGCTATTGTGAATAATGCTACAATAAATATGGGAATGCAATGTTTTTTTGACATATTAATTTTATTTTTAGTTATATATCCATTATTGGGATTTCTGGATTATTTGATAGCTCTATTTTAAATTTTTTGAGGAACCTCCATATTGTTTTCCATAATGACTATACTAATTTACATCCACACCAACAGTGTTCGAGGGTTCACTTTCTCCACATCTTTGCCAAGACTTGTTATGTTTTGTCTTTTTCGTGATAGCCATCCCGACAAGTATGAAGTCATTTATCATTGTTGTTATAATTTGCATTTACCTGATGATTAGCAATGTTGAGCATTTTTTCATATGCCTGGTGGCCATTTATATGTCTTCTTTTGAGAAATGTCTATTTTGGTCCTTTGCCTATTTCTTTAAATCAGTTATTTATTTTCCTGTTATTAAGTTGTTTTTCTTATATATATCCAATACCAACTCCTTATCAGATGTATGGTTTGAAAATATTTTCTCTTATTTCATAGATTTTCTATGCATCCTGTTGATTATTTTCTTTTCTGTAAAGAAGCTTTTCAGTTTGATGCAAACCCATTGTCTATTTTTGCTTTTATTATCTGTACATTTGAGGTCACATCTAAAAAGCCTTTGCCAAGGCCAGTGTCAAAAAGATTTTTCCCCATGTTTTCTTTTAATAATTTTACAGTTTCAGGGCTTATGTTTAAATCCTTAATTCATTTTGAGTTAATTTTTATGTATGGTGTGCAGTAAGGATTCAATTTCGTTCTTCTGCATGTGCTATGATTTCCTCTAACTTGGTCTTTAGATCTCACTTTGGAGAAAGGCCATAAGCCAAAATTACCACTTTCCAGAAGAGCCCCGACCAGGAGGAGAGTTAGGTTCAGGTATGTTGGTCAGGTGAGACATACAGAAGACAGCACAACAAAACACATAAAATAACAGAAGCAGTTTTATTATTATACTTACAGATTCCAGCGAGAAGAGGGGTGCTCATGAGGCTTGATAGGAAGTCAGGAAGTGGCAGAGAACTCAACCAGTAGGTGGGCAGTGAGAGAGAGAGGAAGAGAGAGAGGGAGACAAACACAAGGGCCAAAGCCTTTATTGGGACCCAGGGTATTACTAAAGGAGGTTTCCCATGGGAGTTCTACTTTGTGGGCTAAGAACTAGCAGGCACCAGTTCCCTAGAGTCACGCTGTGTCAGCGAGGTTTTTACTGCCCCAAATCTGTGCAGTCCATGTGAGGTGTGGGGGTCAGCAAGGTAAGGCGTGTGGAGTAAGTTGTATTTAGATGTCCCATAGGAACGGGGTCACCAGGAGGCAGTTGCTTAAGGCAAATATCTGGGTTGAACTCCTTGAGGAACCGAAAAGAATTGAAGAACTGGAAACTGTCAAGGGTGAATGGTGAATGAGCCTTATTTTTGGTATGAGAAAGTCCAACTCATATTCAAAATGGAAGCCAATGTAACATAAAATTATAAGAATTCACTAGAATATGGATATCCGGTTCTCCTGAGAGCCTTAACTGAAGACTGTCCTTTTCCCATTGTGTATTCCTATGTCTAAAATCAACTGAACATAGATACATGGATTTCTTGCTCAGCTCTCCATTCTGTTTCATTGGTCTATATGTCTATTTTTATGCCAGTACAATGCTGTTTTGATTGCTATCGTTTCTTAGTATATTTTAAAATCAGGTAGTGTGATGCCTTCAGCTTTGATCTTCTTGCTGAAGATTGCTTTGGCTATTTCAGTTTATTTGTGGTTCCATAAGACATTTAGAATTGTTTTTTTCTATATATAAGAAAAATGTCATTATATTGTTAGGGATTGCATTTAATTTGTACATCACTTTGGATGTTATGACAACCATTTTGACAATATTGATTCTTCCAATTCATGAGCAGAATCTAGATTGATTTGTGTCTTCTTTAATTTCTTTCATCAATATTTTACAGCCTTCAGTGTATAGATCTTTCACCCCCTAGGTTAAATTTATTCCTAAGTAATTATTTTTGTTGCTATTATTAATGGGATTGCTTTCTTAATTTGTCTATCAGATAGTTCATTGTGTATAGAAACACAACTGATTTTTGTATGTTGAGTTTATATCCTGCAACTTTACTAAATTCATTTATTGGTTATAATACTTTTTGGGGAGTCTTTAGACTTTTCTATACATTGTTATTTGAGCTAGTTGATAATATGTGCACACTTTCCACACAAAGATAATGCTTTAGTAGAAGTATCCATAGAAGAGCTTTATTAGAGAATGTTTTTCCTCATCTTTAAGTCAACATTATTGCTTACTTTGAACCTTAGTCACATACTTCTCCAGTGCTATCATGCAATGAGAAATAGATTTGCAGTTGAGATTTGAGTAGGTTTTTCAGCCTCTTTGATTCTCCCTTGTCTCATTTGCAAAGTGAGAGAAAGAAAACTTCTTTGTAAGATTACTGTAAGGATTATCCCTAATGCATGTAACCGATGATGAAATACAGCTGTTAGCACACTGTGGTCTCTCATCCAGTGGGATGTTCTTATCATCACTATCAGGACTTATCCTCACATTCCCTGTTCACTTTCAGGGACCTTCAGCAAAGATACGATGGTTAATTTATGGAATGAATTTTTGATTTTCCAAAAATATTCTGAGATGACCAATTATTTAGATAGAGGCCTTCAAATTACATTTTGCCTGGGGTAAATTTTCCCAATTTGCTGAGTGGTTGATATAAAGGTAATAATAATAATAATAGGTATAACTATGGTATAATATAGTCAGTCAGTGGAGGGATATGTTTCAGAATACATAGCTAAGCAGTGAAATTTTGCATATTTAAGACTGATTTCTCAAAGACTTTTACATTTTACAGTTAGAGATAAATTGTGACATCAAAAGGAAGCCTCATATTTAATTTTTACTTCATTCATCACTGGTCTATCACAGACATGTTCCCCAAGTTTTCCCTGAAGAAATGAAGCTTAGATCCTTGTGATCATTGGCCAAAGAGAATGAATAATGATTCTTAATAACAGACTCTTATAAGCACAATTATAGGTCTTACAAACCCAAAAGGGCACTTTATTTAAATTATGTTTTTCTGCGAGCTACAATTTCCTTTTGGCCCTCAGTTTTTGAGGAGTGTGGATTCCTTTATGATTGCCACTATAATGACATAGAAAAAAATAAATATGAAAATTATCTCTTGTTGATCTGACTAGTTTCTCCATATTTTGTATATTTTTTCTTGTTTTACATCATATATCACTATTTATTTTTTAAATTATTCTCCTATTTCTTATCAAATAATATATTCTTATATGTATGTTGGCTTCTTACAACATTATTGATTTTTAACATTAATGAGGCTACTTCAGCTGTGACACTTAACGTTTGTAACATTCTTTGCCTTTATCATCATTGGTCCTTTTTCTCATAAGGAGCAAAATTTTCTCATAATTACTAAGATTATTTACCCTTTTCTGTCTTCCCTGTTGAATCCTCAGAGGAAAATGATTTTATTCAAATTTTATTCATTCATAGATCATCAAAACTCATTTAACTTTCACCTTGGGGCATAAGTATTTTCAATCTTAAAAAAATAAAAAAATCAGTAAAGTTATCTTGGTTACTGGGTAAGGCTGGATCAAGACAGAAGAGAATTAAAATATGTGACATCTTTGTTCAGGAAATAGTCAATTGCCCCGTTCTTCATTCACATCTTTACTAGTCTTGCCTCAGAGGTTCAACAATTAATTTTGAAGAGATGTTGAAATTTCTCGCAATTGCGGTTTCTTTGTCTATCAGTCTTTCCTTTCTTTCTCTCCAGGGACCATTGCGCATTTTCCCTTTCATCGTTCTCTGCAGTGACCCAGAGCCAGATGACTGATTGCATTTTAGCAAGCTGGTTCCTGCATTTCTGGAGCCACTAAAGACTCCATTTAAATGGCAGACACTCGTCCCATTTTTAATCTTAATTTTGCTGATGTGGGAGCCCTCTCTGTGTCTCTTATGAATAGTTCAGCATCCTCACGAGTAAGTCGTATTTCTGTAATGCTTCATATGTCATCTGCTCCTTTGTCACACACATGGCTCCAATTTTAGTACTTTATTTCTAGTTGGCCCAACAATTTAGTTTATTTTTCCCTGATTGTATCAATTTATTTTAAGTCTCCTATTTCTATGTTTGGATTTCTACTCCTGTCAATTCCCACACCCTTCGGGTTTGTAATTTTGTTTTTCTATCAAAATATTTGATCTGATTCCTCCTTGTTCTTTTTATCCTCATCTGGGTTTCATCTTCATATATAATTTTTTTAATCCCTGAAAAGTATTTTCAATGCTCCATAAATATCAACAGGCTCTTTTTGAACTACCCATTTAGAAGCAGCCTTTCAGGTTTTTACATCATAGTAACTCCTCGTAAAAAGTCATAGCTCCTGTAATGTAACCTTGGATTGGGGAGGGAGGACTCTGGTAAGTTTAAGCCAGAGCTCATCTCCAGCAATGGCCTCTCTTATATTCCTCCATACTAAAGAGCATCCCTCACTACATGGATGCTCCCAAAACAGAGATGGGGGTGGGAAAAAGGCAAGAGAGAGAGTAATAGAGACCAAGAACAGCTCAATCTCTGTTTAAGAATATTTGGACCTTGTCTTTCAAAATCCTGTTCCAGAAATGTCTTTGACCCAAGAAGATTTTTTTAAAGGCATAATTTATTCTGGTTTCAAATATAACGTAAGTTAGGTATAAAATGGAATAGTGATGTTCTGTTTGCTTGAATGTAATAAATAAGAATAATAGTATTCTGTTAGGTGCTGCTGCTGCTGATGACAATGAGTTCTCATTACATGTAGGTTTTAGGATGGACACTGTCAACACATAAACAAAATAGGATCAAATCGAGATTATTTGCTGGACTCTATTGCCAACTATTACTAATTTTCCTCACCTAGAGCTTTTATGAACACAAACTATTTTCCTATAAGATAATATTTTTAAAGCATTCTTATTATTTTTATGTCAAATATATCTAGGAAATATTTTTTTTGTTAAGTATACTCTAAACTCTTAATCTTAAATAATTGGTTCAATTTTGGAACACACATAACTATAACATATTTTGTGCAATTCATATAAGAAAATAAATGTGTAACCTCTCTCTCTCTCCCTTTCTCTCTTTCTCACTTTCTCTCTGGTGCATGCACACACATACACACATACACACACATACCCAGACATACAGATAAAAGTAGTTACCTGGTTATAAGAAAAATTAAATGTTCTAATGTATGGCATTCACTCATTTAGTCTCAGCCACAAAAGACCCAATATAAATTGGGTGCTTACTAAATATCAGACTCTATGCTATATGTTGGTGATAACCCAAATAATAATTATTTTATAATTACTATTTTAGTTATCACCAATAATGAACATGGGAGGTATCTTTCCACATTAAAAATATCTGCCAGTGTGTTTAAATGCTGTAATATTAAAAAGGGTTAAGTGTCCTAAGAGAAGAAAATAAAAGATGGTTCATTCTCTTAGAAGAATCCAGGTAAGGAACACACAGAAATGTGTAATGCTGTAAAAACTTGGGCATAGAATTATAGCAGAGTAGTCACCCCTTCTCCCA
This sequence comes from Cheirogaleus medius, assembly GCA_008086735.1. Lineage (NCBI taxonomy): Eukaryota > Metazoa > Chordata > Mammalia > Primates > Cheirogaleidae > Cheirogaleus > Cheirogaleus medius. The sequence goes on along the minus strand of VBSM01001979.1, from coordinate 13,785,023 downwards.
TAGATATGGAAGAGAAATCTTGACAGTGAGGAATATGTAACTGAGGGAATGGCCTGGAAAAAAAACTACAAAAATATTTTCTGTCTCTTTAAAATTTCCTCCACTCATTTTGGGAGCAGTGGCCTGGCCTGCATTCCCGGGGCAGGGAGAAGGTCTTTTGTTCTTTGTGTTATAGGAGATGGCTAAGTCATCCCAGGCTGGGGCCAGCCTGCCAGGGGGGCCCAGGTGGACCCAGGTGAGTGTAGGTTACAGTTTTTGTCTTCAGCAGAGATGGGATGATTAAAATCATTACCACAGTAATGATAGAACTGAGGGCCTTCCCTATAGGAGCTCTGTATTTCTGCTTATGTTCAGGAAATTTAGATTTTGGAACAGTGGATTCTGCCATTTTTCCTCCTCTACGAGCAAAGTAATAAACTTCTCTTTCCTTTTTCTCAAACCACTTATTCTTGTTCTTCTGATGCAATCTTAAGGACAAGTGCCAAGCTTTCGGTAACAGAATCAAATTGACCTGGGTTCTAGTACAATCTTTTCAATGTAACATTTATGTGACCTAGAAAAAAATCTCAATTTTCCCCTAATGTTCTCATATGAAAAATTTAGTAATAATTACTACCTCAAAGGCTGTGGTCCCCATCCCTCGGGGCCACAGACCAACTGGGCTGCACAGCAGGGGATAAGTGGCAGGTGAGTAAGTGAAGCTTTATTTGTGTTTACAGCTACTCCCCATCACTTCTGTCACTACCTGAGCTATGCATCCTGCCAGATCAGCGGCATCTGGCAGGGCACTGTGGCTCACACCTGTAATCCTAGCACTCTGGGAGGCTGAGGCACTTGAGCTCAGGATTTCAAGACCACTCTGAGCACGAGCAAGACCCTGTCTCTACCAAAAAATAAATAAAATAATATAAAATATCAGTGGTGGCATTAGATTTTCATAGGAGAGCAAACCCTACTGTAAACTACATATGCAAGGGATCTAGGTTACATGCTCCTTATTAGAAACTAATGCCTGATTATCTGAGGTAGAGCTGAGGTGGTGATGCTAGTGCTGGAGAGTGGCTGTAAATACAGATTATTATTAGCAGAGATATTTGACTGCACAGAGACCATAATAAATTAATTGCTTGCAGACTCATATCAAAACCCTATAAGTGAGTGGCAAGTGACAATTAAGCTGAACTTGGTGGTAGGCTTTATAGTGGCAAATGAGCATCTTACTTTAATTGTAAAGCTGCATCTGTTGGCAGACTTTATAGTGGCAAGTGAGTTGATGTACTTCAATTGTACAGTTGCATCTGGTGATAGGCTTTAACTCAGAATCCAACACTAATTTTAGTCCATGCATGGCCCATTCATTATTTTATTTACCACTTTCATCCTTGCCTCTTTCCCACACTGCATACTTATCTCAGTCACAGTTTCGGTAAGCCCATAAGCTAACCCTAGCAAAAATGAGTAAAAAACAAATGTCACTGGGAAACTTTTTGAAAAGAGGAAAAGACCCAATGATGAGATGGCAAGAGACTCTAAGAATGCCAACAAAATGAAAGCTGCATTTAAAAGAAAATACCAAGAGTCCTGCTTAAATTGTAGGTTCATTTTAACAACAGGTGATTCACATTCTCCAAGCTCACTTTGTATGATATGTGGCAACCAGCTATCCAATGAAGCCATGAAAATTTCAAAACTGCTTTGCCACGCAGAGACCAAGTGCCCTGCATTAAAAGACAATCTTTTGCAGTTTTTCAAAAGAAGAAAAGCGTGAACATGAAGAACAGAGCAATTATTGAAGGCCACCACTTCATCAATTGTGTGACATATTGTGTGACATATTCAACCTGCTCAACAAACTCAAGCTGTCACTTCAGGGGAGAAGGATAACTATGTTCTAGTCCACAGATAAAGTGGCTACATTCAGAGCCAAACTGGAATTATGAAGATGACAAGTGAACATTGGGACTTTTGACATGTTTCAAACAGTAGCAGAGATTTTGAAAGAGAGCAAGCCAGGGTCTTTTTTCCCCAACTGGTACATAATCACCTATCCCAACTTTCAAAGGAGTGTGGATATTACTTCCCAACCACAAAAGATTCCCAAACTTGGAAGGAATGGATTTGTGACCCATTTGTGAATAAGCCAGGTGAATTGACTTTGTCCATACTAGAAGAGGATCAACTGCTTGAGATCACAAATGACGGTGGCCTTAAAAGAATGTTTGAGACAACTTCAAATCTCCATATATTCTAAATTAAAGTCAAAGCAGAATATCCTGAGATTGCCACAAAAGCACTGAAAAGCCTGTTTCCATTTCCAACATCTTATCTTTGTGAATCAGGGTTTTCTGCAGTGACAGCAACCAAAATGAGTTTATGAAATTGACTGGACATAAGCAACATATTCTTAGTGTCACTGTCTCCAATTAACCTTACATGGGACTGTCTAGTTGCAGGAAAACAAACTCAGGGCTCCCAATGATTGTGTATTATGGTGAGTTAATAAGTATTTCATTATATATTACAACAAAATAATAATAGAAATAAAGTGCACAATAAATGTAATGCTCTTGAATCATCCTGAAATCATTCCCCTGCCCCCGGTCCATGGGAAAATGTTCTTCCATGAAACTGGTCCCTGGTGCCAAAAAGGCTGGAGACTGCTGCTGTAAGGAATGAGTTGCTTTGAAGATGAGTGACTTGATGTAGATTAACCTTCTGAGAAAATTTTGAAATGTAATATTCTCTCTCTCTCTCTCCCCACCCCACCAATGGGGATGTCAGAAAGTATGTGGTTATGGAACAATAGTCTCCTGGCTGGAACAGGAGGGAGCAAGCAGGTAATATCTTTACATGGTGATCAAAATTTGGAAAGGGCTAGATTGTCTCTCTCTTGTCACAAATTTCACTTGTCATATTAGAAGTTTGGACTTGAGAATTCATACCATCTCTCACCACCCAGTTTGTGGCCCACTACATAAGCATGACTTTATTATTTTAGGAAATTCTTGCCCAGAGAGAGTGAGTTGCAAGAAACTTTATTGTTTGCTCCAGGAACTTCCTAAAAATCCATTTATCTGAAAAACTTGCATCCATCAGGGTAAACAGTACCTTCTCGGAGCACTAGACTCATCCAACATGTGTTTACACTTGTACAAATCACTTTAAAATATTTGTCTTCTGGATCCACCAATCCTAAAATATCGTATCATGAACTTTGCTTGATCTCAATCAGATTCCTATGTTGATGATCCACTTTAAACAAACCCCTGTCCACTAACACTTACACATATTCTGCCCTTGACCTCCCCTTTTTGAGAGACTTCTAAGATTGTCAAAGTCATGATCTCCCTTACTGCTTTTCTGTAAGGAGGAAACTTGGCTTGCCTTATCATGAAATTAATTTCATGGTGTTTGTTTGTTTGTTTGTTTTTTCCACTGGAAATGGCAGTCAATAGACTATCTTTAATTGCTTTTAAAAATGTTGTTTGGGGTTTTTTTAAATTTAAAATTTGTATGGTTTTATAAAATTTGAATTGTTTAGAGTGTAAATTTGGCAGCAGGGAAATAATAAACTAAAGTAAAAAGAGAAGAGAGGCAGAAAAATCAGGACAAAGCCAAATGAAAGCATCTAGAAAAAGCCAATAAATCAAGCTGAAGCAGTGTTAATGCAGGTGCAAAGAGGAGAACAGGTTAGAGCAACAGAAGTAATGGAGGATCAGCAGAGCTTCTCAAATGATAAAATTTAGAAGTAAGAGAATGGTGTTATGTGACTTGGAGGCTTTGAATCTTTGAGACTTGGTGACTCAATGAATCCATTAACTATAACAGAGAATAAAAATGTAAAAGTTATGGGATAAAGTGGGATGGGTAATAAGATGGGAGTTTAATTGCAGAATTTGAAGAGTCTATAGCAGTGCATTTCAACCAGGGACAATGTTGCCTCTCATTCCCAAAAAGGAGACATTTGGCAATGTCTGGTGACATTTGCAGTTGTTATAACTCACGGTGCAGTGAGACTAGCATCTAGTGGGTTGCTGGAATAGTGGTATCCAGGAATGCTGTCAAAAACTTCACAATGCACAGGACAGCTCCCACAACAAAGAATTGTTCTGCCCAAAATATCAATAGTACCAAGATTGGGAAACATTGGTCTATAGGGAAAAATATGCAACAAAAATTATTTGTTAAAACACTTGTTGAATTAATTACTTCCATATCTAAAAATAAATCCAAGACAGTTCATTGCAAGCAACAGAAAAGTGGTGTCAAAGATGAGAACATTTTTCATGAAGGAAGAATGGACTAGTTATTATCGCTGAGAATACTCTGTTCCCCCCACAGTTGGGACTTTGCACTCATTGCTTCTATCACCAAAGTAACCCTTTCCTCTAACTACTACCTACTGAAATCCTACTCACCTTCCAAGACCCACATCCAAGGCCACGTTATCCAAGAAGCTTCTTCACATACATCAGCTTTACCTCAATAGTACTTCTCTTCTCTGTCTTCTTATAGTGCTTTAGTAAACTCTTAGTTCATCAAGTCCTCTTTTGTAATATACCTACTAAGACTTCAATTTCTCTATTCTATTATGTTCTTAATTTCTTACATGAGGCACATTTGTAATTCAGATCTTCATTCCTTCAGTTTCTAGCATGGTAATTACTTCCACACATATGGTAGGTATGTAATAAATGCATGCAAGATTGATTGTTCAAGGACAATTGTCAAAAGCAAGTAAAATCATGACTCTCATTTAGATATAAAATGAACACAGGTTAAAGATTTTTATTTAATTCTTTAATTAAGGAAATTGGGCAGACATTGTAAGTGGTTCAGAAAATGAGTCAAAGAAGTATAAATTGTTGAGTAGAAAAGACTGTTGAAATGAATTTACAAATAGATGGGAACTGACTTTTCCATGGGAGAAGGAAAAGGCAAGTAAACTGAACCTCTACTGGGCAGAATACATTTGCATGTCTATAGACAATACTTATTTTGCTTTGCTCCCAGTTATCCACAAATTACAGACTTATAAAATAGCTTCCAGAGAAATGAGTCAGATAACTCCAAAATTTTGCTCTAGACAATTAACAGTTGTTCCTTGAAGTATACATTATATTATTTACCCTCACAAAGAACTAAATCTTTTCGATTAAAAAAAAAATCCAAAAGAAAACAGTAATTAAGTCTATTCTAATCTACTGTGTTATTTTTCCTTCTAACCCTCCATTTTAATTCCATTGCAATCCTATGTAATAGAATGACTTTAAAACCTGTAAAATGCCACTTCAAGATTTTATTTTTATGTAATAGGGTATGCTATTTTATGATATTTAAAATATTACTATTTAGTGAAGTGATTTACTTTTATTTGACAAAAATTACTTTATGGTACCTAAAGAGTAGGTTGCTACTCATTTCTTCAGAAAATACTTTCTCAAAAAAAATATTGTATTGTATATGAGGAATAGTATTGGAATGTTTATGTGTATATGTTCGTACATTACTACTGTCAATCTATACCTATACTTTCCATTATATAAATAATAATTTTGAAATTAAAAAAAGTAGACCTTTGTGGAAAAGAATTTGGAGATACCTCAAGCAGCTAGCAATAGAAATACCATTCAACCCAGCAATAGCATTGTTGGGCATTACCCAAAAGAGCATAAAACATTCTATTATAAAGACATCTGCACCCGAATGTTTATGGCAGCACAATTCACTATTGCATGGTCATAGAAACAACCCAAGTGCCCATCAATTCATGAGTGGATAATTAAAATGTGGTATATGCTCACAGTGGAATATTACTCAATTCTAAGAAACTACAGTGAGCTAGCATCGTTTATGCTATCCTGGATTAAGCTTAAGCCCGTTATCCAAAGTGAGGCAACACAAGATATGGAAAATGGGCTCCACATCGACTCGCCATCAAATTGGTACTGACTGATTAAAACTATGGTGCTCAAATGGTGGTAGTGTTCACCAGGGATTGAGGGAGGCGAGACCTACATCATAGGGATGTGGCGAGCATTGTGGACCTCTAACCCTTCTTAGGGAGAGGCAAAGATATACAATGTAACCAAAATGTAAAAAAAACCAAAAATCTTTTGTCAGGTGGAGGGCAGGTGGGAGAGGGGAGGAGGTGTATACTTACATAATGAGTGCGGTGTGCGCCACCTGGGGATTGGACACGCTTGAAGCTCTGGCAGGTGGGGGGGAGGGGTGGCAGGGGCAATGTATGTAAACCTAACAATATTTGTACCCCCATTATATGATGAAATAAAAGGAAAAAAAAAGTAGACTAAATTTTAAAATTATTTACAATGAAAAGTATATTCTATATAGTTTCTTAAAGCACTGTAAGTTCTAGATTAGGCTACAGCATATTTCCTCTATAATGCTCCTAGTGATTTTTTGGCCCAGAAGTTTTACCCACTGCCTAAATTAATTTTTAATTTCTCAGATCATATCAAACAAAGCTCAGATCCTAGTGCTTACTCCAATAGTAATCTCCTCCAGATCTTATTTTCTAAACCAGAGACTGCACAAAAACCTTTATTTATGATTTTTTTTAAGCTCTGGAACTTGCAAATTTTAGCTTTAAAAATTCCTTTCCAAGCTTGGTATTATATCTCCCTGAGCAGTAATCCTTCCTTTTCCTTCCTACATTATGATTTTCTTCTTGAGGATAAACCAAAAGCACTGGGAAGATTATATTTGGACTTTAAAAAATATCTCTCCTTTATTTCAAGAGGTGCCAAACCCTTTTAGTGATTATACCAGTTTCTGATCCAAGCTCTTTGGATAAGTAAGTTTAAAAAATAAAGAAAGGAAAAAACATTGAAAGAGACTATTACTGAAACCAAATTCTCTCAGAGTCCCCAGTGACTGAAAGATTTTGCAAAGATGATGATAATGGTCATGATAATAATAAAAGTTCAATTTATTGGGCACTTCTTACATACCAGAAACTACTCTAAGTGCTCAAGTATATTATATCATTATGATGATAGGACATATTTTAAAAATATTATATTATTTTTATTCATTACTCATTCTTTCATGCAACTGGAATGGCATTCTATACTTGCTTCCCTCCAGTTAGAGTACTAACAACAGATATACAAGAAAGGAGACTTAGTGCTTTACTTTTGAATTTCAAATAGACATTTAAATTCTTGGCAGAGATTTTTGTATGAAAGAAAGGATTTCGAAGGGTTTTTCCCCTTAGAATCAAAATCCAGAGGCTGGAACGATGAAGGTATAACAATTATGTCATAAATACTAGGCATTAAATAATACATGATGAATAAACCGTCAATCTTCCTCTGTACCCAGTGAGAAGGATGAAATGCACCAGACAAGAAGATGATTCTATTCTTTCTGTTGAAATATGGAGAAAGTTCATTAATGAGGAACATTTTAAAGAAAAAGAAAGAGGCTTGGGTTTTTATAAAGGTGGGTAAACAAGGGAGTCATGGGCAAAGTTGGAGGTTGGTCTCATCTGGAAATATGTGTGGGTAGTATGGTCCTTTGCTATTAACCTTTTCTGGAAAACAAAGGGAAAAAGAGATTTCTTAACTTTCACTGCCTCCCAAGGGCACAGATAAAGTTTAACATTGTCACCACATTTGAAAAATTCCCCAAGGGCTGGGATTAAGAGGTAGAATCAGAGAAGAGTGAAAGAGTTAAATGTCTGACATTAAGTCAAAATCCAAATCTGAAATCTGGGGACGATAAAACACAGAGGTGAGTGTGAGGATCTGAAAGCAAGGGAGATGTGTGTCATTGGTGAGGGATGCGACAGGTCTCATATCCACCCTCCTACCTGCCTACTTCCCCCCTTCCCTCCCTCCTTCTGACTCCAATGCTGTAGGACTGAGCACAGTGGACGTGAAGCACAGTGTGCCTGTCTAGAAGGAAACAGTCACAGCCTCCATAGCCTCAGCATGCTTCCACAGAGGCACAGAAGGGATACAATTTCCCAGCGAATACTAGATGGCGATCTGGTCTCAGGTCAACCATTCACACTGGGCATTTTCCACTTGTTTTATTGCTGTCAAGAGATCCCCTTGGGACGAACTAGTACCCTCTGGCCTCTTCTTCACTCCCTGTAGGGAACACAGAAATTGCATTCATCTTTGTTTGCCAGTATATCATTAATGTTCAATTAATTTAAATAATACAAAACTCAAAAGATTTGAGAATATCCTTGAATTCACTTAGATTGTGGTTTCTCAACTTTGGTACTGTTAACATCTTGGACTTGATGATTCTTTGTTGTGCAGGGAATGAAAATGTCTTGTTCATTGTAAGTTATTTCACAGTATCTGTGATCTCTACCCACTAGATACCAACCTTAATTGTCACAATCAAAAACAACTTTTCTAGCCATTGCCAATATGACCTTTGGGGACAAAATCACTCTCCTTGGGTTGAGAGCCACCAGCTTAAACTATGTATTTACTCTTGAAAATGATTTGTTTAGAAATAGGCATGTGACGCCATTCTGGCCAATGAGAACATGGAGGAATCTTCTCGGGGGACTTCCCTTCTTTCTTTGTCTACTTAGGCTACCATGATAAAATACCATACACTGGGTGGCTTAAACAACAGAAACTTATTTTCTTCCAGTTCTGAAGGCTGGGGAGTTGTAATAGTTAATTTTAGGTGTCAATTTTACTGGATTAAGGGATGCCTATTTAGCTGCTAAATCATTATTTCTGGGTGCGCATGTGAGGGTGTTTCCAGAGTAGATTGGCATGTGAGTTGGTAGGCTGAGTGGGGAATATCTGCCCTCAATATGGGTGGGCACCATCCAGTTGGTGGGTGGCCCAGCTGGGACACCCTTATTCTCCTGTCTTTGGATGTCAGAACTCCAGGTTCTCTGACTTTTGAATTCTGGAACTTGTAATGGTAGTCCCCTGGGTTCTTGGGCCTTCAACCTCAGACTAAAAGTTATGCCAGATTCTGAGGCATTGGGACTTGGACTGAGATAAACTACTTCATGTAGAACCAACTTCCCTGGTTCTTCAGCTTACAGAAACTCCATCATGGGACTTCTTAGCCTACATAATGTTGTAAATCAATTCTTTTACTGAATCACCTCTCATATATCTATATTTATATTTACACTTACTGTATACCTATCCTATTGGTTCTGTATCTCTGGAAAACCATAACTATTAATAATATAGAACTCCAAGATTAAGGTGCTAATGGGCACTTGGGTCTGATCCCACATCTTTGCAATTATGAATTGTGCTGCAATAAACATTCGAGTGAATTTTTCATTCATCTCCTGAATTGTTTTTCTGGTTTCTTTGGGTTGGTTTTACATTTTCTCTTGGATTTCTTTGAACTTTCTTACAATTCATATTTGGAATTCTTTATCTGTCATTTCAGTATTTTCGTTTTACTTAGTATTCAATGCTGGAGGACTAGTGTTCCCTTTTTGGGTAGACCTTTCATTCTGATTTTTCATTCTCCCAAAATTCTTATGCTGATTCCTTATTACTCTGGAGTAGTTGTTTCTTCCTAATTTTAGATTTTCTTTTGTTTAGATGGGGATCCCCCCCCCACTCACCCATGTGGGGGTCTTTGTAGCATGTGTTGGGTAAGAACTTTTGTCTTGATTTGTGGGTGCTTTGATGGTGATCTAGGTTCCAGATAGATGCCTTAGCAATGGATATCCTCAGTGTGATGCTTTTCTCAGTTGCTAGTTGTTTGTATGCTGTAGTAGTGGTGAGCTATGTGTGTGGGCAGATTCAGTGTCTTTCTTTGATGAGAAGATGGAGAGCTTGGAAGTCCTTTCTCTTTCCCCAGCCTGTGGTCTTCTTAGCAATGTGAATTATATTGACACACCCAGTTTAATCACTGAGACAGTAAGTGGTGCTTGTGGGTGAAAAACGATCTCACCCTATAAAATTGAGTCAGTATATATTTAAAAGGGCTGTGCAAATTGACCTCCCTGTTAGTAGGTGGCATTTGCCAGAATGAACAGGGTGCCTTGTTGTTTTTGTGAGTGTCTCTAGTCCTTTAGGAGGCTCTGGCCTCTCATGACACTCTCCCTGGTGGGGAGATCCTCATGAAGTGTCTAAGCTCTGGGATCACACAAGTTCTCCACACTATACCATGTTTGCCACCATGTCTAGGCTTGTGGGGGTGGAAAAGCCTCCCAGAAACTCAGTAGCCTGCTGACTACTGAATGCCTGTGGAAGGGTGAGAAGGATCCCCGCTTACCCTTTCACTGGACTCAGAGCTTCTCTGTGTCTGATCCTTACTGATATCTTTTTTCCTTTATCTTCTACCTTCTCTGCTTCCCAATTTTCCTCCATCAGGCCATGGCATCTTTGTGTATGATCCACCCCCACTCTTCATCTCCTCTAGGCTCTCCTTTGTCAGAACTCCTATTTTCCCACCAGGACAATCTGACAAGTGATGCCTCTAGTCGGCCATCTTGTCCCCTGCCCCCATTCAGTTCCATTTTTGATGGTCTAGCGTATCTTATTTTGCAGTAAAAGGGAGAAAATGAAAGGAAATCTATATGAGGAGTTGGGAACTCTCTAAAATCACCAGGTTTTTCATATAGAAAGAGATTAGGGGTAAAGATTTGCTAGGAATGATGTCAAGAAAAAATATGAAACTCAAAGCTGCAGTATTTTAGGTTCCATGACTAAGGAGAGGCTGCAGCAGAGAAGAGCCACCTTAGGCAACCTGACATGAGGACCCAGAAGTAAGACTGTGAAGTTAAACAAAAGGTCCAGTTCTAGCGCAGTAGCTTGACAATTTCTCTGCTAACCCAACAACTTATTGTGGGATGGGGTCTCCCTGCCTGAGCTTTAAGACTTCACAGACTCACTTGTCTTATTACCACATGAAGATGACCTCCAGCTTTGCACTAGGATGATCCTGTGATCAGAAGACCACTGTACATCTAGCTGGATACACAAATACTTTCATTTCATGTTGGTGCAGGTTTGTAAATCATTAATTTTGGACTGAGTATAGTGTGTCTCTCTTCTTAAATGATTTTAACTTCCTTGAAGGAAAGAATTCTGTCTTTTCATTTTATGTCCCCATACTTAGCAGAGTAAATGAACAAATAATTCTTTCTGGAGGCAAAATGAGAAATTATTCAAGTGTATCAGTGACTCTCAGGCAAGTTGCTAGACAGAAAAAAGCATCAAATTCAAGCCAAAGGAGTAACTTTATTATGTGGAAGAATGAGGATACAAGTTTCGTAAAATATCATGCCATCTTGGCCACCACTGTATCCTTGGTAATGTGACTAGTGCCTCACCACTATGCAGCTGTCACTCAATAAACATTTGTTAAGTAAATTATAAAGTGACTGAATATACTTCTATCCTTTAACTTATGGCTGTGATATGTGGGATATTTTTATTTATTTTTAACTTTTTTCAAATAAATTGTTTCGAGTGTTTTTCATGATTTAGTTAGACTTGCCCATGAGTTTAATTCAGTTTTTTCTCATTCTCCTTATTTGCCAATCAACAAAGACATTTGAAAACCTTTTGTAACAAAAACTCCATGCATTCAGAAGCAATGAAGGCAAATCCCTGAGGGGATCTGGATTCTGGATCAAAGGAAAAAAGGAAAATTTAAAAGAAAGCATAGTTTCTTGGTTCAAAACTGAACCCTAAGGTAAAACATATAACTCTCTGCCTGCTTTAATTGGTGAAGTGGGCAGATAATCAATATGGAGGATTGTCAAGAGCAGTGCATTCATTTCAATGCTGATCAATACCAGACCTGCCTTCAGGGGAGAGAGACTCTCACTAAAGCTATGCCACCTGCTCCTAAAATCACTTCAAAAGGAAAGGAGGAGGGATGATTTCTTCACACAATATAAAGCTGACTTCTGAAAAGGTAAATATATATATACATTTTTTAAAAAAAAGACGTACCAATCTTTTCTCCTAGGCATCTTATCTGAGCAAACTCACTGCATTTTATCTAGAGGTTTTCTACAAAGCTACATGCATGAAAAACAAGGTATAAAATAGTGTCCTTAATTTAATTTGTGAAATTTTAAAAGTTATTTAGGCAGTTTAGACTTGTGAGAAATTATCAAATAAAATAATACCATATGCTTGTTTAACCTTTAATAGTGTTCAATTTTTTTGCCATATAATATCATAACTTGCTTCTTGAGAGTTGACCAGGAAAATTTGTGAGTTTGATCAGATAAGAATTATTATTCTTATGTGACAGATAAGGGAATAGAGAGTCATAGAGGTTAACTGATTTCACAGAAGCCACAGAACTAAAATTTTAGAGTTAAGACAGAAAAGTAATGTTGTCTGCCTACATTAGAAAAGAGGAAAAGTCACAATACAATTATGTCAACTTGAACCAACAGAAACTAGAAAAAGAAAAGAAAAAAGAAAAGAAGTAGAAGAAAGAAAGAAAGAAAGGTCAGAACAGAAATCAATGAAATGGGAAAAAAATAATAGAGAAAAGCAACAGAATGAAAAGCTGAATCTTTGAGATGATCAATAAAATTGATAAACCTGTAGCCAAAATTATCAGGAAAAAAAGAAAGAAGATAAATTATTGAAATCAGGAATGAGAGAGGTGACATTATTATAGACTCTATGGATATTAAATGGATAATATGTGAACCCTATAAATGATGTTATGACAATTAATTTGACAAGCTAATTAAATGACAAAATTCCTTGAAATACAAGAATTACTAAAGCTTACTAACCCAGAACTAGATAACCTAAAAGCCCAATATGTATTTTAAAACTTGCAATAATACTTAAAAATCTTCCCACAAAGAAGTCTTAGATGGTTTTAGTGGTAAAAACTTTCAATTTCTTTCTGTGAGGCAATTTACTCTTATATCAAAACCAGATACCAACATTACAAGAGAACAAAACTATGGACCAATGACATTCATAAACATAGATGCAAACAATTTAAAATATTAGCATATTATACACCTATTAATATATAATATAAAATACATATAATATTATATTACATATAATTATATTTTATATATATGGATTCTGGAAGCTGAGAAGTCTAAGATCAAGGTGCTGGCTCGTGAGAGCTCTTTGCTTCCAGGATGGTGCCATGCTGTTGTACCTTCCAGAGGCTAGTAACACTGTGTCCTCCTCACATGTGATAGGCAATATGCCCCTGTCATCTTTTCCCCCACCTCATGGACTGCAGGAAATAACCCTGGCCTTGACATTAGCCAAAAGTCCTGTTGGCAGGCTGTGAATGTATATGGATTATATCTATGTATCTTTCCTATATATTCAGGGTCAGGCCCACAGCTTGAACTAACTAACTCACTCTCTCTCTCTCTCTCTCTCTCTCTCTCTCTTCACCTAGACATAATAGAGTCCTCTTACATGTGGCTTTGTCTGCCCACAAAGTCTCTTTGTTTTGCTTTGCTTTACCTCAGAGGAGTGCTGAAGTTTGCTTAGCTTGAGTAAGCAATAAACCTTAGAACCACCTGTGAGTACTGTGTGACTCCCTTTGCTTTAAGCAAGAAATAAACCTTAGAACCACCTGTGAACTTTGGCTCCAGTGGGGTGTGTTTGGACATCTGATACCTGGCAGCAGGAGGAGTAGGACCAAAACACACTTTCAATATATAGAAATCGCTTATATTTTTATATACTAGCAACTATGAATAACTGTAAATTTAAATTAAAAAGCACTTGAAATAGCATAAAAATTATGATGAACTGAGATAAATCTGACAAAATATTTTAAATATATGTACATTAAAAATTATAAAATATTGCTAAGAGAATTTAAGGATGACCTAAATATAGAGGAATATATTATGATTCAATACAATCTTAATAAAAATTCCCTAGGCTTTTTAATTATACAAATTGACAAACTGATTGTAAAAATGCAGGTGAAAATGTAAAGAACATAGAATGGCCAAAACAACTTTTAAAAGAAGAACAAAATTGGAGGACTTATATTACCTGATTTCAAGACTTATTATAAAGTTACAATAATAAAGACAGCGTGGTATTGACATCAAAATAGATAAATAGATCATTCCACAAGTCACATCGTATACAAAAATTAACTCAAAACATATCATAGATCACAATATAGAGCCTAAAACTATATAACTTCTGGGAAAAATAAGAACAACATCGTTGTCAACCTGCAGTTAGACAAACATTTCTTAGATGTGACACCAAAAGTACAGTCAATAATAGAACAAACTGATAAATTGAATTTCATCAAAATTAATAGTTTCTGGTCTTTAAGGGAGACTGATAAAGAAAATAAAAGACAAACTAGGAGTGGGAGAAAGTATTTTCAAATCATGTATAGTTGATCTTTATGATTTGTATAGTCCATATTTGCAATTTTGCCTACTTGCTGAAATTTATTCTTCACCCCCCAAATTAATACTCAATGGCACTTTCTTGATCATTCATGGACATTCATTGAGCAGGGAAATTTTTGAGTTTCTTCAAACACACATTTTCAGCTGAGGTCAATCAAAGTGAACTTTTGCCTTCTTGTTTCAGTTCCAATATTATTAACTAATGCCTTTTTCTGTGGTATATTTAAGGCCATGTTTCCCACAATTTTGTATTCTTTATTGGTGATTTTTATGTTTAAAAATGGCCCCCTAGAGGGGTACTGAAGTTCTGTCTAGTGTTCCGAAGCACAAGAATGCTGTAATATTGGGGGAAAACATATGACTTAGATAAACTTCATTAAGGCATGTGTTATAATTATATTGACCATGTGCTCAATGTTAATAAATCAGTGATATATATTAAATTAGGTGTATTTAAACAGAAACATGAATAAAATAAGGCTATACACCCATTAGTTGATAAAAATATTGTGACTGGAGGCTTGTAGGGACCTAACCCTGTTTTTCCCCTAGCAGCAAACGTGTAGTATTTGCTAATTTGTTGTTTATGGTGACTTCATGGATACAACTACCACAAATAATGTGAGTCAACTGTATCTGATAAAATATTTGAGCCAAGATGGAAGACTAGAAGCAGCCTGCACAATGCTGCTCTTGTGGAGAGGATGGAAAGATATCTACCTTTGGATTGGTCACCTGAGTGAAAGCACTGGGAATCCATGGAGAGAGGGAAGGAGTGAAGTGAATAAGATAGAAGTAGGATAACCTGCTCAGCAGGACCAGAGGTAATTAGGAAAGGTGCCCATACTTGGGAATGGGACAGAGAGAGTATGCCAGGCTCCACACTTCCCCTGCGGATACTGTGACTTAGAGCAGTGGAAGGGTCCCTCGACTGCAGCAGGCCTCCAGAGTGTCAGGGACCTGACTGGAGACTGTGAAGCTGCCTTGTTCCAGAGAGAAGAGATGGAAGGCACCATTGTAACATCCCAACCCTGGACACTAGTTTTGTCCAGAGATCAGATCTGTGACTGCTACCTCCCCTTCTCTCCTGCCAGGTAGAGAGAGAACAGGGAATCCCAGTGCTTGTGTGCACCCCATGGGCAGGTGACATGCAAGCCTGCTGCTGCCACTGCCAGAGGGCCTGGGCAGAGCAGGACACCAGGGGCCTGGCACCTAATGCAGTAGCCTAGGTGATCATGCTCAACTGGACTTCCCATGGGAACCAGGTGGAGCATGTACTCATAGCCTTTGGTGTCCACTTCTCATTGTTGGGGCAGCTGCAACTGGATTGCCACTGCTGCTGCTATAGCCTAAGAGGCCCCAGGTGGACAAACTGAATGGCAATCCGATGCAAACATCTAAAATCTATAGGATACAGCAAAAACAGTGTTAAGAGGTGAGTTCATAGCCTTAAATGCTAACATCAAAAAGACAGACACACCACAAATTAACAACCTAATGTCACACCTCAAGGAACTAGGAAAAGAAGAATAAACCAAACCCAAATCTAGCAGAAGAAACAACAAAGTTCAAAGTAGAACTAAATGAAATGGAAACTAAAAAAGACAAAGGATCAATGAAAAAACGTGATTCTTTGTAAAGTTAAACAAAATTGATAGACTTCTTTCTAACTGTGTAACCAGAAATAAAAGAGAAAGGATTCAAATAAGCTCAATCAGAAATGAAAAAGAAGACATTACAACTGATATCACAGAAATACAAAATATCATCTGTGACTGCTATGAAAACCTCTATGCACACAAACTAGAAAATGTAGAAAAAATGTACAAATTTTTGGAAACACATAACCTTCTAGGCTTGAATCGGGAAGAAATGGAAATTCTAAAATAATCAATAATGAGTAATGAGATTGAAATAGTAAAAACTCTCAGAACACATTAAATGCCTTGGGCTAGACAGATTCATAGCTGAATTCTATCATACCTACAAAGAAGAATTGGCACCTATTTTATAGAAACTGTTCCATAATATTGAGAAGAAGGACAAATTCCCTAACTCATTCTACAAAGCCAGTATCACTCTGATACCAATGCCAGAAAAGGGCACAACAACAACAAAAAAAGAAAACTACAGACAAATATCCCTTATGAACATAGATGCAAAACTCCTCAACAAAATACTAGCAAACTGAATTCAACAGCACATCAAAAAGACAATACACCATGATCAAGTGGGATTCATTGCAGGAATGCAAGGATGGCTCAATATATGCAAATCAATAACTATGATCCACCACAGAAACAGAATTAAAAACAAAGACCATATGATTGTGTCAATACATGCAGAAAAAGCATTTGATAAAATCCAATACCATTTTATGATAAAAACATTCAACAAACTAGGTATAGAAGGAATATAGCTCAAAATAATAAAAGCCATATATGACAAACCCATGGCAAACATCATACTGAATAGAGAAAAATTGAAAGCATTCCCCCTAAGAACTGGAATAAGACAAGGGTGCCCACTGTCACCACTTCTATTCAACATAATACTAGAAGTCCTAGCCAGCACAATAAGGCAAGAGAAAAAAATAAGGGGAATCCAAATAGGAAAAGAGGAGGTCAAACTGTCCCTGTTTGCCGACATTATGATTTTATAGTTAGAAAACCCTAAAAACTCTACCAAAGACTCTAAAATTGGTAAATAAAACCAGTAAATTTTCAAGTTGCAAAATTAATGTACACAAATCAATAGTATTTCTATATACTAATAACAGTTAAGCTGAGAGTCAAATCAAAAATGCAATGCAATTTACAGTGGCTACAAAGAAAATAAAATACCAAGAAATATGCTTAACCAAGGAGATGAAAGATCTCTACAAGGAGTATTACAAGGCACTGATGAAAGAAATCATAGATGACACAAACAAATCGACAAATCCGATGATCATGGATTGGAAGAATCAACACAGTTAAAATGTCCATACTGCCCAAAGCGATTTATAGATTCAACACAATTCTCATCAAAATTCCAATGTCATTTCGCATGGATCTAGAAAAAATAATCCTAAACTTTATATGGAACCAAAAGTGACCCCGAATAGCAAAGCAATCCTAAGCAAAAAACAAGTCTGGAGGCATCACATTACCTGACTTCAAACTATATAAAAAGCTATAGTAACTGAAACAGTGTGGCCCTGCTATAGACCAATGAAACAGAATAAAGAAGCCAAAAATAAACTATATAGCTATGACAAAATTATTTTTGGCCAAGTAGTCAAAAACATACATTGAAAAAAGGATGCCCTATTCAATAAATCATACTGGAAAAACTGGATAGCCACATGCAGAAGAATGAAACTGGATCCCCATTTCTTACCATATTCAAAAGTTAACTCAAGATAGAGTAAAAACTTAAATGTAAGACCAGAAACCATAACAATTCTAGAAGAAAATATAGGAAAAACTCTTCAAGACATTGGCCTATGCAAAGAATTTATGAGTAAAACCCCAAAAACAAATACAGCAACAACAAAAATAAATATATGAGACTTAATTAAACTAAAAATTTCTGCACATAAAAGGAAATAATCAACAGAGTTAATAGAAAACCTACAGAATGGAAGAAAATATTCACAAACTATACATCCAACAAAGGACTAATATCCAAAATCTATAAAGGACTCCAACAAATCAGCAGGAAAAAATCAAATAATCTCATCAAAAAGTGGACAAAAGACATGAACAGATTCTTCTCAAAAGATGATAGACAAATGGCCAAAAAAATCTGAAAAAATGTTCAATACCACTAATTATCAGGGAAATGTAAATTAAAACCTTGATGAGATACCACTTTACCCATGTCAGTACTGCCATTATTAAAAAGTCAAAAAGCAATATGTGGTATGCCTGCAGTGAAAAGGGAATGCTTATACACTTTTAGTGGGAATATACACTTCTACAGCTGCTGTGGAAAGCAGTATGGGGATTCCTCAAATAATTAAAAGTAGACCTACTATTCAATCCAGAATTCCCACTACTGGGTATCTACCCAAAGGAAAAGAAGTAATTTTATAAAAAAAGACGCCTGTATCTGAATGTTTGTCACAGCACAATTCACAGTAGCAAAGATATGGAACCAACCTAAGTGTCCAGCAAATGATAATTAGATTTAAAAAATGTGGTATATATACCATGGAGTACTACTCAGCCATAAAAAGGTATATATACCATGGAGTACTACTTTTGCAGCAACTTGGATGGAACCAGAGACCACCGTTATCCTAAGTGAAGTTTTTTAGGAATGGAAAAACAGATACCAAATGTTCTCGCTTATAAATAGAAGTTAAATGAGGGAAATATATGATCATAAAGAGCAGTAAGGGATATTAGAAACTAATAAGAGGGGAGGGTGGGACAGAGTGTGGGACAAAAATCTACCTATGGAGTATAATGTACACTATTACTGTGATGGGTACACTGAAAACCTGACTTCAGCATAATACAATTTATCCAAGTAACAAAACCACTTGTACCCCCTAAATTTTTTGGACAAAAAAAATTTGTATCTAGAATACTTCAAAAATAAGAAACTCAAAACTCAGTATCAAAATAAAAATAATCAAAATGGGCCAATGATTTGAACAGATAATTCAACAAATATATATAAATTGATAGTAAATAAGCATAGAAATGGTGGTCAACTTTGTTAGTTATTAGGGAAATGGCAATTAAAACCACAGTAGGATGTCTGTGCACACCTATTAGAATAGCTAGAATTAACTAATAAAAGCATGTGGGGAACTGGAACTCTCATGCACCCATCCTAGGAATATATTAATAAAATACTACAACTTGGGAAAATAGTTTGGCATTTTCTTTAAAAGTTAAACATAAACCTTTCATATGTTCCAGCCATTTCACTACTAGGTATTTGCCCAAGTGTAATGAAAGTATATGTCTATACAAAGACTTGTACATGAATGTTCACAGAAGCTTTCCAACAGCCCCAAACTTGAAGCAATCCACCAACCGATGAACAAATAAACTGTAGAATGCCCTGAAATGGAATACTACTCAGCAACAAAAAGGGATGAACTATTGATAAAACAGCACAACGTTGATAAAACTCAAATAGGGCAGAGTGAAAGGAAGCTAGACCATAATTAAGTGCATACTGTGTGATTCTATTTTTATAAAACTATAGAAAGCAGATCAGTGGTTACTGATCTGAGGACTGAAATGAGGGGTAGAGGAAGAGGAAGATGAGTCAGGAAAGATTAAAAAGGAGGTATCAAGAGATTTTTGGAGTGATGGAAATGTTCATTATCTTGATTGTGGTGATGATAGTATACTTCTGTCACAACTTATATTGCACACTTAAATATATACATAGAGTTATTGTATATACATTATAGCTCAATAACATTGTTTTTTTAAAAAAGAAACCAATACATCCTCAAAAAGTAATGTTTTTCTTAGTCCTGGTTTGATGCTCTTTCTACTATATTGCTGTAAACCAGCAAGACTATATATGGGATAAATAACCACACATATTATAATTTTTGTGATTATATTACTTATATTAATTAGCTACTGTTAACATATAATCTTTATAGCATTTTTTCCTCCCACTAGGTGTTTTGGATGGGTGTGTTATAATATAGTAAAAATAATAGAGCAACTACCATGAGAACAATGTTGAGTTCTTCATATATGTTATTTTATTTAGTACTTGCAAAGTATATGGCACATTTTTCTCATTTTATAATTTATAAAACAGAGGCACAGAGAAGTTTAGTACCTTTATCAATGTCACATTATTAGTAAGAGGTTGAGCTGCTATTCAGCCCCAAGTTTTGGTGACTCCAGAGTTTGTTTACCTATCTTATCATATAGTAGTACATGATGTTGTGTTATGTTATGTTATGTTTTGCTATACTATATTATGTTGTGTTGTGGTATGTTGTGTTATGTTGTGCTGTGTTATGTTGTTATGTTGTGTTATGTTGTGTTATACTGTATGCGTTAGATATTGTGACTGTCAAATTCTAGGTATTCTCCTGAAATGATTTATCTGAGGACCTTCTAAATCTAATCCATTCTACACATGATTCTATGTTTTTACCTGCCCTTCCATTTAGAATATTAGTACCTTTTATAACAATATCATAAGAACAATAATTATGTAATGAATAAACATTTGCACATGTTTTATCCATATAAAATATATCTCTGGGAAAATGTGCACATTTCACAGTTAAGTACCAAACTCCAGCTGTCTGCAAGAGTGAAGAACATGTTTACGTTTCAATTGTTGAAATTAATTGTTTGTTTGAGTAAGGCATTCTGCCTTTTATAATGTACACTATTAAAAAAGAAATGCTTCACAACACAATAATTATTAACCTCACTTCACTAAAAGGAGTCTTACATTCAGTCAAGAGTCTATGTACAATTATAATAAAAGCAAAGGAGCTTTCTTAAACTAATTCAAAATTTGCCTGTAAAAGAAAAATATAAATTCTGTTGGTGAGCCTGCTCATTGTTCTTCCTTTTCATATGCTTCAATCAGTGTGCTGTATTCATTTAAAAGGTGTATGTGTGCAATACATACCCATACAGATCCATATAGGCATATGGAAACCAAAGCAACATCAGCCATTAATTTAAAGCAGAGTAAGATTCTTACCTCTGGGCTCAGACTGTAAATCACTTTAGTCATTCTCTGCAGGGAAAAGCACAACCAGTTGACTAACAATGTAAATATGGTTTTTTCCAATGTCCTAACTGATCTATCTTTACCTAAAATGCTACACGTTTTTAAGAGGTAAATGAACTAATCATTTCTGGAGAAAATGTTTCAATCTTACTAGTAGGCTAATACACATGTAAGTACATTAAATATGGCGTTTCAACAGAAAAGTATTGATGCAAACTTGGGAAATCAAAACAAGGAAAGGATATGTAGTAATTCTTTAATTTCCAATCTATAGATGATGTGACACTTTGTTGTTAATCAATAGAGTCGAACATGGAACTCAGGACTTATATTAACTTTGTAAAAAGAATAGACTATGTACACATCTATACAAACCTCTATGGAAAGGTGTTTTTCTTTTCCATTTCATTCCTAGTGCTGATAATGTCACCATGTTCATCTGAGAATGCAGTTAAATATACAGTACATATAATTAATATTCAATTCATTTCTGCCTGAACAAACTGATAAAGTGAAAAATGGAGAGATTGTTGTGAACTATGAGTTCAGATAGAGCAATTATTCCCAGTGTACAATCTTTGGTCTCTTGTTGGTCATGAAATTCCTCCCAGTGGATTGATCCAAAAATAATAGTCCTTTATGCTCTTCTTATTGGTCCATGACACTCAAGTCCATAGACTTTTAGTTGTTTTTATAAACAACTAAGAACTATTTTTTGATAACCAATTAAGTGAGTTATTAAATATTACTAAGATTTGGAATTCACAACCAAAAGAGTTTATTTAGGATAGTTAACATTTTGCTGAAAAATTTGGCTGCCATGTAATATGGGAAGTGCTCTAAATCCTCCCTCTGGGTTTGGGAACAAAGGCTATTTCAGAAACTCAAAGGCTTGAGTTGGTCATTTTTAATTGCTGTTCTTACTTTTTGATTATAACTTGCTGCAAGAATATTCTTTAGTTTGCTATTGAGTCTACAGTACTGATGCATTTTTTTTCAAACTGACATTTATCTAGTATGCTTTCAAAAGTATGTTTTCATAGATGAGTGGATATGGATTAAAGATGAAATCACCATAAACCCTGTTCATTGTGTATATAAAACCCTCCTAACATGTGCTACTTCGGAGACACTTCATTAGAACTAGGTGAGGTAGATGGGACATAAGTTAAATTGTCCTCTACCTAAAAGTGCTTCTGTTAGAAAAGTAGACAATCGAATGAGAAAGTTGAGAATCCAATTTTGTTATATATTTTGCTCTTCCTGTATATCCTCTACTATGTATATGTTGTGTGTGCATGAGAGAGAATGAGAGAGAGAGAGAGGACGACAGACAAGACAGAGTATAGAATAATTTTACCACTTCAGTTCCTAGCTATCTGTTCATTTATCTATTAATACAAAACACTCACAATGATCATCTCTAGATAGGGAGATTATATGTAATTTTAATTTTATTATATATTTTTCAAATGTTCTGTTCCTTGTGTACATTATATTAAAAATTCAATATAAATTATTTTGTCTTTCATTGAGTATATTCAAATCCCTACCGTTAGCACCAGAAAGCTGGGAACATAAAGGGCAGAGAGATATGTAAGAGAGAGAGAGGGAGAGAGAGAGAGTGTGTGTATATGTGTGTGTGTGTGTGTGTGTGTGTGTGTGTGTGTCCTATCTATCTCCTGGGTGCTTCCTGGGTGGAATTTCAATGAGACTTGAAGTGTGGACTGAGAATAACTGAACCCACATTTCAAAATGAGTACATTATGGATGTTTTACTCTTTAATGTAAAACACAGCTATGTTCTATGCAATGGGATTCAGATATTCAATTCCACTTGCTCCTAATAACTTATACAAATATTTTGATCTATTTTCAGACTGGGCTCTTCTTTTTCTAGGCCCTTCACATCATCTTCTATAATTCCCATGGCATCGTGTATATACTGATGGTTCTTGCTTCAGTATTCATACTGATTATTAAAATATCTTAGTTTGTTGACACTTGCTCTATTCACTGTCTCTACACTGCAAGCATTTTAAAATTGCTTTCTAAGAAATAATATGCCTTCCCTCAATAGCTCTGTAAAACTCTGCTTTAAAGACATGACTTCTATTTCTTACTAAGAATTACTGTGTATTTATAATTTTTCTGTCATTGACGTCTTGTTGTCGTGATCACTATCTTAACAATGGTACAATGAGAAATGTATTTTAATCTCTTCAGAGCATGAAAAACCACCTCTTGCCTTAGAACTAAAAATAAGTCCTCTATTGGGCATCTCTGTGACATTTGCCTTCTAGCACCATTAAAAGATCTAAAATAGCAATCTTTGGAATAACTCAGAAAGATTAGCATTTAACCACTTCAACCACATGTAGCTAGACAACATCCTAAAGTCTGTATTTTTCATGTGGCTCTATAACTTTTATTACTGTGGTGTGCTTGCAATCCCTATCGTTGAACAACTGACTATTTTATGAATGTTAGATATTTGGGGAGTACTTTGGAAGCATTGCAGACACCCTAAGCATGGTTTCTGCTGATACCACATCTACCTTAGAAACTACACCACCTTTAGAGGAAATTAGAACCATGACTAGCAATCCTATAGTTTATAGGAATCAACTTTACACATATGAAGTGGACACCAACATTCATATCCACTCAATTGTTAACTGCAGCTCTTTTAGAGTATTCTTTTAAAAATGGAAATGCAATTATGTCAGCTTGATACTATAAACCCCTCAACAGTTTTTTTCCAGCATTTTTAGGATAGACACCAAAATCCTTACTATGATGTTCCAGGCCCTCTGTGATCTAGCCCCAGACACCTTAACATCATCTCGTGCTATCCACTCCTCACTATCTTTCTTCAAATTACTCCAGTTTTCTTTCTGTTTCATGAAAGACATATTCTGTTTCTTATCTCAAGAGCCTTGTGCGTGCTATTCCTTGGACCTGGAATGATCTAAACCCCCTCACCTTTTTCTAACCAATTCCTACCCATTTTTCAGAGTGTAGCATGACTTTCAAATCCATGATGACTTTCTCCTTGATTTTCTAATATGAAGTCAAGATTTCCTCTACTTTCTCAAAACACTCTGTACTTTATTATTTTTAAAATGATAATTGGTTTAAAAATAAAAAGTTGGAACAAAGTGTGGACTTGAGTTAATAAGAATGTATCAATATTGGTTCATTTGTTGTAACAAATAGACTAAGGTAAGATGGTATCATGGGGAAAACCAGATGGGTATATAAGGACTCTTTGTATTATATTTGTAACTTTTCTGTAAATCTCAAATTGTTCTAAAAGTTTATTTAAAAATAAATATATAACTGTGTAATTAGATTTTGAGCGTCTCGCTTCCCCTACCAGTCTATAAATGAATCCATGTGGGTCTATATCCATTGTATCGACAATGCCTAAACAGCACCTTGCTTATAGTATGCATTTTCATATATATTTTGTATGAACAAATAATAAATATATAAACATACTGAAGTCTATCAGATTGTGTCAAGTGATCTTAGCACTTTCAACATGTGGATTATAATGATTTTTCACATATCTAAGTCCATTGCCCCAGCTGGCTTTAGGTTCTTCCAAGCCAGGAATCATGTATTATTTATCTTTATATCTCTAATATTTAACCTGGCACATAAAAGACCCTGAAAAACAGCTTGTTTGTTGACTAAATGCATTGACCTTAAGAAGAGCAATAGGTAGATATTCTATTCCTCAGTGAAGATTCCTATTTTTACATATTTTTACATATTTACATATTTTTTAAATTTTGAAATTTTAACTACCCTTCAACATATGTTTTCATATACTATTTTACATATGGATGCCACAATTTTATTGAGGAATTTGCAATATAATAGCCACAAGGAATTTTAGAATTAAATAATAGATTTAATTTATTAAAGATATTCACATAAATAACCATCACAGTTTCCATCTATACTGCATTTATGCAAATTAAATGCATTTTCAAAATAATATTTAAATACACTGAAGAAACTTTAAAAAAGAAACTTTTAGAAATTAGTCTTAATAGTGAAAAAATTATGAAAACTTAGAAGATACATTTGCTTATGGAAGTTTCTACTTAAAATAAGATATGAAGTTCATTAGAGGAAATTTTGGCCAGGTTTCAATAAAAATAACTTATTAGTCCCATGCAAATTAAGCAAAGAATAGCCAAATATATTGAACCATCAGAATCTGGTACTTGTATTATCAATTCCTGAAAAGTTATTTTCTTTATTAATAACCTGTCTAATAAGTTAGGACATTAAAAATGGTCCCTATTTTGTACCCATTTCTCATCCTTCTTCAAGCCAGACATTGCTCAGTCGAGCATGGTGATTGCATTGACCTCTGAAGGACCTTGGGTTTTGGTCAAGTCCCCAGGGTGTGCTGCAAAATGAGAAATGATGCCTCTTGACTTCAAGGTCACAGGAGACAACAAAATTCTTTAGTAAAACAGTGGGAAATTATCTTCCTAGTATCAGAAAGCAAAGAATTAGTTATATCTCAAGCTGTTTTTCAGTTCGGTGGGGAAAATGCTAGGAAGCACAAAAGAAATGCAATAAAAAATTCTTTCTAATGTTTAATTATGAATGTTTACCTTGTCCATAAAGCAGGTTCCAAAAGTATTACGTGTTGAATCATTTAGTCTTAGACTATTCAGCAAGGAATTTTTAATCCTTAATAGAGAAGACATAAACGAAGACAATAGCAGCTTTATCATTTTCATATCTAACATTTTGAAAGAAAAGTTAGAAGCACTACAAAACAAGTTTTTAGAAATTGGGGGATAATAGGAATTTTCCTAATAAAATACGCCGTCACATTATGTTGTAAATTGTCCCTAGTATGCCACATAATACCTTCTAATATACCATTTTCATGTCTGAATCTTCTACCAGGCTGAAAGTTCCTTGAAAGCTATTATCAAATCCTCTTTACATCCCCAGTTCTTGACACAAGACATGTAGTTCAAATAAAGCCTTCCTAAATAAAATAAAATATAAATGAATGAAGCCACACTCGGCTTCTCTTCTCTTTACTGGAATCAACAATGGTTGTGTCTACTTTCAAAAGACATCTATAAAGCTACTGATTTGATCATAATTGGGGTTTTCGGAACACAGAAGCTCAGAGGAGGAGCCCTGCAAAGCCCAGGACAGGCCTCTAAGGAATAGGAACAACCTGTGTAGGTGTCGCCTCTAAGGAAACACAATACGTTGCTCTTTGTGTGTGTGCTGGAAGAAATTGGAGGCTGGAGCCAATCTGGGGTCTATTGTGATATACTCTTCTGGGATGATATTGCTAGGAGCAACAAGCAAATGAAAAGAGGGAAGTTTTGTTTTTATTTTTTCCTCTTCCTGCCTTTTACTCTCTCTCTCTTACTGGGCAGAGCAAACCAGGATGCCACGTCACAAACAATTTTATTTTATTTTTTTGTAAAGTCCTATTGCCAACATCACAAAGCATAGCTAGAAAAGTGGATATGGAGCCAAGAGACAATACTAGAATAATCGGCCCATGAGGCTGTATATTATTACACTACAAACTCAATTACAAACTCCTTGAAAGGTAAGGTTTTCTGTAGTGCTTATCAAAGTGAGCAGAAAATTAAAGGTGCTTAAAACTCTGTGCTGAATTGAAATAATTTATTCATTTTTAAATTAATTCTACAAATATTTATGGAGAAAAAATATTTGTTACAGACACTGCTGGATACTTCAGATAAAAACACGGATAAGACACCATCTCTCTTCTCAGATAATTGCCAACCTAATGAGGAAAATAGTCAGCAAAAGTAATAAATAGCTTTTAGTAGTCAGTGTGGTGTTTGTACTATGGGGAACATGCTATTGTGAAGGAAGGAGAAAAAGAACTCAGACTGAAAAGATGGATACTGCTCTCATTTGGTCAATAATACGCATCATTCTAGCTGCTGCCCTGGGCTTTGTGAGTACAATGGTGACCCAGAGGGACAGAATCCCTGCCCTTAACTGTGCTTACAGATTCGTGGGCTACTGGATAGTTCAGACAAGGAGGATGTTATGTTATATCACAAGGATGTTGAGCATAAGGATGGATTCAGCATGTCAGTCTCACTGAGCAGGTAATCATTAATGCCCTTTGTTCCATGTGTTTAATTTCTAAAGTTCTGTGTATATTTGAAGGAGAGGACTTCATTAGACACCATCCATATTTTCAATCCAGTCTCACACATGGCATAAAGATGCAAGGACTCCACAGTGACCTGAATGCAGCAAAATTAGATCCCTCCAAAGAATAATACTTTCAAATTTGACTGATCATCAGCGATGTCACCACCTCCAGATTTGGCAAGGAAACCAGAGATCGGATGCATAGACAGATTAAATAGCACAGTCCTTTTAAAACTACAGAAATTCTACTGCTAGTATATGATGGGGGGAAGGGAATTCAACTCAGGATTCAGACAGACACAGAATTGTGAATCCCTCATTTACTTGCTGATATGTTACAGGCAAGTTATTTACATTGTCTAGGCCTCAGTACCTAATCAAAAACATGAGAATAATACAGCATCTACATTATGTAGTTATTTGGAGAATAAATGAATACCTTTACAGCCCCTAATATCCCATCTAGGCTTTTGTAAATCAGACATAATAACCCCCTGCCATCATACCCTGTACATTCTTCAGACGGCTTTAATGTTGCATTCCAGTATCAGGATGAATCTAAGGGCTATGTGGACTAGTCACTAATCCCACTGTATGGCTAAAGGAAAGAAACAGCATATTTTTTTTCCAAAATCCTGTTAGAAATCAGTGGCAGAGCCTAGTCAACAAACAGGTCTCCTGATTCCTAGTAATATTAATTATAGCTGGAAAGGGGAAACGTATATGCATTTTAGAATAAATGTGTAAACAGAGAAACAAATAAGTCAATAAATAAATGGATACATTACTACACTTGTGTATTTTTATTAGAGAAAGCCTTGATCACTTTGATTAACATTATATCAAAGAAAGTACAAGACCTTAACAATAAGGCTCATTCCAATAAGAGGTTATACATGATTGCAATTAACCACTGCATACCAACATGTTAACTGAACATATTTAAAGTATAGAACAGACACTGTGACTTTTTAGGGTTATCTCTAGAGAATAACACACATATCCACACTCACCCACACAAAGTGAGCATCTTGCAACACTAACACAACCATTATGTACACATTCTCAGAGAAACAGAACAGTGACCAAATCAAAAAAGAGGCATGATATCAGGGAAAGCCTATCTTCCAACTCAGGTTGCATATGATTATATAATAAATAGAAAGATTTGAGCCTCTGGAGGCTAGTTTGTTTAAATTTGTCTTAAAAAAAGAAATGAATAAAAATGCAATAAACTAATAGAAACCATGTTTCTCTTTCAGTTTCAGAAAGGATTATAATATTATTCATAATTCTATATGCTTCACTCTATAAAAAGGAAATATGAATGAGAAAAGGAAGAAAAGAAAGCAACCATAGATTTGTTTTAGCTTTTCAAAGCAGCAAATGGTAACAAAGAAATCTCCATTTGAAAAAAAATGCATTTTTCTCTCAATGGCTAACAAAAACCACATTGTTGAAAATTGTAGTTATAGAATACAGTGGGAGAAGAAATACTCATTAAAAACTTTTAACTTGCAACTAGTGGATCCTGAACACTCCAGAGACTGAAGAGGTACCATAGTCTCTTTAAATGACATGGAAATCTGACGGAGGTTGGTGGCCTCAAATGAGAATAATTACAGACACAAATGAGGTAAGTTTATATACATACAAAGTTGCTAAGCTTTGTAAAGGAATCAAATATTTTCTTCTTTGAGGCAAGTCTTGATTTTTGAGAGGATCACTAGGCAATGCTACCTGTTAATAATGATGAAAAATTATGGTATGCATCTATACTCAGAAGTCACCATCATTCACTATCCTATTCTATTTGACAATGGCAGAGCTATCTAGCTAAAAGAAGTCTAAGCTATTTATCATAGCACTCCATACCAGTAGGAAAATAGTATTTGTTTAAGATTTCAACACAACTATTCCCTTTTCCTTAAAGAAAGAATGTGTTTTTCTTTATTTCTTGAGACACAGTGGTGGAAGGGCTGCTCTGCGCTAGGTATCTGATCAAAGAACCCATTGAAAGTTACATCACCTTTGGCCCTATTAGGGCTGACTTTCTCTTAAATTCACATCTCTTACTTTTGATCAAATCTGCCTGTGTGACAATTATGAAGACATATTAAAATCAACATTTACAAAATTTTGTCCATATTCTTTCTCTTCCTACTCATTCTCTTCCTCCTATGCTTCTCATACACATCAATAGGATTAATAATATACAA
Source organism: Cheirogaleus medius (assembly GCA_008086735.1). NCBI lineage: Eukaryota > Metazoa > Chordata > Mammalia > Primates > Cheirogaleidae > Cheirogaleus > Cheirogaleus medius. The sequence goes on along the minus strand of VBSM01001979.1, from coordinate 13,755,515 downwards.
GATAACTCAAGCCAAAAAACTGGGTGTCATCATTCACTAATCTTTTTAATTCAAACCTACCCCAATCACTCAAACATCTTCTTTAAAATATTTACCTCCTTAATATCTCTGAATGCATATCCTCTCTCAATTTCCACTCCCAATTTCTTTATATAAGCCACCACCATCCCCTGTCTGTACCATTAAGATAGCACCCTAATCAATCACCCCATCCTCTATCCTAGAACTGTAAATCTTTCTTCTTTCTCACCTCCTGTTCCTGACAGTCCCATGATAACTATACTTCTACGGTAGACTGAATAATCATCCCCCCAAAATTTCCATGACCTGAAGCTTGGATATTGTGCATATGTGCCTTACCTGACAAAAAGGACTTCCCAGGGATGGCTAAGGATCTTATAATGGGGAGATTATCCTGGATTATCTGGATGGACCCAATGTTATCACAAGGTCATGATAAAAATGAGTCAAGAGGATCAGAGTTAGATACAGGAGGTATGATACTGGAAGCAAAAGTTGGAGTGATGTTGAGAGGAAGGGGCCAGGAACAAAAGAATGAGGATGATTTCTAATAGCTAGAAAAAGGCAAGAAAATATATTCTTTTCCCAGAGCCTCAGAAAGTAACTTAGCCCTACTGACACCTTGACTTTAGTCCAAAGAGACTGATTTTGGACTTCTCACCTTGAGAACCTTAAGATGCTAATTTGTTTTGTTTCAAGCCACTAAATTTGTAGCAATTTGTTCCAGCATCAATAGGAAACTAGTTCATGTCTCCTTCTTTATAGACCATTCTTCAAACAGCCTCCAATAACAAAGAAGATCAAAGAAGACTTACTTAAGAACTCAACATGTTCCGAATGCTTTAAATATTGAACCTGGACTAGATCAAATAATGCAGGTGACTTAGAAAAGGGAAATATCTTAACTTTCTTTCATGTCAATGAGTCTTATATTTTGTTTCAACATGCATTTATTAAATAGGGCTTCCTTTACCCAGTGTGTATTGTTGTCTGCTTTGTTGAAGATCAGTTGGTTTTAGGTAGATGGCTTTATTTCTTGTTGCTCTATTCTATTCCATTGGTCTATGTCTCTATTTTTGTACCAATACCATGCTGTTTTGGTTACTACATCCTTGTAGTGTAATTGAAGTTAGGTGATGTGATACCTCCAGATTTGTTCATTTTACTTAAGATTGCTTTGACTATTGGGACACTTTTAAACATATATTTGGGTAAAACTGATTCTCTGATAAGAATTTCATATTTTTTTTCTCATCAATGACCCTGAAATCCTGGCGTGCAATACCATGCTTGTGCACATGAGCAATACCAATTTGTTAAAAGACTGAAGGTGATCGTCAGTTTTCTAAAAAGACTGAAGGTGATCACTGAAGGTGATCTTTTATGGCAGTAGTATGATGTGCCATATTTGGTTTCAGAATTTTGAATAGCTCTAACTACTAATTTCAGGAAGCCATCATCTCATTGATCTCAGGATCGAGGGTATAAATCTGTACCATACACATTGTGTGGGAGTGCCAAAAAATCTTTCAGAGCAGATAAATTTGCTATGGGAACTTTTTAAAAATTTGAATTAAAGGATGATATGTAATCAGTTGAAGCAGAACCAATTTCTATTTCATTAATTATAAGGAATTATATGTGAAAACCTAAGTTAACCAAACTGGATTTATGTTTTTGCATTACATCAGTGATATTTCTGTGCTTATTATGGACTAGTAGCAGTGGGATATCCAGCTACCTGCCATGCATTTGTCTCTGATCCCCAAATACTGCTATATGAAAAAAGAATCTAGTATTCCTAGTTGAGCCAAAAAAGAAAGACTTCATCAGGAAGCACTTAATGTTAATTATTTCACATAATCAAGAAATAAAATTACTTTCTTTTTAATCATTGAGAACTCTTTAATTCAAAATGCCCACTTTTATACCAGGCTTCTCCTATTCTCCAGGTTATTTAAATAAATGGGGGTTTGTAAAATTTATATTTCCTGGAAGTAGGGAAAATCTCTGTGCTGAGAGCTAAGAGACAAGATTTTTTTTGGTCACAGGAGGTAAGATACAGAGGAAAGTGTGCTGATTAGTGTCAATGTACATCAAGGCTAATCTAAACTTGGTCATTAAATTTTATGAAGCTTAGGTAAACTCTTTATGGTTAAGAAAATTATCCCTGGAGTCAGACAGACATGAGTTCAATTCCAGGCTAACCCACCAAGAAGAGGTGAATAATTATTTAACCTCTCTAAGCCTCAGATTTTCATTTGTAAACTGAATTATAGCAAAGATAGTAAATAGTAATGGAAAGTGTTCATTCATGCATTGAAACATTGAGCACCAACTCTATGTTGTAAGCATTGTGTTAGGAGCACCGATTAGAGGGGGGCTACAACTTGGTCTTTTGGAATTATTCTAAGAGTTCATAAGATAATGTTTGTGAAGTCCTAGTACAGCACCTAGTACCACGTAGGTACTTAATAAATATTAACTATTATCAATAGCTGACCTAGTAGTGGTAAAATAAGGGGGATTTCTAAGAATGCCTACATTAAATGTTTAGTGTCTTTCTCATGCCTGATGAATGAATGGTGTGACAGTGATAATCATGAAAACATTACAGAAATTAAAATGTTATGCAAAGGCAAGGTGTTAATGTTCACAAATGCTACAGTTCACCATATCTCAAATGGAAAGAAAGCTCAAAAACTCTCTCAATCCCCACATCTGGCATCATTTGGCAGCCAGTAAACAAGGTGCATTTTCAATTTATACAGGGGCTTATGCTTTGCATCACACCGGCTCTAACACGTTGTAGAAGAGGAAAGCTTACTCTCCCTTTAGGATCTGCCTCTTGCCTCATGTGAAAAGATTCTGGTAGCTTTCTAGGGAAGCTGTTACTGCCTTGGGTTGGTATTAGAAAAGGACCTTTGTACTCGAGATTGTCCTGGGTACTATTCAGGGAAACTATACACGATTTTTAACTTCTGACATGTCAGAGACTAAAACAGAACTAATTCCAGCAAACCATTGTAACCGAATATAGATAAAGTATTCCTGCATGTGAACAAATGACTTGAATAATGGAGATAATCCACTGGGGAAAACCTAAGTATTAGGAAACTTCATTGTATTTTAAGTCCATGTCTCTCAGGAATACACATCAGAGAAAGAATTCACTGTCATAATTCTTTTTGCCCCAGGACAGGAGCAATGATAGTGTGTTGGTTGCACGAGTTCCAGCTAAGGAAAGAAGGTGTTTTAGACAATCAGAGTGAATAAAGAATCTATATTCATAGCAACACATTTTTCTTTCCTGTTTCTTGCCTTTCCTCCAAAGTCCAATCACAATATATATATTGTTTTAGATATTTTTCTTGTCACTGATCTTTGCTACATTATGAACTCAAATCTCCTGTACAAAATTTATTTTTCTCTCCTTAATGAATCATCTTCCCCTATACTAAGCTAATACATTTAAGATCTATTCTTACAGTGAGAAGTGAGGTCAAGAATGCTTTTAGGAAACTATTAAGGTAATTTAGGTATCACATGATGTATTTTTATCTAGTTTCTACATCTGTTTTTCTGCTTTCACTCTCCCTTGGGGGCATTAATTTTATATAAAAGTAACAAATAAAAACATTAAGAAGAGATATACTAAGACCATGGACCTGGTTCTTTTTCTAAGTCTTACCACATTGCTTCCATCTTGTCTGACTCTAGTTTCCTTCTACCTAATCTCCTATCCTCTCTCTCCCTTCCCCTTTTCCAAAGTATTTTGGCTTGCAACCATCATGATGAGACCCAAAGTTCTTTGACAGAGCAAACTAAATTTAAAGATTTATAAATTTTTGCCATTAACCTTGTTTTCTTTATAAAAACATTCAAGAAAGGAGAAGTTAAAAATCAAATGCATTTACCATTTATCTACTCTAAATTGTCATTATTCAATAAATCTGACTTAGAATTCCTGGGGAAAAACTTGAAACTTTGAATTTGATGATGACTTTTAAATTTTATTTAAGAAATTTTAAATCTTGACCATCTGAAGAGATCTTCTCTACAAGCCAGCTTTGCCCATTTCTTTAAGGCACTCTTTCGCTGATTTTCAAAAAGATGAAAGTGACCATCAGAGGAAATATTGGACAAATGGAAGAGTTTTGAAGGAGGAATCACAATCACTTCCAGAGAATAAATGAGATTATAATCATGCCCTTGAACTGTAATAGAGCATCCTTCTGAATAAAAATTAGCATAGTACAAATGTGCAGTTAGCACCCAATAAATCACACTAAGAAGAGTGTCAATACAGTAAGATGTACCCAGTCATCACAATTAATGCCTACATCCCATACTGGTAAAGGCAAGCTGTTTTCATGTTATAATCATTAGGGATGAGATCGTTTCTGCAGCTGAATTGTTACAAGCAGTTAAGTATCTAATAGAGATGCTGCACTTTGAACAAAAGCCATTGCCTTTAAATTCTGCAAACTACGGGAGTTGCTAAGCCATTTTAAAGGAAGTAATAATAATAGCTGCTACGTTATCTGAAATAGAGAGACTCTGCAAGAACATTTAATTAAAACAAAAATGTATGGTTTGGATAAGAGTAATTTTATTTTTCTTTCTGTTGCTTAATTTCCCAACAAGAGTCAGAGATATGAAACTCAAATATAACATGTTCTGAAAAAGACCAATCAAAACAAACAGATGTATGATTGGCAAATAAATTTCAAAGAAAACACAAACTGAAGAGGGGGTGTTTGCCTTCCTAGGGCTCTGAAGTTTTCAACTGTGGACTGAAAGATGGATGGTTTAAAGTGAAAATAGCAGAGTTAGGTGGGGATTAGGAAATTTGTTTGTCATGTAGACTCTACCACAAATTTTTTGTCTAATAGGTCTAGCTTTAGATAGGCATTTAATTTACTTAATAGTATGCCTTCAGTTAAATGAGGACAAAGACAGAGGAATTGAGAGTATAATGCTTCAAGGACGCATTTAGAAGAATGCTGAGAGGACAACAAGTGCAGTTTGGAGACAGGAATGAATCTGTCTTTTATTTTGTTTATAGTAATCGACCTATTAAAACAAAGAAATAAGATGATCTTATTTGCGCTTTAGAACTATCACTTTCCAGCCATGGTACAGAAGACAGAACACAGGACAGTTAGGATCTCCTGGAAGCTGAGAGGTAATGTCTGGCTGAAGTGGTAGTAGTGAAGGTGTGAGGAGTGTCTGGGCTCAGATTATATTGTGGGAGTGACAACTGGGCTTAAAAGAGATTGCAAGTTGGGATTTAGTAAAGAGTTAGCAATTAAGTATGACTCAGACCACTGCATGTGATGCCATTTGCTGGAGTTAGAAGCTCTACGGTAGAAGTAGAGGTAGAAGCAAGTATCTTTGCCATATTAACAACTATTAATAGATGCCTGGTAGAAATCCAACTAGCAATAGTGAGTGTACAAATAATATGAGTTTAGCACCTGGGGCAAGATATCCAGGCTAGAGTTGGAAATTTGAGGGTCAGTAACACATAGTTAATATTTAAAGCATAAGAGCAGGCTGAGACCATAGGAGAGGGAGGGTAGATAGAGAAGAGATTAGGGGAGCAGAACCCTGTGCCACTTAAAATCCTGTGAGATAGTATAAAAACTGACAAAATATAAAGACATAGAAAAGTATCATGGGGCTGGGGGTGGGCCTGGACGAAAGGAAGGTTAGTGCATGGTTATGGTTTGTTTTCCCATGGCTGGTGTGCAGGCTTGTGTTTGTGTGACATTGGAAATTATGTGTTAGAGAAGGAAGAGCTGATGTTTCAGGAAAGACAAGTTAGATTTAGGAATAAAGCCCTTCAAAAATAGTAGGTAAGACCCAAAGCATAAAAGGAGAAACTCAGTTATTTAATAAGAGGAGGAAGAAGAAGAAAGAGAAGGAGAAGAAACAACTAAGGGTCTTTCTTCTTTCTGATTCAGTGTTAAATCATAAATCATAAATCATTCTTTTGTGATTGAATCTACTTTTTCTATACACATGTGGCTAAGTGATGTGCAGAGATGAGAAGAAAAGGTTTTAGAGACTAGAGGAAATAGGAGGAAAGATGTGATCATTGTTTCTGCATGTGTGAAAATGAATTCACAAAGAAGGTAGTGGAATAATCTGGCAGTGGTGTAGCCTTTTGAGAGTCATCATCCTAAATTTCAAGTGAAGTGATACAGTATGGTTGTGTGATTTTTTTCCAATAATATTCAGCTACTTGGATGCAGGTGAAAAGTTAAGAGGAGCATTGCTTTTAACCAGAACTAGAGATTAGCTAGAAGAACACAACAGAAAAAGGGAGAGGGGGAGAGAGAGGGAGAGAGAGAGATAAAGAGAGAGAGGAAAGAGGCAGTTAAAGGTACAAACGAGAGAGTGGCTATAATGTGAGACCATGAAGTCTAAACTGGGCAAACAAGAAACTGAGACCTTGATAGATTAGTGGATAGAGAAAGAGTATTTTAATCTATGAATTAGATGTGCATGATTGCAGAATACTTGAAATTGAGGTTTCTGTGGTGATGGATTTGTTGTTATTGGTTCCAAAGTTTAGAGTATAAATGTGTGAGTTGTTTCCAAGGTAGGATGAAGGAAAAAGAAGATAAGGTGTTGAAGAGACAATGACATCCATATAAATGTTGTAGTCACCAAGAATGGTGACAGGAGTAGTAGTAGAGGTAATGAGACCAAGCCCAGTGCTGGGGTCTTCAATAGATACAGATTACAGGTACAAGGAGTGGTACTGAGAGGTAAGGTCTGATGAGGTGTGTGACAATGGAGGTGCCAATTCTGAAGAAGAAGAATGAAGAATAATGAACTCAACTTTCACTCCACCAGACCCTGAGGTTATTGGAGTGAGAAAGAGCCAGTTATGGTCCATAAGAGAAGCACAGGATTATCTCTTCAGAGACATCACATATTCATGATCACATAACCTTATGTGACTAATGGCTTCCTTCTTTCAGCAGACTTATTTCTGAATTGTTTAGGTCATGTCCTCAAGAAAATATTGATATAGATGAGTATAGTCAAAACAAATGTGCTCAGTGTACAAAGGAAATTCCAAATGAAGCTAATCTAAATTAGTTTTAACATGAAATTTATTTAAATGAATGCAGACTGGCATAGCAGAAGGTTCCAAACTTTGGAATCTGAAAGAATTATGTGTGTTTGTCTTTTCAGCCATTTCCTACCTACTTTTCCTTGTGTAAATCACTAAATGTCTCTGAGCCTTGGTCTGCTCACCTGGGCACTAGGTGATATCTCTTTGCAGAACTTCTGGAGAAGTAGTTTCTATAAATAATTTGCACTATGACAATCACATAGCAGGCTTTACATAAACAACAATAATTATATTATTGAAAGGATATGACTTTATTATTTTTATTATATATTACTGAATATACATATATAATTATTTTTATTTTTGGTTGTATCTTATAATATTTATTTATTTTATTCACTGGTAAAATACCATAATACTATTTAGCAGATATATCTATTTTATGTGATAAATAACAACTCTGAAATAATTATAACTTATTTTAATTTTTAACTACAAGTCCAAACATATCACAAGATATACTATATATACTATATATTTTCCTAATATGAAAATAACAAGCAATTCTTATAATATCTCAATTATAGAGATTTGATTTTATGTAAGAAAGCAATATTCTTAAACACATTTCTCACAATAAAATATTTATTTCAAATTTCTGATGACAAAATTTTTCCAATTTTTGCTTAAAAATCAATAAATAAGCATGGAATACAGGATGATGAATTACATAAAATTATAAATGGTTATTTTCTATCAGAATCTAGGAATCATGGGCAAATTACAATAGAAAACATTTCAATGTGTATTACGTATCATGATTGCATAACAAATTACTTCAAAACCTAGCAGGTTAAAACAACAAACATATATCTCATACAGCTTCTGAGGGTCAGGAATCTTGGAGCAGCGTAGCTGCAAGATTCTGGCTCAGGGTCTTTCATGAGCTTGTCAGTCCTGGATTCATTTTCTCAAGTCTCATCTGGAGGTGGAGAATCCACTTCCAAACTCACTCACTAGTTGTTGGCAAGTATCAGTTCCCTTCTGGCTGTTGGCCACAGATACCCATTCCTGGCTATGTGTGCCTGTCCATAGGCTGCAGTAGTTATGTGGTAGCTGGCTTCCTCCTGGTCAATGATGAGTGAGACATGGAGAGGGAAGAAAAGAGAGAGACACACACACACAAACAGAGATGTCCAAGAGGGAAGCCAAGGTTTTTATGGCCTGACATTGTAAGTGACATATGATCACCTTTGCTGTGTTATGCTGCACAGAGACTAATTCTAGTACAATATGCAGGAGGTAACACGAGGATATGAACACCAGGAGGTAGGGATCGAGAATAGGCATCTTGGATGCTGGCTAATGCAAAATGTAAAATAACAAAGCCAGATTTTCTACATGTACTTTTGAAAAAAATGGGAGAAAAATTAGGGATTTCCCATTTGCTTATCTCACCTTTGCAATATAGATGGAAAGGACTTCTAATCTCAGACCAACCCAAACCCAGCATGACACACAGTTGAATATTTAAGCTGTTCTTTAGGAGTTTAAGAGTGTGAATGTCCTTTTGTCAAATATTTAGAAAGGTCAACCTAGATTATTGCTTTTCAATTCAAATCTCTCCAGAGACTTCTGGTCTCGAATTCTTGACTTTGAGCGATCCACCCACCTCGGCCTCCCAGAGTGCTAGGATTACAGGCGTGAGCCACCACGCCTGGCCACTCTCCAGAGACTTCTGTTGTGGCTTCTGTCATGAAAAGAGAAATCCAAATGGTTCAAAACCACCCAAAATTGCCTAATATTTGGATGTTGTTCTTATTTTCTTGTTCTCCAATAATCTTTTCAGTTTTTCTTCTTCTTAAAATGATCCATCCTTTTCTATGTACTATAGCCACAATCTATGATGATACCATGCAGCAGTCATCAGTGTTTCATAAACAATTCTCTTTAACTTCTGAAGTGTCTGAATTATCCTGGAAGAGCTCAATGGCAGCAAAAACAGGATTGTAAACTAGTGTTAGATGATAAGGAACACAGTTTGTGTAGAGTAGGAGTTCACAGAAGTAAAATAAAACCACCCAATGACTTTATGAAATGAGCAATTTTCACAAAGATTTACTTTTCTTTTTATTTTCCATATTTGCTTTAACATGGATTCAGATATTTTCTTGGGAAATGTGTTATGTGGAATTATAATAACAACATTCATCCTTGTAACACTTATGTGGAGGCATTGTCCTAAGTAACGGACACATATCCTCCCACTTAATTATTACAATAGACCCTCAAGGTATGGAAGAATTTTAATCCAAATATGTCTGACTCAAAGTCCACAGCCTAGTATCAACTTCCTGTTTGCTAAGAATAGAGACTGGGGCCAATGAGATTAAGATACCTGCTCAAAGATGAAGAATTTAGAAGTAAAGCTACAATTAAAAAATTAGATTTACTGGTCTCCTATATCAGTACTCTTGAGATTTTACAATAAATTCAACAAAATCATCTTTCATTTAATACTACAACAAATGAAACTACTCATTGGCATTTATTTTAAACCAATTTATTTTTGCAGTTGTATATGTGTAGTTTTAAGGATAAAAAAAAATCTTAAGCGTACAAAATTGAAAATGGAAATGAGACCTTTGTACTGAAGTCCCTCAACTCCTTGTTTATTTTTTCAGCTAAAAATTATAAATACCTAGAATATTATTCTTTTCTGTATTCTTTCAATGGTAGGATCTAAATAGGACTTGTCTTAAGCACAAGATGCAAAAGAGCATTGCTTCTGTGTATGTATATAGACATAAATATATTTGTAAAAAGAAACATAAAACAATGTCAAGTCAATTTTAAATTTAAAACTTTTAGGCAGATTCTCTAAATTCACTTTCAAGTCAAACACTTCATGAATCTGTGACATTGATTGAAAGCTTTTTGAAGTTATTTCTTAAATATATAAATCTTAAAGAAAGATGTGTGTCTGCATGTATAAAACTTAAAACATAAAAGCCCTACAATGTCAGTTAAGGTGGTAAATATGTACAATATGTAAAGCACAATGCTGCCAAATACACATTATTATATTATACATAGTGTACATATCATATGAATTCAATTGTAAAAATGTGTGCTTATGTACACATTTAAATTAAATTGAACCATATGAAACTGCTATTTTGTTGGTCAAAAACATTCAAAGATTGAGAATTTTCATCATATGGATCAACCTAAAATGGTGGCGATTGCTTGGAAGTAGAGTTGTAAGACATCTTAATTGTATTTGATAAAAGATCTTTAAGGAAAAAGTATTCTTTTAAACATCAGCAAAAAGTAAGATATAATGAAAAGGAAGAGAAAATGAGGGCGATTGACTCGTAAATAGGAAGAGCCTCCTCAAAAAACACTAAGAAGGAGGCCCACATAGAAAGAAGTATTGGGTATTAAATAAAGCAACATTTGTAAATAGGAGCTCCCTGTTACTGCAGTGTCAGAGTTGGGGATAAGTATGAATGACAAAGCCTTCAGAAACTTCAAGAGATCTCTCATTCAGAACAGCAAGGCAGAGAACTCTCACCTCTTTATGCATCTGTCGTCTCCCTCTTCCCCAGACACCACATACATCTTGAATAATTGTCACTTGGATGTTATTTCTATTAGAAGTAGAGAACCAAAATCCTTGGCCATTCTCACAGATGCTAGTGGGACCTGCTAATGGCAGTAGCAAAATTAAGATACCTTTCAGGTTTTGGACAACTATACTCCTTCTTCCTCCTTACAGGAAAGATGAACTAATGCAAATGAATGTGACATTGCCATTTTTTTTTTCAATTTAACAAGACTCCAAAGGGCATAAACAGATTATGCTGCTGGGAATATTTAGTTGCCATTTCCATGACACTACCAGCTGGCTACTTAAAACTTCAGTGCTGGGCTTCAAGAGGGCTGACTAGAGGAGTCCAGTGCTTGCCTCCTCCACAAAGAAAAACCAAAATAGTGAGGAGATCATCACATTTGAATAGACAATCTAAGAGAGAGCACTGGAATTGAACAGAAAAGTGTTAGGAAATACCTAAGGCAAATAAGGAGAGAAAAGGGATGAAGCCTGCTTGGTGGGGATTGGTGAGAAGCCTTTCCAGGCTCCCCGTGTGGAGAAAGGGTAAGTGAGAGACCTCCAGTGGTCTATATTGCCACCACTGACTCCTACAATCCTAGCAATGGGAGAACTCCTGAAATTAACCTAGGGAGCTTCCTGCAGACTACAGGACAACATTGCTCCAGAGAGGGAGCTCACACTGGGTCCCACAGACCCATTGAGCCCTAAGCAGCTGCAGCACAGTGCCATTTTGAGAACCCAGCCCTTACCAGAATGCATCCTGCCCTGGGGCCCAATAGCCCATGCATCCCCACATCCCTGGAGGCCCATTGACATCTTCACCTGCAGCCACAGCCAATGATGACTGCTACTGCCATAGCTGAAGGGCAATCCATTGGCAGCAACCTCACTGTCCCCAGGAGAAGGGCTGTTCCACATTTACAAGCATGCTGAGGACAGGCGACTCTGCCCACAGCTACCACCTGGAGCTGAAACATGTGCTCCTGGGCTGCCTGTCTATGGTTGCTGCCGCCAAAAGTAACCCTGTCCTTCCAGCAGCTGCTACTGCCCCCACTCAAGCTTTTCACTAGGGGCCTGGAGATCACCCCACCCCTGCCTACTGCAGCCAATACATATATTACATATACATATACGGCTGTACATATAAACAAGGGACATGGGTACAGGACCCCACAGTCCAGCTCCAGCCCCAAATGCCTTAGCATGCCATCCAGGGGCCTAGGGATTGCCCAGTCCTGTCTATCGCCATTGGTATATGATCACTTCTTCCAGGGGTCTGAGGTTGGGTCCACCCAACCTGCTGCTATCAATACTGCTGGCACCTACCTGTATACACCACCACCTTCAGGCCTAGTAACTGGCCTGCTGAGATTGTTGCAGGTACTGCCAACATCAGCATGGACTACTTGGGAGCAAGAGAGCTTTCCCACCACTGCTACTGCCATAATCCATGCTATACATGCTGCTCAGTGTTCTAAGGACCCATCAACCCATCTGCTCATTGTACCCATGGTCACCATATGAGCAAGCTGTCTAGAGGCCCCAAAATTGGGCCAACTGGACCTGCTAATACTGGTTCCTATGTGCATCACCCTGGGTCCCAGGGACAAGAAGTCTCAGCTCTTTGGTGCCAACACTGGGGCCTGATAACTGGCCCACCTGGCATCCTCATCTCCAATAAAACTTCACCATATCCTACACTAACAATCAAACCTTAAACCATGGTGGAAACCACAGACTCCACTAAAGCTATTTATATCTGAAGAAATACAGAATCTACACTGCTGAATGCACCCAGAATCAAAGCCAAAACACCCTGCCCAACCAACCCCATAAATACATCTTTAGGAAATCATTCTCCCCTATGCAAGCAAATCCAAAAATTTGGAAGTGACTGTTACACTAGATGTGCAGATATCAGTGAAAAAAAATAAAAACATTCAAAAGCAAGGAAAATCTGATACCTCTAAAAGTACACAATAACTCTCCAGGAACAGGTTTGAATTAAAAAACAAAACAAAACCATGAAATCCTGGAAAAAGTATTCAAAGTAATAATATTAAAGTAGCTCATTGAGATAAAAAAGAACACAGATAAACAATACAAATAAATCAGCAAAAACAATTCGGGATATGAATGAGAAATTTACCAAAGAGATAAATGTAAGTGTGAACCAAACAGAAATCCTAGAACAGAATAATTCACTGAATGAAATAAAAATACATTTGAAATCTTCAACAATATACTAGGTCAAGCAGAAGAAAGAATTTCAGAACTTGAAGAAAAGTCTCTAGCAATAATCCAATCAGATTTTTAAAAAAAGGATAAAAAAGAATGAACAAAATCTATGTGAAATATGGGATTCCAGAAAATGGCCAAATATTGAATTTTTTGTGTCTCGGAATGTGAGGAGAACACTAAAGGAACAGAAAACCTATTTAACAAAATGATAGTTGAAAAATTCTCAAGTCTAGCAAGAGATTTAGATATCTAGATACTGGAAGCTCAGAGATTCCCAAATAGATACAACTCAGAAATATCTTCTCCACAACACAGTATAGTCAAACTGTCAAAAGTTAAAGACAAAGAGAAATCTCAAAACAGCAAGAGAAAACATCTAGTCACTGATAAGGGAACACTCATCAGACTAACAGTAAATTTCTCAGTGGAAACCTTTATAGCCCAGGAGAAAATAGGATGATATATTAAAAGTGATGACAGAAAAAACCTGCCAGTCACAGATACTATATTCAACAAAGTTATCCTTCATAAATGAAAGAGGACTAACATATTTTGCAGACAAACGAAAGCTGAGGGAATTCATCACCACTAGACTGGCCCTGTAAGAAATGCTTAAGGGAGTCCTGAATATGGAATTGGAAGGACAATATCTACCTGCAAGAAAACACATGGAAGTATAAAACTCACTGTTATAGCAGATACATAAATGAGACAGAGAAAGAAGTTAAATATTGCCACTAAAGAAAACCACCAAACCACAATAATAAATGATAAGAGAGAAAGAAAGGAAGAAAGAACATAAAAATAAAACAGAAATCAATTAATAAAATGATAAAAAAATAATCCCTCACATATCAATAATAGCTTTGAACGTAAATGTATTAAACTTTTCACTTATAAGATACAGATTTGCTGAATGGATGAAAAAAATATGACCCAAGTGTTTTCTGCCTACAAGAAGCTCATCTCATATACGGACTGAAAGTAAAGGGATGGAAAAAGATATTTCATGCAAATGAAAACCAAAAGCAAAAAGAATTAGCTATACTCATATCAAATAAAGAAGATTTTAAGTCAAAAACAGTAAAAAGAGACAAAAGACTGTCATTATATAATGAAAAAGGAATAGATTCAACAAGAGAATGTGACAATTCTAAGAATATATGCACCCAATATCAGAGCACCCAGACACATAAAGCAAATACTATTAGATTTAAAGAGAGAAATAGACTTTAATACAATAATAGTTGGGAACTTCAACATCCCACTTTCTGCATTAGACAGATCATCTAGACAGAAAATTAACAAAGAAACATTGGATTAAACTACACTTAAGACTAAATGGACCTAACAGACATTAACAGAACATTTCATTCAACAACTACCAAATACACATTCTTCTCATCCACACAAGAAATATCCATATGTTAGGACACAAAACAAGACTCAACAAATTTTAAAAATCAAAATCATATCAAGTATCTGCTCAGACAACAAAGCAATTAAATTGTTAATAGAAATTAATAATAAAAGGAACTTTGAAAACTGTACAAATACATGGAAATTACACAACATGCTCCTGAATGATCATTGGATAAAGGGATAAATTAAGGAGAAAATCATAAAATTTCTTAAAACAAATGAAAATTCATATGCAACCTATCAATATCTGTGGAATACAGCAAACGCAGTGCTAAGAGGGAAGTTTATAACAATAAATGCCTACATCAAAAAAGTAGAACATTTTCAAATAAACACTCTAATGATGAACCTCATGGAACTAGAAAAGAAAGAACAAACCAAACCCCAAATTATTTGAAGGAAGGAAATAATAAAGATCAGAGCAGAACTAAATAAAATAGAGACTAAAAACCAACACAAAGGATCAATGAAATGCAAAGTCAGTTTTTTATAAAGATAAGCAAAACTGATAAATCTCTAGCTAAACCAACCAAGAGAAAAAAACCAAAAAGACCCAAATACACAAAATCATAAATGAAAGGGGAAACATTACAATTGATACCACAGAAATACAAAAGATCATCTAAGACTGTTAAGAACAACTATACACTAACATACTGAAAAGGAAATGGATAAATTCCTAGACACAGACAACCTACTAAGATTGAATCAGGAAGAAATAGAAATAGCAAACCTGGACAAACCACTAATGAGTAATGAGATTGAATAAGTAATAAAAATTCTACCAAAAAGAAAAACTCATGACTGTCAAACTCTACCAAACTTACAAAGAAGAACCAACGCTCCTCAAACTATTCCAAAAAATTAAAGTGGAGGGAATTCTCCCTAACTCATTCTACAAGGTCAGCATTAGCCTAGTACCAACATCAGGCAGGGACACAACAAAATAGAAAACTACAGGTCAATATCCCTGATGAATAGAGATGCAAAAGACCTCAACAAAATACTAGCAAACTGATACAGCAGCACAGCAAAAAGATGATACACCACGATCAAGTGGGATTTATTCCAAGGGTACAAGGATGGTTTAATATATGCAAATCAATAAATGTGATATTTCACATCAACACAAAACAGGACAAAAACCATATGATCATCTAAAGAGAAACAGAAAAAGTATTTGATAATATTCAACATCCCTTCATGATGAAAGCTCAAAAAACTAGGCACAGAAGAAGCATACTTCAACATGGTAAAGGCCATATATGACAAATCCACAGCTAAAATCATATCAAATGGGTAAAACTGAAAGCTTTTCCTCTAAGAACTGGAACAAGACAAGGCTGCTCACTTTCACCAATCCTATTCAACCTAGTACTGGAAGTCATAGCTGGAGCAATTAGACAAGAAAAAGAAATAAAAGGCATCCAAATTGGGGGAGAGGAAGTCAAATTGTCCCTATTTGTAGATGACATGATTTTATATCTAAAAAGCCTAGACTCCACCAAAAAACCCTTAGATATGATAAATAAATTTAGTGAAGTTGCAGGATACAAAATCAACATACAAAAATCAGTAGCATTTCTATACCCCAAAGTTAACTAGCTGAAAAAGAAATCAAGAAAGCAATTCCATTTACAATATCTACAAAAAATTAAAACACTTATGGGTAAATTTAACCAAGGAAGTGAAAGAATTCTACAAATGAAACTATAAAACACTGATGAAAGAAAATTTTAAAGGACACCTAATGGGAAGATACCCATGCTTATGAATTAAGGCTGTTAAAAAGACCATACTACCCCAAATAATCTACAGATTCAAGGCAATTCCTGTCAAAATACCATGTTATTTTTCAGAGAAATCAAAAAATTCCTAAAATTCATATGGAACCAAAAAAGTGCCAGTTTAGCCAAAGTAATTCTGAGCCAAAAGAACAAAACTGGAAGCATCACACTACCTGACTTCAAAATATATTACAAGGCTATATTAACCAAAATATCAGGGTATTGGTATGAAAACAGGCACATAGACCAATGCGACAGAATAAAGAACTCAGCTATAAATCCATGTATCAGCCAACTGATTTTTGACAAAAGTGACTATAATTAACAACAATGTATTGTATATTTTGTAAAAGAAGTGAGAATGTGAAATGTTCCCAACACAAAGAAATGATAAATATTCAGGGTGGCGCATTCGCTACATTCCCTGACTTGATCATTACAGGTTCTATGCATGTAACAAAATATCATGTGCACCCCATAAATATGTACAAACATATCAATAAAAATTTTTTAAAAATTAAAAAAATCTTCAATGCTCAGTGCCTAGGCACCTGGCAATCTATCTCATCCAGACTTGCTAGGTCAAGGTTCCATTGTGACTTCAGAAGTCCCCCCTGAATAAAAGGTCTGTGAAGATGACACCTGGCATTTTCTCTCCAGTATGTACCATCACTGGTCCCTAGGACACATTTGTTCTCCCTCACCCCCGAAATTAGTGCAAGTGCAAAGTTGGACACGTCTCTCTGCTTGGTTAACACAAGGCAACAGCATAGTCTCCTGTGTTTATAATTTACAGACTGAAGTCAGGTTATCTATTGTGTCTAACAAACTGATTATGCGTACCAAGCTCTCCAAGTGGTGCTTGAAGCCCTCCTCATATGGCCAGAGATGAGGAGGAAGCACCTTCTACCCCTGCCCAAGGGCAAGAGGAGGCCCCTTCAGTACTTTGAAACTGAATGCTGTGTCAAGGGTCTCAGAATCAGCTTCTGTCCATCTTCTTGATAAACCCTCCGCAGGTAGATCAACACCTCCCTAAGGATGTGAGTCATTTGATACAAATATTTTATTCTTGTTCTTTGGGGTTTGGGCCAAACTAATGACAAAGAACTCATTTTAGCTTACTTAAACACATCAATTTATAAAAGAAAAGTAAATGTTCCTTAGACTTCAGTACTTTCTCTCTTATTCATAATGACTTGGCATGCACATCACGGACAACTGGGTCATGATATTTTGTCATAATCCTAACCTAAGGATCAGAATTCTGTTTTTTTCTGAGAGAATCTGGAACACTGGGACTCTGCAAGGTGGCAGCTGCTTCAGATCTCTCTGTGTGTGCAGTTTTGTGGTACAGTCACTTGAAGTTAGCAGGGACCGATTATCCAGTTATCCATGGTCACTGTGGTTTTGAAGCCTTGATAAAGTATTGGTTTTTGTTTAAAGAAAATCCTGTCATTACAGGTCTGTAATTTTATCTTGAGCATATGCCTATGTAGAAATATTTCAATAGTTATTATTTTTGAGAACATTGGTGTAGTCAGAGAAAAATGTTCCTGCAAAGAGAAATATCCTAAATTTGCTAATATATAACTTCTGGGGCTTTTTAAACTAGAAAAGATGAAATGGCAGAGTGTCACTCAACATGGTAATTCAAAACAGACTAAAAATAAAAAAGTGAATGATTGAAAATAAGGGCAATAATATTAGATAATATCATGATTATGGTGATATCATTGTACATATTTATGGTTGAATAAGTCCATCTAATTATTCTGACTTCATCTTTTCTTGGCATGCAATAATTTCTGTCAATTTACAGAAAATCTGGTAACTACATGAGAGGAAAGTTACAGCTGAAAATGCTGAAACAGAGTGGCAAATATTAGGCAGCAATGCATGCCTCCTTGAAGTTAAACCCTGCAACCATTTACTTTGCACCATTCTGCCAATTCTTGTGACCCGACCAGTGCATCCTGGTGTGAGTCAGTAAGCTTCTTACTAATAATTATAGACGAACTGATTCTGAATAAGTCCAAGACTAGAAAGAGAGAGAAGCTATACAAGACATAGCTCTAAAAATAGCAGTCCTTTACTAAGTATCTACTGTATGTAAGCTATGGTATGCTGTAGGGACACTGGGGTGCAGGGATGATGCAAGATATATTCTCATATGGTACTTTATTGGGGAGAAACAGAGATATGCATAAATAATCCCCATTTAATAATAAGGAAAATTTTGCTAGAGGGTTGATGTGGGAAAGGCCACCTCCCAGGCTGGAACTGTCAATCCTGGTACGAATATGGACAGATTTTAAAGTCCCAATCCAGAGTCTCAGTGAAAATTACAGAGTCCTTGTTACCACTGAGAGTTTATAAGAGTAACAAATCAATTCTAAGCAGATCAATGTCCAAAGGATCTGGGCCTAGAATTACTGCCCCCCACCCCCACCAGGCATCATTTCAAAATGGGCTTCTTCACTTGGCCCACCCAACTGAGATGTAAAGATAAAAACCATTCATTTGGTTTGTTAACCCCAGGTCAAGAAACTCTATTTCACCAAACAAGAAATGGTTTGCTTAGTTGAGAAATTCATTTAAAATTTAAAAATAGATGTATTAGAGGAGAAGTAAATGCATATCATATGTATACAAGTTTGACCTTAAACAGATTTGTTTGATGTACTTTGTGTTTTTTAGACATGCTGCTTAACCTGTCAATCTCAATTTATTTATCTCTGGAGTGGGCTGTTATGAGGATGTATAGAATATTTTAAAAGTGCCTATGACAGTGCATTGCACATAAGTATTCTGTATTTGATGCTCAAAATGAAAACAGAATGCCAAGGTTGTGTGTTGTCCCAAATTTAATACATATACTCATGTAGTCACTCATAAATATTCATTGAGTGCTTATTATTGCTAAACATTCTTTTGGGTATTAAGGATTCAGAGATGATAAACTGACACAGTTCTTAAAGGGTTTACATACTAGTTGGGGAAAACACAGCGACAAATAAGTAAACAAGAGCATGATATAGAAAAAGGCAACAAATTCTGTATGCCCAGGTATAACATAAATATTAAAGAAATCATGAATATATTAAGCTATGACTATTGCGTAAGTCTAGTATAAATTGGAAATTCCCCTCTGTTAGAATACTTAAAACCCTTAGTCAAGGATAAGGAGTTGTAGATTATGTTAATGTGTCACTGGCCAAAATTCCCTTTTTCTTGTTTTATGGCTCTTGTTCTTATTCTTCACTTACATGTTCCAATTTCATATTATGTCCCATTTCTCATTTGCTGTTGTCAGAGCTGGGAGACTAATTATCTTGGTCTCTATTTGTTTGAACTTCAGATTGTAATCCCAGCTACTTGGGAGCCTGAGGCATGAGGATCTCTTTATCCTAGGAGTTCCAGACCAGCCTGGGCAACATAGCAAGACCCTGCCTCAAAAAATTTTGTGTAGAATAATAAATAAATACGTTTCTGCCCATTAAATATAGTTTCTAATACTATTCTCCCATTAGTCTATCTCTTTATTTCCCTAATTACTTTTGTTAAAATCTGTGAGATATTGTATATTCTATCTGGCAAAAGCTTTCTTTAAAACATCTTTGGAAGCTATGATAAAGAAGATTTCATACATATCCCTGTTTTATGAAGAAAAATGAAACAAATATTCTAGTTGGGTGTTAATCAATATTAACCTAAAATAGCTCAAAAGCCTTTTATTCCCTTAGTAACTTCAAATCTCACCCCAAACAACTCCCAAAGCCAGCTGCAGTGGCTGAATTTTAAAACTATCATCTGACAACAAAAATTTACTGGATGGGCCTTTTCTGTTTAAAATTGCATTTTCATGAAGTATTAATAGGAATGTTTTTCTCTGTTACCTTGATTAATATCTAAGTTCTGGTTCCAGATGTCAGAACATGATATAAATCAATGCCACAGACATAGGACTGCTTATTAATGTACACTGATAACTTTTGTGAAATAATATTTTGTTAAAACTGGCACCCATTAAGATGTGTCAGAAGAAGATTAAATATAGCTCAATGAATTTCTTGGTGTTTCTACTTTTGCAAATATTAATCACTACAGAAGCAGAATTTAGAAATGTGATCATGGTGTCAGTTTTACTTCCATAGTCTCCTGGTCAATATCCCTGCCTGCAATTTACCCCCCACTAATATGTCCTCTATAATGATTCATTATCTTTCTTTTTAGTAATGTATTTGTTTAACAATTGCTAATGTTAGAGGAAATTATACACTGTGAGGGATTTAAATTTTTAACACCTTTGAAGAGTAGCTCCTGGTTAACACAATGTCACAAAGCTGGCTCTCTGATTAATTCACAAAGATCAATTCACAATCTGATCAATTCACAGCGATCAATTCAAGTGATTTATGGAATGCAATTAGTTTAACAGTGCAGTTATTTGGATTCTATGTTTCTACACTTGAAGAGTAAATTAACACATAAAGATAAAAAAAAGATGTTCCCTGAATTCGTGGTTGATGGCTAGAACACATTACAGAAATGTTGAAATAGAGAAGGAATGATAAGGCTGGCCAATTGAAAGAAAGTTAAATGGTCTGTCTAAGACCCTGACTAGGCAGTAGATTTATAATCTTGCTCACCTCCATTCCAGGTTTCTTTTGCTCCAGTAGAATAATTATTTATACAGGTCACCAGGTGTTGTATAGGGTCTGTTGTTGGTGAGTTGACAAAATTGGTCCCAGCACATTTGCAATCATGGATTCCTTATGCTTGGTTGACCAGCATTATTGCCACTGAATCCTCTGTGGCCTCAATTACCACAATGCTTTCTTCATTAAGAAAACAAGGTTTCTTGGAAGCATGGAAATTATCTGTTTTCTCTCCACTGTTCTTTCCCTATTCTCTTTCTAAAAAATTAATTGGGATTATTTTGATCCTATGTAAATATACTTTATCAGTTCCCAGATTTTATCAGTAAAATCCAGATGACATAAAATGGACATTCAAGGCTCTCTAATTTCTAGTTTCCTGAAAATATTATTTTCTCAGGTGTACAAAAATCCTTGCAATTTCCTGAGTATTTTCCCACATTCTGTTCTTTTTCTGGCTCTCTTCTTCTTAGTATATCCTTCAAGATCTAGCTCCATGCCACCCTCTAGGTGAAGACTAGCTTTTCTGTGCTGTCACAGTTCATGTCAATACTATATAATGGCTAACAGTCAAAAGATCATTTGCCTACTGATCCCTCTTCCCACCATGTTGTGAGCTGCTAAAGCCTTGACAAAGTTATCTTCTCCTTTGGTTTCTCTGCACTTTATATGGTTCCTGGTTCTTCCCTATCTGAAACTCTCCCCTTAGCACCTGCTTTGAGATATTCCTACATCCTTAAAACCAGATAAGTCTCCTTGGGTGTGTGGCCTGGGTGATGTGTGTAACATACACACACACGCACACGCACACATACAGAGCGGTGGAAAGTTGGTGTGAGTAGAAAAAAAATATTCATAATCTTGAAGGGGAAGGGAAGGCCTTCAGCCTTTGTTTCCATTATCATTAGAATAAAATTAAATTGTGTATTTATTAAAGATGTAATTCAAGGCTATAAATCTGGGAAAAGATTTTTCACATGCGCATTTTCAAAACAAAGTTCGGTGATAATACCATAACGAGCTTTGGCTTTCATAATGAATATCCCATAGTGTTTAGTTGCCGCACGTTTAGTGGCAATGTGCTATAACCTGTCATGAATAAACATATTACAGTTAAAACATTTGGCAGAATATGTTCCAGCAATAATAATAATTTGCACTCATAGTTCAAAACTAATAGCTCAAAGCACTTCACAATGTGCTATTTAATTTCTACTCATTCGCATATGCTACTTATTTCATCTTCATTCATCCTGCAAGTTATGTGAGTCTATGACTTTCATTAAAATAATAAAAACAAATGAAATGTTTAATATGAAAAAGAAAACTAAATAGTCTTTTATAACTATCTAGAGTAACTGGAGAGCTGGTGTCAGGGATGGGGAACATTATAAGGAATATTTATATTTTCTTTAAGCGGAGGGATCAGGTGAGGGTGAAGGCAAAAAGATTCTTGTGGATTAAATGCTAATTTAAGTAATTATATTTACCTGGGTCTTGCGAGTCAAGTTTCTAAGAATGAATGAAGAGGCTTTTTAATGGTAGAGAGAAGCAAAGCAGCGACTGCTATGGCAACAGTTATGGAAACTGGCTGGAGGATCTATCTGTAGGGTTATAAGACCTATCATGAAATCTCAGTTTTCTGCTTGGGAATCTCAGGATTTCCTCCCTCTGTACCTGGCGTGTGAATATACCTTCAAACAGAAAGCCAGGGTCTCTGGCTGTGCTTACCTTGCTCGGTTTCCTTCCCTCGGAGTCACCGTCCTGCACCAGCTGCACCAGATCTGAAATAGAGTTGTTTCAAATACCTTTGTCCATTTTTCTACTTGTTTTAGAGTGAGAGGGTAAGTTCAGCCCCTGCTCTTCCCTGGCTGTAAGTGGAAGTCATTCCTTTTAATAAATATACATTTATTCAGATGTTCTTTCTTCTCTTCTTAGGTCCGGCACACTATGTTTTGCAAGAATTTTTTTTTCATCCAAATTGTAAAACTTATTTGCATATCATTTTTTCTTAATATCCTCTTATTATAAATTTTTTTAAGTCCCAAGTCCCACTTTTATTTGGAAAAGTGCTTACATTTGCTGTCTGAAAGAATTTATAAAATATTTTGATATGTTATATAAAATGCATCCTGACTATGCCCAAAGGAAAAATCCTGATACAAATTTTGCAATAATAGTAAAACTAATTGCAGTTGTCATGCACAATTACATGGAAAAATAACTTTAAATATTTTAGGAAACTATGCTACAGTTTATTCATTTATTTATTTTTATGTCATGTTTATTTTTATTTTAATCTTTCAGGTGTTGTAAGATCCAGTGACTGGGGTTTGCAGAGCACTACCTATATTTTTTTAAAAGATTTTTTTAAAAAAATTATTATTTTAGCATATTACTGCAGTACAAATGTTTTGGTTACATAAATTGCTTTTGTACTATTTGAGTCAAAGTTGTAAGTGTGCCCATCCCCTAGTGTGTATTGTACCTGTTAGGTGTGAATTTGCCCATCCCTTTCTCCTCCCTTCCTCCTGCTTGATTTCCAATGAATGTTATTTCCATATGTGCACAGAAGTGTTGATCGATTAGTTCCATTTTAATGGTGAGTACATGTGGTGCTTGTTTTTCCATTCTTGTGATACGTCACTTGGAAGAATGGTCTCATATTCTTAAAGTCTGCAGGATCTGTTGTGATCTCCCCCTTTTCAATTCTGATATTTATAATTTGTACCTTCTTTGGTTTTCCTTGATCAGTAGAGTTAGAGTGATCAAGTTTGGCTCTGTTATTTTGGTGTATTGTGTTTTCCTTTTCTGTTTCTGAAATACACACTCTTTGGCTAAACCTAAAGTCAGGGATGAGGGCAGGGAGAAGAGGAATATGAATGAATGCTTTTGAAATGGTAATTCACTCACACTAACTTGCCTCTTGTTTGGGCACATTCAAGGTGGTATGGCCATAGACATTGCCTCTTGTTCTGATGCCCTGTTTCCAGAAATTTTTCACCTTCAGTGACTCATATATGTGTATCTCTTGACCACAGGATGGGCACTGTTTCATTTCTTCATTTTTGTCACTGGTATTTTGGGATTATAGAGAAAAACTACAACTACACTCCATGCCAGTGAAAACTGAGCTAAAATGGAATGTTATATGTCATTGTCCAAAATTCAGGAAAGCTTTCTTGGGCATAAGCACCACTCCACCATCAACTTTGGGATCTTTTCTTTCTTCCTGAAAACTCTTCTCTACCCACCTTCCACTCTTCAATCCAAGACTTCCAGTGACATTCTTTGGCAAGATAATCTAGTTCTCTCCTTGCCTTGTGCTTTACAGGCAAAATCTATAAGACCAGAATTTTCTCAACCAAACGGTCCCATCAAGGCTCATCAAGTGTTTTCTCAGAATGAGATCAGTTTACATACTACAATTATACATTCCAAAATCTTTTCTAAATAGCATTTTGTTTCTTATGCCACACGTGGGTACTTGTTCTCTCTCTTGCTTAAAAATGCTCAATATCTCTTTCTCACACACACAAATACACACATTAACAGAACCATACACACACAAATACATACAATGCATATATAACAAAAACATCGATACACTGATGTACATATATCCATGGTGATAGTTGTCAATAGAATACATTGGAAGGATATAAATATAATTTTAACAGTGATTTCTTAGGCAGAATGGGAATGTGGGAGGTGATGAGGAGGAAAAACACATATACTTTTTTTCTTTAACTCTTTTTCACTGAGCTTATAATACTTTTTTTCCCTTAAAATAAGAATATCTAAAAATCTGTGCCTATTCTGCGTTCCATTTTATTTGAGGTGCCTTTCAAGTTGAAAAAAATACTAAAGAAAAGGAAAGATAACTGAAATTTATTCAAAGTACTTTCTCATAAGAAATATTAGCGTTTCTTAGAGAATACCTATGAGTTTTTGCACACTAAGTCCATAATATTCAGGGAAACATATGACATGATATTTTGGAGGTCTGGAGATTATTTTGTGGTATTTCATGAGTCCTGTAAATGCATACGTAGAAATGAGGTCTATCACTGAGCTAAGTTACTCTTTTATTCTAAGAAATTTGTTCCTTGGACTCCTGTCATTTAACACAGATCATAGCAAAGTTGGCTATGAGGCTCTCAAACACAAGTTTCAAACATGAGGAAGGTGGGAAAAAAACCCTGAGCTCTGAATTCAGATAAATTGGGGTTTTACACACAGCTCTGCCACCTGATCTTCTGTGTTTTATCATCTCACTGAAAGGCCCCCATCGTCATCTGTGAAAGGTGGATGATCACCTTCCAGATTTTGTGGAGATGACATCAGGTGAGGGAGGAAAGCAGAGTGCTCAGCCCTGTGCTATAGCTCTGAGAAGCCACTGTAAGTGGGACCCCTCCCTGCCATTTCTTCACTCTCAATCAGCTTCCTGAATTTACATCTGCAGTTTCCTAAGTTTCTATCTCTGGGGCCCACTATGATCCCGTAGTCCTTTCTGCAGGAGAGTCCAAGAGAACTAATGAATTTTGATAACAAAAAATGTTGACATAAAAAGTTAAAATCCTTGAGGTACCCAGAATTAGGCAGGTGATTGTCCTGTCTTTGTTTTTTCTTCCCCCAATCTTTCATCTCCACCTTTCGAGAAGGAATAATTTTACAACACACATTCAAATTCTGATTCTGTTTTAGCTATTTTATATACACAAATAATTTGTTGTTGTCCATTTGGGCATTATGGCTTCCCTATTTTATTCTTCTCTGTTCTTTCATGTGAGCAGAGTGGGATAGATGTGCACTCTTAATTTTTGTTTCAATTAAATAACAACCACTTGAATTGGATTCTCTTTTCCTCCTGATAAATGTTATTTTTGTTTCTTTCATGAGAGAACACACTGATAGTTTAGGTTTCTATATATCCTGATCCTGATTTTTTTTCCAGACTTGTGTTTTGTAGATTGTCTGCTGAAAGTATAATTCATTTTGGCATTTTCTTAAAGGAACTTACACAGCCCCTGAATCCTCTGGGTTCTTAGTCTATCTCAGGATAAAATGTCTGCAAATGGTCCCATTTGTTTGCAGAAAGTTCAGAAGTCTCCAAACAATCTTTTCTCTCCTCAACATAAATATAAGCCAGTATTAAATTTATTTCAATCAGATTAGTGATTGGGTTGACCATCTACATTTGGATATCTGCATCCAGCAATCAAATTTCCTGGATTTTAATGAGCTTGATCAAATTTATGGTTCAAGACCACAAGTAAATAATTATTATATAAGCAATTTTACTTTGTTACTGTACTCGTGGAAATGGGGGAAGCTCACTTTGTGTTCAGTGTGGAAGCTTAAAATAAATGACAGTCTTTAAAATGCCTAAACTTAAGATAAGGGCAATAACAGCTCATTTTCTTCTATTCAAAGTATATTCCATCACAACATTATTGGTACTAGGCAGCTTTCTCTAAGTTATAAATAACTTTGATATTAGGAAGCATTATCTTACAATAATAATTAAAAAATCTCCATATATCTTTAACCCTCATTCAGTTTATCCCATCCTGCATTAGAAACTACAGGAGATGAATTTAAGACATGTGGCCTAAGATCAAGAAGATAATTATCTCACTGGTGGTACATCTACATAATTATATGGATTTATACATATACTTATAAAACCACACTCAATATTCCATATAATGAGGCTCTAATTTGTGTAATGTAAATAAATAAGCTGGGAAGAAAGGAGGATTTGAGTAGTATGGAATAGTTTAGAAAGTCTTAGTTGAAAACATGAGGAGCTTTGCTAAAACACTGTGGAAATTTAATTAATTGAAGACACATTTGAAAGACCCAGTTATGGTCTGTGTATCTTGCTGGGAGATTTACGAGACACAGAGATGAATAAAACAGGACTTGTGTGTTTTGGATGCTTTAAAATTCAGTGGGAGATGTATATGCATAGCTAAGTCCAGGACAGACACTGTGATGAACATGATAGCAAACTAGGACACTAGAACAGTGAAATATTTCAGTCCCATAAGAAGATAAAGTAACCTTTGTTGAGGAAAATATATTTGAGTGAGCTCTTGGGGCGTTGGTAGAAATTCCATGGGTAGAATTAATGGAAGTTGCTAGGGAGGGAGAAGGATCTCATATATTTATTGTATTCGCAAACATAGTTAACAACAGACACTGTGTTTCCATACCTTTCACCGTAATCCTTTTCCACTCTGATTCGGGGCTCAGCAGACAACTTTCTTAGATTCCATGAGATGTTAGGCCAGTGAGATGTGACCCAAGTGGGTGTTAGCAACTGGAAAGGTGAATTTCTGCTGGTAGTCTTCGACAGTTGTGCTTGCTCTCTCTTGCCTACAATAGCCTGAGAGGGGATGAAAACCTTCGGAGTAGAAGATGAGTCACCACAGCCAAGGCCATTCTAGAACATTCAAGAGATAGATGACTCCCTAAATGTGTATGTGAGCCCAGCTATGACCAGAGATCCAAAGAACTGCCCATTAAAGTCCAGCTCAAATCACTAACCTGCAGGGTAGAGATGAATTGTAATTGCTTGGTATTTTAAGCCAAAATGTTTTGGAAACCATTTGTTATGCAGCATTATTGTGATAATAGTAACTGAAGGAGAGATCATTCCAGGTAAAATGAGATAAAAAATGGGTGCCTGTGGTCTGTGCAAAGACATAAACAATAAACTTAAATAACAGTTATTGAATGGTTACACTATGTAAGTACGAGTCTCAGTTGCTTTATGTATATCTGATCATTTCTTGTAATCCTACTTTCAAACAAATAAATTTCATTATAGTCCCTATTTTGTCCAAAGGGAAACTGAGGCCCAGATACATGTCCTTGGTTAAATAATGTATTTGAGTTCACATACCTGCTAAGTGACAGAAATACTAAGCATAACTCAAGAAAACATGGTTTGTACAGTGTGAAATTGAATAGACTTCTGTGACTTACATGGAACTTCAGAGCCAGCAACATCATCAGGTCACAGGTTTGATTTAACAGTGTAAGAAAGGTAAAGATTGTATATGGAATAGATAAAGAGTAATATAAAGGAAGGACAAAGAAAAGGCTCAGAGAGCATCAGGAATCCAGGGGTAGACAGAGGTGAAGTAAAAGATAACAGAAAATAAATATGGTCAGAAATAAAGAAAGGAACATAGAAAAGAATGATGAAAGAAGAATGAACTAGGAGAAGCAGAGAGTGGGCAATAGTGTTTCTTGCTCCAGGGAAGCTACAGTGACTTAATGACAGATTCATTTCCCTGGATTTCCACAGTTGTAGGAGTGACGGAGGCCAAGCTGTAGTAGATTCAGAAGTGGATGGGAATTTAAAAATTAAGGTATATTTGCACTATTATTTTTCTTACCTAAGAAGGAAAAAAAGAAAAAGAGAGGTCTTATTACCAAAAAGAAATAGGTGAAAAGGAATTATAGAAAAAATATGAAACAATGATGGTTAATGGGACTGAATCACTTCAAAGTAGAAAGGAATGTGAATAAAAATTTAAATGAGATAAGTGAATAAGTAAATAACAACCTCTTTCACTGAGAAAAAGGGGAGATGAAGAGACCAGACATCCATGCAGGTAAATAGATAGATACATCAGTAGTTTGGAAGGTGAGGGTTTCCATGACTGGTGGGTCTTGTCCTTCTGAGTGAAGCAAAAGATTAGTTTCTCTACTGAAAATGAGAGTAATAGAGAGTGGATAGAATGATTTAGGAAGATGGATATGCTAAAGGAATTGATACAAGTCAAATATAATTGATCAGCGTTGTTAAGTACTGAGTTTGGATACTATGGATCTGTGTGCTACCAAAAATGCACTACTGTGTAACACCCAGATATCAGATACAGAAATAAAGAAGAATTTAGGAGTGGTTGGGAAGGAATACAAGTAGGGGAAATGAATGAGGCATTAGAAGTTGCAGATAAGAGCAGCAGAGTAGTCTCTCTTGCTCAAGAAGGTAAGAACCCGAGGGGAGAGGAAAGTTAAAAAGAAACACACACCACTACCAACTACCACAAGGCTCATGTCACATCAGATTTCTCTTTGTTACTTGAAAACAACAAATATATTCTCAATCTAGGCTTCTATTTCCTCTGCCTGGAACAGCATCCGCTAAGATATTCACTTGCTGATTCTTTCTCATTATGCAGATTTTAGCTCAAATGTCACCTCCTCATGGAAGCTACCTACCTTATCTCAGTGGCCATCCCTATAAGCCAGGGTAATATCTCTGGCATCATTTTTTCAATTCCCTTGGGTTTATCATCTGTGCCACCTGCTAGCCTGTAAGCTGTGTGAGAGCATTTCCTTGGTCTCATTCACCAACATGTCTTTCCTCCTGACCTGGTGCCTGGCACCTTGGAGAGATTCAGGGGATGCTTGTTGCCTGATCATTGTTATGCCCAGAGAATAGAACATAGGAGATTTGACAAGTGGACTAATTCTGAATGAGAAAAACACCTAGAATATGGCCACAGGAGCAGTTGCTGAAGTGGAAAAGAAGTGAGGGATACTGTCACTGAGGAAGCCAAGAGTGAAAGTCTAGGGAATTTGATAGAGTCATCAAATGCTTGTTTAAATCATCAAGATTTAGAATGCAGAGGCAGACAATAAACCAGACGGCTCTGAAGCAACTATAGTGAGTTTCCAAGGAAGATGAGACAGCTGAGAAAAGCCACAAATGTCACCACCATCTTCTGGCTTGTGGGATGCAGAAAAATGATCAGGCTCCATTTGGGGCCTTGCAGGGAAGTGTGAATTCCAGAGAGAGCCAGTCCTTAATCGAGACAGGAGTAGTGTCTGAAAAAACTAAGGGTGGAGAAGGGTGTGTTTAAAATGAATGATTGGTTCCAGATACACAGCGTTGTTCTCTCTTTTTTTTTTTTTCCAAGATCTCTCAGCTTAGTTACATCATGAATAGAAAATGAGTTTTTAGGGTTTGAGTCAGAGATAACATGGACATAGTGGTTGGAAGTGCAGAGATTAGTAAATGTAGCCACTCAATAAATGATATTTCAATTTACTAATCGATAATGGTAGATCTCATCAGGATCCAGCACGTGTGACCTTTATTTGATTTCATTTTCTCTCCTGATGAATATGTTGACTCTTTTTTATTTTGGAATATTACAGGGGTACAAATGTTTTGGTGACATGAATTGCTGAATAGACAACCTACAGAATGGGAGAAAATGTTGGCATTTTGTTCATGCCCTATGCAATACAGGAGCCAGCAGTCAGATGTGGCTATTTAAATTTTGCATGAAATTAGTTAGAGTTAAATAAAATCAAATAGTTTTTCAGTCATACTGGCCACATTTCAAGCACTCAGTGTGGACTAGTGTCTACCATCCTGGACAATACAGCTAGAAAATATTTCTAAAATCACAGAAAATTCTATCAGAGAGCACTGACACAGCACAAACACAGCTATGACCTCTTTTCTGAATTCGCTCATTATACTTCACGCATTTTGACCTTCCAATCTGTTCTATACTTATTCCTCTAAGACATTGGTGAATTACTTTAAAATACACATGTATGTTCATTGACACTTATGTTCTTGCTAAACATGCTTGAACGCCAGGCAACCTTCAGTCCGGGATTCACAGCCTGCCCTCCTGCCCTTTCTGACTGGCATCCACTGCCCGCAAACCCAAGTTGTTCAAGTCCCAGTACAATTGCAACCTACGTCTTTAAGTTATGAAAAGGAGTACTGACTAATAATTTCTACAAGAGAAAAATAATTGCTCTCATGTTGCATTTTAGATGACTCAGGCAACAATATATACTTGAAATGCGGAGTATGGGTATGAAAGGCCAAAATGGAGGTAAAAACATTGTTCTGGCTCCTTGGGCTCCTGGTTTATCATTTGTAAAACGTTTTTTTAGAAATTTTTGTTTGCTTTTGATTATCAGTGGCATCACTTAACTGTGCATTAACCTTTTCCTTTATTGTTGTTTTCTTTATAGTTTAGACATCATTTAGTATTTTTTCCTTCTTTCTCATTGCAATGACTGTCAGTGAGCGTGCATTTACTGCATTTAGGAATCATAATTAACACATTCTTTTTCTCCAGAGTGTAAGAAAATCTATTTTTAAATTTACTTTCTTCTGATTTATTTATAAAGTTTATTTTTAATTCTCCAAAATTCAAATATGCACCATGTCATATATATGGAAGGTAAATATTACAAAAGGAATGTAACTTTTTGATATTACTGATGCATGCACACTTAAAAGTTCTAAATATACAATGCGTTAACAGCTTTGCAGTTCATTAGCTTGGAAACTGACAGAATAAGAAAAATAAAAACACAACAAATGGGCATAGCCTTTAAAAATCTTGCTGTTCTTATGTTCAAGAAGGAAATGATATTAACCAGATGGCAATAATATTGTGCTTCATAGTTTCCTAGACTGTGTTTCTAAAAATCAATTGATATAGAATTTCAGCCTTCACTTTTTAGCAAATATTCAAAATAGTCATGAATCATATGCAATTTTAGGACCTTTTTGCCAAAATCATATGAGAATAGTGTTATTCAAGTGTACTAACAAGTAATGAAGGAAATGGATTCTTTGTTGAGTCTTAAAATCTAGGACCTTTGCTGCTTCCTTATATTTGTTGCTTGCTAATAATCAAGCGTAGGTAGTCTTTGGCAAAAGTTATTGTTCTCTAGATAGAATTAAAAAGGAATAACTATATTTCTATGATTTGAATGGCCACTAAGAATAAATAAGGGAAAGTATAAAGATCTTGCCTATATTCTGTCAACTCCCCAGATGTTATAAACTACTTCTCCCAATAATCTAGCTGTTTACATGGTATGCCTGGCCTCACCTGAGTTACATTTGTATTGAAGTGGAGGATTTGTTACCTTTTAATCAAGTGTTTTGGCATTGGAAAGATAACAATGAAATAATGTGTGGTTCATATTAAGACCAATTTAGTGAGTTTGTTTCTATCCTAGGGACAAGCACACATTCTGGTTATGGCGGAACTAGACTGTCTACAATGCATACTCAGAATGCCTGGGGTAACTGTGACCTGGGCTAATGAATTGTGGAAAGATAATTTCCTCTGCCTTTTTTTCCTTTTTAAACAAATTGCAGCAGCCTCATATTTCAACCAAATGACCTTTCTAAAACTCCGCAGTGACTAATTATAAGGGAACGAGGGGCATTTAGTATTAACAGAAATGAGATTAAGTTTTGCCGTAACCTTGGGAGGCAACGTAGCCAATGATGTTTATAATCTGGGGTGATTAGAAGGGGGTCTCCTCCAAAGCCAGCTGCAGATTGCTCCCGGCGCCGTGCTGCTCAGCTCAGTCTATTCAATGCCACAAAGTCAGCAGCTTAAATTTCCCTGTCTGGTTTTTATGTCGCTAATAATTTCAGTTGGTAGTGTTAGAAGGGAGGAGGGAAGCAGGGAAGAACAGAAAGGATGGGGGGTAGAGCTACAATATGAGAAAATAGAAATAAGAAAAGGTAAGAGAGAATAAATGAAGTATAGCTATTTACTCCCACCCAAAATATTTATGAAGACCCTAAGATGTATGAAGCATGAGGTTCTGGGCATTCAGAGTACAGAGTGAAGGAGACATGTATAGTCCCTGGCTTAGGGGGTGTTTACAGTCAAGTTGGAGAGACAGACCAAAAATAAGAAAATAAGCAAATCAGAGCATTCTCAGAACTTGTGAAGTGGTCTGAAGAAAATGATTAAGATACAGAGGTAGATAAGACTAAGAAATTCTCAAAAATTAACAAAATGGCTTTGATATTGAAGCTGAAGGTTGAGAAGGATACACACTTTCTGATATCTTAGAAAAGAGGAAAAGGGAACGATGTGACTGAAGTCTCTGGAATCTGAAATGGTTCATGAGGTGCTGATGGGACTAAGGATTAAAGCAGCAAGAGGAAGGAGGAAAGAGGTAGTGCTGAAGACAGGTGTCAAGTCCTGTAGCATCTTGAATGGCAGATCAATATTCCTGATTCTATATCATAGGAGTCCTTTACAGTTTTGAATAGTTAGCATATTTGATTTATATTCTATGGGGAGTGAATGGTTTGGACAATGACAACATTGGAAGTGTAGATATCAGTAAGATAGTTGTGGCAGTGCAGGCTAGAGATGGTGATGGTGGTGGAGCTGCCCAGTGAAGGAGACTTGGAGACATTTAGTATATGTTTCGGAAAAAAAAATGCATCATATTTACTCATGGATTGGCTGTGGGGTTTGGAGAAATTGGAAATGTCTCCCAGGTTTCTGACTTGAACAAATTGTTTGATGAGTTTCAATCTGTCAAATAGGCTTATTGTAGGTTCTATAGTTTTTAAAAGGGACCAATGTTAGTGCATTAAGGTTTTCCAAAGAAACAGAACCAAGTATCCCCTATTGAGATAGAGAGACTCTAGATAGACAGATAGATATTCATTATAAGAAATTGACTCACCTGATTATGGAGGCTGACAAGTCCCAAGATCTGCAGTCAGCAAGCTGGAGACCCAGGAGAGCCAATGGTGTGTAGCATAGTTCCTGTCTGCACCTGAAGGCCTGAGAACAAGGAGAGCTTCTGTCTGAAAGCCAGTGGGCCTGTGACCTGAGAAGAGTGGCTTCAACTGATTGGATGAAGCCCACCACCTTAGGGAGGGCAATCTGTTTTATGTAATTTACCAATTTATATACTAATCTTATCCAGAAACACCCTCACAAACACATCCAGAATAGTGTTTGGCCAATTATTTGGGTACCCCATGGCCCAGTCAAGTTGGCACATAAAATTAACCATCACATCTAGAAATAGAAATTAGAGAAGTACAAGTAGATAGTACTTAAGCCATGGGGATGGATGAGCTCAGTTAAGAAAATAATGTACAAATAGAAGAGTAGAGAGCCTCAGACTAATCCTTAAAGAACTACACATTTTGAAAGTTGGAAAAGGCAGGAGGAGCCAGAAAAAGACAAAACATTCAAGGAAACTCTGAAGAATGAAAATCAGATAAGCCAAGAAAAGCATCATTAGCTCCCTGTTTCCTACTGAATGACATGTAAACTTCTGAGCTGTTTTTTTTTTAAATATTATCCATGAAATTTCACCTTTATTTCTAACCCCTTTCCACACTTTTTCTGTGCTCTTGGTAGTGTTTTCCATATGTGAGCACACATTCAATCCTGAGTCCACTCTTACGGTCTGCATTGTGTGCTTGTCTTTATTATACGCAGACGTCTTACCTCCCCTGCTGGAAGTTCAGCTTCTTGGGCAATCATACTGTTGTTCTTTAATTTAATTCCCCACAGGACTGTCAGAATGCACCTTTTGTACAGTGCGATGGCTGTGGTCAATGGGCACCGCCTTCTAAGAGGTTTCTTGTGCTATAAGTTCAGGAAAACTAAAAATAGCATTTCCCGGACACCTTCCAGCTGGTTCTGCATGTAAGTTAGATTTTTGCCAAATAGAAGTAATAAACTCAGAATTTGGAAGTGTCAGTGAAGTTTAGTTTGTCTTCCTGCAAGGAGGGCTGTGATGTTAAAAACAATTGTGGCAGCTGGGCAGGCTTTCCAACTTCCACACACTGGCTCTGGGTACGTGGCTGATGGTGACAA
The DNA here is from genome assembly GCA_008086735.1 of Cheirogaleus medius. Taxonomy (NCBI): domain Eukaryota; kingdom Metazoa; phylum Chordata; class Mammalia; order Primates; family Cheirogaleidae; genus Cheirogaleus; species Cheirogaleus medius. The sequence continues at coordinate 13,721,016 of VBSM01001979.1, read as the reverse complement.
CAGTCAAGGCTCCCTAACTTCCAGCAAGTGACTCTATAACCACTGTGGTATGTCCTTCATGTGTCCTTAAACTACAAAGAACAAAGAATTCCAGTGGTGTTCATCTAACGATTTCTACCTTTCAACAGTTTTGTATACACCTGATTTCCTATATTAAATCAATATTGACCCAAATACTCAAGAGTTACTTCTGCTTCATTCATTGAACTTTAACCAAGAGATACATGATAAGGATTTAATTATAAGGTGCTTGAAGGAAGAAATGAAATAAGAGGCCAATTAGGACATTGCTGAGACATCAGCGACAATGAATCCTTAGCAGGTCTCTTCTGCCAGGCTCTGGAATGTTCTACAATTCAACTGTTGAAAAATGGAATACAGGGAATGATGGTGAGTTAAGACTGAGATGCAGGCAAAGAAGCAAAGAGGAACAGAACCAAACAAGAGTCCCATGTGGAGATCAGGTTGGGCAGGTCAACAAATGTACCCAGAGGGAGCTAAGTTTCTAGGCAGAATGGCAGAGAGATTGATAATCCCAGGAAAAGGTGACAAAGAAACTTACTTTAAAAGCATATATTTGGATATATTTTCAATGCTCAAATGAAAAGGGCCGAAGGCTGAAAAATCGTGTATATTTTTCTCACATAACAAAAATGGTCAGTGAACACAGGGCATATCAGGTTTGGTTTAGCAACTACATATAAGTCTCTAGCACTTCCCTTATTTTGTTTAGAGCTCTTGTCTTGATATCTCTCTTCACAGTAGAAAGACAACTATGGCAGCTTCAAGCATTGAGTGGTCAAAGTACAAAGAACAAAAGCAAGAAGAGAGGTTAAGATTTTCTTTATGCTTCTCTATTTTTATCTCAAGAAGAAAAATTCTTCCCAGAGCCTGAAGCCTTTTTGCCTATGGCTGGTGCAAAGAGGCTGAGAAAGCAAATGTCTATTCTTACATATAGTGGAAATTTAATGTTATGTATTGAATTGTGTCCCCTAAAAATTCATACGTTGAAATCCTGATGCCCAGTGCCTCTGAATGTGAGCTCGTTTAGAAATAGAGTCATTACAGATGTAATTAGGTAAGATGAGTTTATACCGGAGTAGGGTAGGCTCCTATTCAATATTACTGATGTCCTTATGAAAAGAACAACATGGGAAGAGCCAGACATACACACTTGGAGATGCCATGTGAAGACTGAAGTTAGGTTGCCACAAGCCCAGGAACTACCAGAGGCTAGGACAACAGATCCTTCCTTAGCACCTTCAGAGAGAGTATGGCTCTGCCAATACCTTGATTTCTGACCTTAGCCTCCAGAACTGTGAGACAATAATACACTTCTGTAGTTCTAAGCTACCCAGTTTATTGCACTATGTGAAGGCAGCCTGGGAAACTAAGATATCTGGTATTTTAAAAACTTTCTGGTTTTACTTACATGTGGTTAAGAACATTTCCTCTATCCAACTATAGGTAGTTAGTACAGATAATAGATCTATGCTTAACAGTACTTTTAAAGAATTCTGAAATATAAAGTGGAGTCATCATAAACCTGGAAATATATTTAACAATTTTCCTATTGATTCTTTTACAAATTTTTTTAGTTCCAATAATGATTTTTATTTATAGGGATAATTCTACTTTATGTAGTTACTGTGATGCGTGTTAGCTGTCTTTAAGAATGAGGCCTAAATAATGCCACATCCCTCATGATCTTTGTACTATCAATGCACATGGAAGCAGAATATTGTACTGCAGTTAAGAAATGAAAAGAACAAGAACATTCAGGCAAGGCTTTTTGTAAAGACATAAATACCGAAACTATGAGTTCAATTATGAGATAAATCCTGATTTATGCTTATGTAATTTTAGGATCACACTCTATTTTTTCATTTCTAAAAGAGAAATTAGAAGAGACACAAAATTGAGTAAGTAAAAATTGATTCATTAAAGCCATCATATTATAGTTTCAAAATGTATAATAAGATCTGACAGCCTTTCTGCCACATTTGGGAAAATTTTGCAAAATAGTATCCATACTTAGTACAAGGATAAAACCTTCTTTTACACAAGACATTTATCATGACAGACTATTTATTGGCTTAAAAATAAATAGCATGTTCTTAAGATTCAACCAAGTAACAAAATGTATGTGAAGGATTCTCTTATAAAAAAATCCAAGGAAAACATACATATTAGAGATTCACCAGTGCATCAGAATGGAAAAGTTCTAGAAGACCAAGGCCAAAAATATATTTCCCATGGCAGAAGAAATTTTAACTAAATCGTGGGTATTATAAAATAAAAACACAGGACCAGATTTAAATGAGCTACAGTGAAGGGTCGCTATTGGCATGCCTTGTTTTCTTCTACTTGAAGTGAGAAGAACATTATTATGAATCAGTATTTTGTGGCTATTTATTTCACACTGTTGTCTTTTTTCCTTTCATCTTAAGCTTAAAGTCTTTGTAAGCACAATAATGAAAGCAAAGTGAAACAAGACCAAACTCTCTTGAAACTAAATTCAACTCTACAGCTTTTTAACCTTCTACAAAGACACTCCAGTGACTGTAATTCCTAATAGGTACCTGAACAAGCCTGAATGTTTAAGTCACACCTATGGCCCTGGCATTTCCCCATAAGTTAGAAAGAATTGTAGCTCCCAGGTGATTCTGTTGCAAGTGACCTATGAAGGTCTTTTCCACCAGTGAAAGAAACAAACTCATTCTTTCCAGCTCAGATGTTGGATTCTGTGATGCAAGGCAGTGATTTCAAATTGAGCTTTTTAAATACCTAATGGTTAGAATAGGACCAGCATATGGATAAGGGGCATTAGCCCCATTTAAAGGAAAGGACTCTGAAAACAGACATTTTAGTCTGCTCAAACCAGAACAGGTTGGAGAAAAACAACAAACAATAACAGTTGAAATGAAACAATTTGTTTAGAAATCAACTTACTGAACACCAGCCATAATCCATTTCCTTGATCGAATTTAACTTGTTTTACAAAAATGCGTTTTTGCCTGCATATGGGTAAAAAGACCAAACTATAAATTATAGAAGGGACATTTCAACCTTTGTAAACAAATTAGTGAAAAATAAAACCTTAAAAATTGAAAGAGACCTCACAAATCTTTCAGTGCCCAAGCATGGATTCCTTAGAAATTCTCCTAGAAGCACATTCCTTCAGCGGCTGCTTTCAAATTTCCAGGAAGGAGGAACTCACCATCTTGGAAGCAGATGAATTTGCTTCCCACTGAATTGGGGGGCAATTCATATTGTAAAAAATTGCTTTTCAATATTCCCTTAAAAAGTCTGCTTCTATTTTTTTCCTACTGATCTAAGTTCAAATACTTTGTCTCCAAATAAATCTAATTCCTCATAAAGACTACTGACCTTCAAATGTGTGAATTGTAGTAATCCTTTTATAAATGAAATATTCTTTCATGCTCATTTTTATTTTTTGGCCTTTTAACACATTCAGGTTTGTCAACTTTCTTCTAAAAGTCTGACATTGTAGTAAGTTTCCAAGTATGGAGTGAGATCTTCCTGGTCATGGCTATAGTATTTGATCAATGCATCTGAGTCCACGTTGAATTCAGTGGTGAACCAATCACCCCGCTGACTCACATTAATCTCATAGCCGGCGAAAACGCCTGCAACATTTTAACCAATGTTGCTGTTTAGATTGGACTCTCCTTTGCTCGTTTGAACCATATGCTTTCTGACCCAAGTACAGGATACTGCATTTATCTTTATTAAATGTCATCTTCTAAGTCTCAACCCACTGTGTTCAGCCTGTCAGAAAGCTTTTCAATCCCGATTCTGTCATCCTGCGTATTAGCTATCTCCCTGATCTTGTTGTCAGCCACAGATTTGATAACATGCCTTCTTTGTCCTCATCCAAGTCAATGATGAAAATGCTAACAGGACCAATCCAAGGAATGAACTCTGCTACTGGCAGTCCTCCAAGTTGTGAATGCTACGCATACGTATTTGAAATTCATTCAAGCAGTTGAAAATCTACTCAACCATATTAACATTCCATACATCACTTTATCTCACTTGTAAAGATATTTTGAATCTGGTCCCTGCCTTCTTCCTTAACCTTATCTGGTCCTCTATTTCTAGCACTTGTAGCATTCCAGCAAGACTAGCAACCTTTTTTCCCTTACCGATACTGGGCACTTTCCCCATCTCAAAACTTTTGTAATTTTTGTTCCCTTTACCTGAATTACTCTTCTCCCAGATAGTGTGACTGGCTCCTCATTTGGTTCTAAGTTCCTACACTACCTGTCACTGTCTCTCAACCTGTGTTTCTCAACTACTCACATTTTGGGCAGGATAATTCTTGGTTGTAGAGGACCCTCAGCAGTGTTTCGTGATTCTTAGTATACAAGTCTTATACTTCTTTTATTAATTACATTCTTAAATGTTATTTTGATGCTATTTTCAATGGAATCATTTTCTCTTAAACTAATCTTAAATATAATTATTTTATTTATTTATTCATTTTTGGAATATTACAGAAGTACGAATGTTTAAGTTACATATATTGCTTTTGCCCTGCCCAAGTCAGAGCTACAAAAGTGTTCATCCCTCAGATGGTAAGCAATATTTTCTTTTAAACCTAAATCTTTCTTTATTTCTCCATCATTTATGAAACTTAGTTTTGCAGGATATAAAATTTTTGGCTGAAATTGTTATGTTTCAGAAGACTAAAAATGGAGTTCCAATTCCTTCTGGCTTATAAGGTCTCTGCTGAGAAGTCTGCTGTTAGCCTGGTGGGTGGTCCATTGTAGGTTAGTTATTGCTTTCATCTTGCTGCTTATAAAATTTTCTTCTTCGTTTTGACTTTGGCCTGGTTGATGACTATGTATATTTTATATATCCTATTTTCTCTAAATCTTCCTGGTGTTTGATGGCCATCTTGTATCTTGATATCTGAATCTCTGGCTATACCAGGGAAGTTTGTCTCAATCATTCCCTAAACCTAAATTTTTGTTAATGAGCATTATCCCCATAACAATTGTTAATTGAATAAAATCAAGTTCTAGTCCTTTTTAAAAACCTATTCCATAAAATAAAACCCCTTATGCACCTTTCATTGAATTTGGGGCTATTTTAGGCATTTCACTTGGCTGTCGCACTAATTACAAACAAATGCTCTCATTTTGCTTAAATAAATTTATATTCTGTTTCCAAATTATAATTCCTAAAACAGAGATAATATAAAATTGCACTTTATAATTCTGTTCACCCATTTCCCAATAATACACTGAGAAATCAAGTTAAAGTTACTGGCAAGGCTTCTTACAAAGCAAAGTGAAACAAGCAAAGGTCAATGAGAGTTTTTCTGGCTTCTGATCTTAGACTGGACAGGAAAAGTAGAATGAAGTGCTGTGCTTTGACTGCATGTACATGTGTTTCTTGTCTCCTTTAGCATGAGTGTCAAAATAAGTAGTTTCCTTCGCTTTCCAGCAATTTGCTCCCTCCTCACATCACTGATAAACTTCCCACCTTGCAACAGGAAAATAAGATGGGAGCTATTCTCCTAGTATAACTTAAGCAGGATTCAGCTGTCTTTTAAGAATATGTGGGGTCTTCCAAGGCAACAATAAGTGCACTTACTTACCCCACCTCCATTTCTAATAAGTTGGATATCACTGGATGGAAAACAAATTTAGGGCAGGGATCTTATCTTGTTCAATTTTACATCCTGTATAACTTTAAAGCTAATAACAGATCTTTAAACAGGTATAGACAAATGTGTCCCTTTTTGCTCCTTTTTCCTTGCTTGAGCTGATAGACTATTAATGAGCTTCAATACCAATGGGATAACTATCCAAATGCTTGGCTCTAGCTAGCATGTGACAATCTATCAAAACTATTGCTAAGTCCTCATTAGAGTTAGTTAATATGTTAATGAAAATGGTTATGATTCACAAAGAGTCTTCTATAAGTATAAAAGTTGAGCTTGAACTATAGTCATTAATGGATATCTATGTAAGATCAATTACCAGCCCAAATCCAATGAGAGCCACACAACTGTACAATTTAGCAAATGAACTTCATCCTTCATCTTAGATTTCTGACATTCAATTTTACTTATCTAAAACTTAAATCCTGTGCTCCTCAGTATACTTTCATAAGCATAATTTTATTGCAGCTATTTTTTATGCTAGGAACAGTTTGCATCAGTCTTGGAATATAACTAATTCATTTTAAAAATTTTAAATAAATGCATACATATAAACGTGCACACACAGATGGACATGCACATATAGATATTAACGTCAAGTAATGCCTTCAGCAGATATTTATGAACTTTAAATCTTTAAATCTCATTTTATCTCTACTAAAATATTATTCATATCTGGAAAAAAAGGAGTTTATTCATTTAAATAAAAGTAAGAAATTCTTTGCCTCTTGATGAAGGCTAATGCATATGTGATATACATGTTGGCACACACAGTTGTTAAGAAGTTCTCCAATAAAGAGAAGAGTCAAACCTGATTTAACTCAGCATTTCATTTTCATCAAATTATTTGATTATTGATAACTACATTCAAGCAACACATATTAATTCTTGTGTCTTACAAATAATAGCTTAAGAAACATTAACATTAGCCATAACTTTCTATAAAGTGTTAAAACATTTCCTTTAAAAATAGCTGTCATTATTCAGCTTCTAAAATGGTTTTCTTTATGTAATAATAAGGAGTTATGTCCTCATTGTTTTTTAATGTTTTATGTATTTCTTCTTTTAAAAAAACACTATATATTAATATTATAGGTGCTATAAGAAAAAAAAGGCAAGTTATGATCAAGAAGGAATAACCTAGAGTATACATCTATCTATCTATCTATTTATCTGTAGAAAGAGAGAGAGGAAAAGGAAGACAGTATACTCATGAAACTATCTTATTGTAGAAATATTTTATTATATATACTATATATTAAGAGAATATATACTATACTATGCATTATGTATCTATACTATATATACTCTCTTTGTATATACACACACTATCCATATAGATTGTGTATGCATATATAATCAATAGAGATATTGATATATAAAGATATATTCATTAAAATGTTTCCTTTAGAATATCAAAAATCATAAGGACATAACTTATAAATTTTATGTCAAGTGTTGCATATACTGTCTTATTCTAAAAAGGCGATTCATTATAATTAGATATTTATTATTGATGGACATGATTATAAAACATTTTAAACAAATTTCCAATGGCATGTTTAGACTTATCTACAAGTCTTAACCTAGCACTTCCTCTTAATATAGCATGAGGAAAATCCACATTATGTATAGCAGCCCTGTTTCTGTATCCATCACCCAAAGAATACTGCAAGTAGCATAGCTGTTTATTCCCACCATTTCAGTCTCTGATATGTGGGGTCTGCCTCAGGGGTTGGTTCTAACAACAACTTCATGAGTTAGGTATGGAAAAGTCATTGGACTTGGAGGGAGAATATTTGAGTCCCGCCCCAGGTGTGCAACTCATGAGCAATGTACTCTGGTCAGATCATTCAATCTCCAGATGATATAATATGGCAGTTTAAATGACAAAAGTAAAGTGTTTGCAAAGGATATTTTTATGATTTGTTAGCATTCTCAATGATGGTTACTAAAGGCAGAGGACAGAGGCTTCAATAACACAGGGTATATATGCAAAGAATATTATATCAGTTAAGGATTAAGTTATAGGTGTTTTTAAAAATGAATTCCCTGCCCTAATTTGCTTAGGTTAATATTTAAATATATGTTTGACCAGATTACTTCCTTGATGTTGAAATTACATGAAAATAAATGGACTCTTTATTCCCAGGGGTAAATGAAGGCCTTTACAATGCCTTGAAAGGGCTACTTAATGACTAGTTTGCCACAGTGGAATGACCATTGCCTAAAATTTCTTGTAATTGTTTTTTTATGTCACCTGACTTATTCCTGATTTGGAACAGATGAGACACTTTAGTCCAGCACTCATCAGAGCACTAGCAAAGTGAGGATAGCTACCACAAAGGACAACAGAGGCGAAGGATGAAATGCATCATGACCAGATTGTCAAGTTCATGTTGCTAGGTTTCAGTCTGAACTCTTGGCTCCCGGCACGCCCATGGTTGAAGAATGACCAGACACATCAAAGTTAGGAAAGCACAAAAATGAGGTGTATCAAGGAGAGAAAGCTAGAATTATAGGGCAAGTGCAAAATATAGTTTACAGAGCATGGCACATACGCCATGGATGACGACCGGATCCATTGTCCCAGCAGGGCAACCAAAAGGAAGGGCCTAGAGAAAGAGCTTGGCTATGCTTTGCGTCTTATTTTAAAGTGTCCGGATAGTGACCTCCCTTGTGATTCACAGGTCACCATGGAACCACTTTGATTAGACATTTGAGAGTCACATGACCTGAGCCTTAACTATGAATGTGGATTTTAGGTCACTTTATGGACTTTATGGTACCCATGTGACTTCGTCCATGAGCCAGAGGGTCCTTTGCATTCTTTTGCAATTGGTACGCCAAGTTCTGACTGGCAAATTTATAGGGTATTCCCTCCTCCTCCAGGTATGGAGAATTAGGGTTGGGCAGGACCTACATGGGGACAACAGCACCTACTTTTGTCCCTATGAGACTCGGAATCCCTCACTGTCCACCTAACAATGTCATGGACAAAAAGATCATAGAATTATTAAACAACTCATTCCAAAAAAGAGACAGTGAGAGAAGGACATTTTAAAGCTGAAGTATTTATTTTTTAAGATCAAAGCATCTTCAATTTTTTAAGAAATTTCTTTATTTGTGTGATGAGGAGGATAGAATTCTAATAGCTTTCAAAATAGCTCAAGGATTTAATTTCCATAAGAAAGCTATTTTCACACCACTAGGCAAAATCTGAAAATCATTTGTTACTTCTAAAGAGGGATAAAGTAGGAGATATAAAGATTCAAATTGAATTTAGGTAAATGTCAAATTATCAGTGTCATAATTTGATTGAGATGGCCTGGGTAAGGCAAACAACTGAAGCTGAAGTATATATTATGTAGTGTGGTGATTCAACTGTTTAAGGGTAGGAGTTGTCAAGGTGAATGGGTGTTAAGGGTGGATCTGGGTAAGATACCACAGTGGACTGGTTCAGCCTGGAGGCAGAATGGGAGACTAAGGTGCTAGTTCTATGTGATTTTGTCCAGCAGTGTTCCTGGCCACCAGTGGTAGCCTCAGAATTTGCATAATACTTTGCATTAAGATACATTGCACACAAACATATATTTTAACTGAAATTTCAATAAAGACAGATAAATCACAATTATCATTAAAAGAGACCTAAAATATCACACACACACATAACTGGTGTTTGATAATTCCATTTACCTAGAGAAAAGCCGAAAAAGAAACTTATGTAATAACTAAATCAAGCTCCCATTTATATGCAAGAAAGGATTTTTCTTTTTTCTCACAAGCTGGACTGTGTATAGTGGCTTCAACACACTGTTTGATTTTCATTAAAATAGTAGCACAAATGAGAAATTGTAGAAAATACAATTGAGTAAGTCATTTATTCATCTTCATTGAGATTTAAATAAGTTTACTCAAAGTTTGCAAAACCAATTTATTATCCATTTTCTTAGAAGATGAGGATGGTTTCAGATGGAGAACAGCAGTCCAAACAAGATCCTCCTATGGCACATTGGAATCCTGTAGGAAAAGTTTTACTTAATGTTATTTCAAATTTAAGAAAATTCATCCAGACTTTATCCAGAAGTCCACAATCTCTTAAATTTGTCCTAATTTTTTAGTTCCTTTTATTTTGATATGCTCAATGCTGAGGCTTAAAAAAAAATTCTCCTTTTGGCTCAAGGTGCTCATCGGGCATCTGGAACTGCTTCTCAAGCTTCATCCATTATGCAAATGAGATTTAGGATTCATCATGTTTCATCTACTGATACTAATATATTAATGTTGGCTGTTACAGCGTGAGCCCCCAGCAGACATTGCCTGTTCATCAGTCATTGGCTTGAGCTCACACCTCATTACTTTTAATGGCTCCGTGGCACTTAAGGTCACTGGGCTCCTAACTGCTGTTGCCTAGGGTGTTACCAATAAAAGCGATTTTCTCTATTTAAGTTAGGCATTTTCCCCCTATTTTATTTCTTTCTTCCTTTTTTATTGTAATTATTTTTGTCTCCGTGGAAATTCCATCACCTGAGAATAATGAGTGTTTAATTGATCAAGTAGAGCTTGTTCTTTCCAGAAATTTAGAAAAATAAGACTATTTCTGGAAATGATTTCAAACAGAAGAAATAGCGCAGTGGCCCTCCATATCCATGGGTTTCACCTCCATGGATTCAACCAACCATGAATAAAAAATATTTTAAAACTAATACAATGTTTATAGCAGCACAGTTCACAATTGCAAAGTTGTGGAAACAACCCAG
>VBSM01001979.1:13696128-13710461 GCA_008086735.1 Cheirogaleus medius | reverse complement strand
AAAAAAAAAACTTAAAAAAAAAACTAATACAATAAAAAAATAAAAATAATTCAAATAAAAAATACGGTATAACAGCTATTTACATAGCATTTACATTGCCTTAGGTATTATAAGTAATCCAGAGATGATTTAAAGCATATGGGAAGATATTTATAGGTCATATGCAAATATTACATCATTTTATGTAAGAGACTTGAGCATCTTCGAATTTCGTTATCCATGGAGGTCCTGGAAGAAATGCCACATGGGTACCAGGAGATGACTTCATAAATATATGGATGTACACACACACACACACACACACAGATTCTTTACTTAGGGTTTATGCCCTAATAAACCCATCATAAATTGAAAATATAGTAAGTAGAAAACTATGTTAAATCTATAGTTGTCTGTTCCAGTTCTTGCTTTGCTCATGGTCATTCTGACCAGACACACCCAAAGCAAGCCACACATGAAACAAAGTTTATTGAGCAAGGGCAAGGTAGGTGTACAGAGCAAGAGCAAGGTATGTTCACCACACATGATGAACAAACTGCTTGTTGTAACAAGACGGGCCTCTGTTTATAGTCTGGTGTCTTGTTTTATAGTGTTTGGATTGGGCCCTCCTTGTGGTTCAGACATCACTACTGAACCATTCTGATGGACAGTTAAGGACATGATAATTAGCCTTAGGTTACTCTAGATCACTTTCCAAATCCTATTGTGGCTGGGCTGCTTGGCCTACAGTCTGGGAGATTCGCTGCATTCTTTTCCAGATTAGCAGAATTTCTTCCTTCTTCCAGGTGTGGCAATTGCTCTGGGCAGGATCGAGGGTGGGGCAGCACCAAGACAGTGCCCACCCTTGCCCTTGTCCTTCTTTCCTGGTGTGGCAATTGCCCAAGGCAGCACCAAGACAGGGTGCTCACCTTTGTCCCTAGGAGAGCCAGAATCCCTCAATATCTACCTAACAAATCCCTCTAACCTACTGAACATCATAGCTTAGCCCAGCCTACTTTAAACATTCTCAGAACACTTATAGTAGCCTACAGCCAGGCAAAATCATCTAACACAAAACCTATTTTATTATGAAGTGTTGAATATTTTATGTAATTTATTAAATATTGTACTGAGAGTGAAAAAAGAATGGTTGTAAGGGTACTTGAAGTACAGTTTCTGCTGAATGTGTATCACTTTTGCACCACTGTAAAGTAAAAAATCCTAAGTAGACCATTATAAGTCAGGGACTGTCTTTATGAGCTTTTATAGCAATTTTCAATTACTCCTCTTAAAAGTGTTCTTTCTTTTAACATAGTGTAATTGTTAGAGTGCTCTGAACAGCTCCGTTTTTCACCTGGTTCTTCCACTTTCTAGCCACATGAGTTTAGGCAAGAAACTTAAACTGTGCCTCAATTTTTGTTGTCTTTAAAATGGGAATAATAACAGACATTATCTGAGAGGCTTATAGAAGGAATGAAATAAATTAAGTACTTAAACCCTCTGGCACACAATATGTGCTAAATCTGTGATCATTAAATAAAGTTACATGGATAATAACGATGTATAAAATTAAAAATAATTTCAAAAACACAGTTAAGTGTGAATAAAAGTTCAAGCTATCATGTAAATTAATTAAACTCTGAAAAATTAAATGAGAAAGGCAGTTCTACTTAATGCTGAGCATGAATATTAATAAAATGTTCAATTTTCAAAGAAAAATACCATAAATTTATATAAAAATTATTTATAGAAAAAATTATTGCTCCTTAGACTAATAGTTATTAAATAGCTGTATGAATATTTTTAAGAGCACCATAAAGACAAACCAGATGTGGACAACATTGCAGGTAATACTTTTCAAAGGAATAGAAAAGTATGGTGATTTGCAGAGTCTCAGTGTGCATGTGTGTTGATGTATACCAATCTTACATGCATATAGATGTAAAAATCCTAAAACAAAGTAACAATTGAATCAGGTATAGTATTAAGATAATACCATGATGAATTTGAGTATATTCCAGGAATGTAATAATGTTTTAATAATGACAAAAATAGTATTGCTAGCTATCATATCATAAGTAAAGGGAGAAATAAATAGTACTAGGACTTGCCATCCAAGATCTAAGCACATGAATTTACCTTCCTTCCCTGACTAAATCCCATAAATATATCAGAAAACATATTTAAAATGTGCATTAATAATAGCACTGGAAAACAAGAATAGTTATCAAAAACAGAGCAGAAATTTTAGGGATGGTAAAGTATTTTCTAAACAAAGCCTCAGAGGAAGAAATAAAGGTTAGTATTGGTACATTTGACTGAAAATATATTCAAAAATTACTTAAAGTCAGGAAAATTTAAGCCACGTTAAAGGGCAAATAAGTAACTCAGAAAAATAATTGCAACTTTTATGACAAAGGAGTTTCTTTCTGTATAAAATCATTTACTAATCAATAATGAAAGAAAAGCTCTCTAACAGACACAGCTGATATCACCAAAAAGGAATTATACACTTCAGTGAAAAAAAAAATATATATATACACTCTGGGCTCCTAACATTCACAATGACTTACAAAGAAACCCATACCCAAACACATGTGCACACACAAACACACTACATGCACAAAAACACTTGTTAACACTCATATACAAACACATACATCAGTACGTTAAAAATTACTCAACATTGCCAATGACTTGTAAATTAAAATAAGGCAGCATATTTTTCCAACTCACTTAAAAAAAATAAAAGAAAATAACAATGCAGAGTATTGAAAATAGTGTGAAGAAAATGAGTTATCACACTTACTTCTGATTATATATATATGAAAATTATGTATATAAATTTTGCAAGTAAAGCCAGAGTATTAAATGTCTGACCCTGAATTTTCACTTCTAGAAATTTTCCTGAAGTAGTCTTTCTTTGGATAAGTATATAAGATTTTTAATAGAAAATATTAAAATGAGGAGACATGATGTTAATATATTATGATACTTCCATGCAATAAAATGCAATGCAATCACTGATATGATGCAGTGGATGTATAATTACTTAACATGGAAATATTCCCTTATTATAGTGTTAAGTAAAATGTATTAAGTATTATCTATAAGTATTAATACTTACAGTATTAAACAAAATAAAAGATTATAAAATAATATCTATATTAGCTTATACATACAGGTGATTCTCATTATTCACAGCAGCTATGTTCTAAAAAGTCTCTGCAAACCCAGAATTAGTGAATACTGAACTGCTGCTTCTAGGGTAATGTATTAGTCTGGATTCTCTAGAGAAACAGAACCAAAGAACGATCTCTCTCTCTCTCTCTCTCATATCTCATATACCTATCTCCCTATCTCCCCTGTGTGTGAGGAGAGAGAGAAAGAGAGAGATTTACTATAAGGTATTGGCTCCTGTTACAGAGGCTGAGAAATCCAAGATCTTCAGTCAGTAAGCTGGTGACCCCCGAGAGCCGACAATAGAGTTCCAGTCTGAGTCTGAAAGCCTGAGAAAGAGGAGAGCTGATGATCTAAGTTCCAGTTCGAATCCAAGTCTTGGAGGCAGCTTGAAGACAGTCAGACAGAGAGAAAGAATTCTTGCTTATTCAGCCTTTTATTCTATTCAGGCCTTCAGTGGATTGGATGAGGCCCACTCAGGTCCACCCACAATCCACATTGAGGACATCTGCTTCACTCAGTCTATTGAGTCAAATGTTAATCTCATCCAGAACCATCCAGAGATACACACCCAGCCCAGAAATAATGTTCAACCAAGCAACTAGGCACCCAGTGTCCTATTCAGGGAAGTACAAGGTTAGGTTCCTTTAAGCACCTAGTCACATTTCATTAACTAATCAATCCTGAACCTTGTTTATGGGTGTTTCTGTTTAAAAACAATTTAATATATATTTTTGATTCGTTATTGAATGCTTGACCAATGGCAACACAATGATTCATGCCAGAAGAACCTTCTCTAACACATGTATTTTCTCTGTAAGGGGCCATTAGCAGATATTTTAGGCTTTGTGAGCCAATATTTCCAACAGGAAATATTTACGCCAACTATGCAAGATGAGAAATTGTTCTCCAAACTTACAAAGGCTGGTCGGTGCCTGGAAACTACGAGTGGAAGGGCTGAAGGCTGTAGAATGGTTGGGACATAGATTTTGAATGGGGAAGTGTTGAGAGCTGAAACCAAAGGTTGGTGTAGGTCTTCTATCCAGAGGACAATGGAAAAACACTGGAAGATTTTAAGATGGAAAATGAGATGATTTAGAACCAGGATCAGCACACTTTTTCTGTAAAGGGCAGATAGCAAATATTTTAGGCTTTGTGGGCCAATTATTCGATTGCATCTTTGTACCACAAATGCAGCGTAGACACTATGTAAACAAATAAGCACGATTGTGTTCCAAAGGAACTTTATTCACCAAAACAGGTGGCTGATTTGGTTTGGTCCATGGTCATCGTCTGCCAACCACTGATTATAATGTTCACTATGGCCAAAGAATGAAGCATGAATTTAACAGAGACAAAGATGGAGACAGAAAGAACATAAAGGATATTGTTGTGAAAATTCAAGCCCAAGCGTCCTAGCTAAGAGTATAGCAATGCTAGGGGGGATGGAAGAAGACCTATACAGGAAGTATGAAGAATTTAAAAGATGTAGGAAATGGAGATATGAAGGATATAAATGATGCGATGGATGCAGGTTAAGGATGGCTTGGGGCACTGGGAAGACAGTAGTACCATTTACTGAGATGATGAACACAAGAGCTGGAGCAATATTGGTGTGCAGGGACAGAGGAGTGATTTATAATGTAGACAAAATGAAATCTAAAGATCATGACATCCAGATGGAGAGTATCGATGTCTAATAAGTCAGAAATTTAGAGCAGAGGACTGGGATACAGACTCGAGTTAGACATTCCTCCTCTGGAATACTCCTATGTATAGAAATATTGGGACCAGGAAATATCTACGCACAATTTTTTTTAAAAATAAACCACAATATCATCAAAAAATGAAACCTATATTCTGTTGCAAATCAATGTGAGGGAGGTGGTAAGGACAGCCTCTACTGGGAAATAATTGAAAGGTTGAATAGCACAGTGTAAAAATCAGTGTGCATTACTGTAGAATAGAGCACTTGAGGACATTTTCTTCTTCTCTAAACTTTACAATGCTAAGATGATCTTGTAACTATTACAAACCTGACATAATAAATTGGGAATGTTAAAATGTAATTATTTCCCATGGATTCAATCTGAAAATGTCAGCCTGGTGGTTCTGTACTTAATTAAAGCAGCCCAACAATTTCACTGACAGGCAGCTTTAGATATTGAGGTAAAGGTTTTTAAGCCAAAGACGAGAAGAAAGGGGGTTCTCTCACCGATAATGATAATGTCTGTTAAAATTATCTGTGTTTGGCTTTAATAGAATGATCACAATATTATTTTATTGTATATATATTTTTTCTTTACTTGGTCAAAAGAATATAATTCCCCTAAATAGTTTTTCTGTAGGTTAGAATTCCATCATAATGGGTTCTGTGATTGCGTGGATTTGGGATATATCAGAACTAAAAATAAAGTCCATTAAAACACAATCACATTTAAAAATACCAAATATATTTATGTTAAGGTTATTCCTGTAAAAGTATGCAATGAAAAAATTTCACCATATCAGTTTAGATTTTATTTTAGGTAAAATAAATAGAAGCAATACTCAGGGTCATTTTCTCCAACTGCACACTGTTTACATTGCAAATGCATTGCACTTTTATTAAAGATATGAATGTCATGGCCCTAAACCTTTTCTCCAGATGTTGTCAATCTCATCGTTGTGTGAGACTTGAAGACATACTTGTGTATATAAATATCCAAGAACAACATGTGAAGGGTCAAGGGAAATGTTTCAGAGTATATTAGATTAGAGAACAATATACTATATTTACCTTCTATGGTCATTGTTTCTATTCTGACCTGAAAAAGTGTTTTTTTTTCTGTATTTCAAAGTATTATGGGGATACAAATGGTTTTGATTACAAAGATTGGTTTTGTAATTCTTGAACAGGGTTATAAGTGTGCCCATCACCCAGACAGTGTTCACTGTACCTGTTAGGTAGGTTTTCACCCATCCCCTCCTTCCTCCTCCCCCTTGATTGATTTATACTTCCTTCTATGCACATGTGCACTTGTCAATATTTGTTTTTTTACTCCACAGAAGACATTCAACTGGCTACTATTTGTGTAAAAAGTAAAGCTGCATCTCATGACTGGAAAGTAAAATGTATGCATAAATAGAAATAAGAAATATCACTGCCAAATAAACTGTTATTTTATTCTGCATGTTAATAAAATAAAAGAAGTATATAATGACTATTAGTGCATTTAACCATGAACCTAATGTGATGCTTATTCACTGGGAATGGACTCACCAAATTGAATTTTATACATGTATAATAAACGCTTGTGCAATCAACTAAGATATCCCATATGGATGGTTAGCATGTCTTAGTGAACATTTTATGACACTATTAAGTACAAAGTCAATGAACAGTACCCAAAGAAATAACCTATCTATAAATCAAAGTCAAAATTTGCAATTAATCATAAGAAAATTCTACCTGATAAATGCAGTTAAAATGTGCCATCAGTGATGTAATCGCAACTGAGGCTCACGAGTCCTCTTTGGTTTTCTCCCCCAAGCGCACTTTTCTGTGATCAATGAAACTTGATTATCATAGAATTATCTTTCACTGTGTGTTATACTTCATGGCATGGATTTTTCCTAAAAATAAAGCTTGAATGGATCTGACTGCAAGAAATATTTGAGGGTTGCGTGTCATAAAATGGAATCTTTCCTAGACCTGTATGAAAAATAGCAAACTTTGTGCATCATTGTTCTATTTATATTTTACCTAGTTAAGTAATCAAATTTCTAAGCTCCCTCGAGGCCATCTAAGACATATATACAAGGTAGCTGAATAGGGAGTGATACTAACTTCAAAGTAGACACAATAGTTTCCTCCAGTCAGTATTCAAACAAAATTTGACATCTCATTAAAGAGGTAAGATTGCTAGTCTTCATGATTTTGTCCCAGATTAGCAGACTAAAATTGGAAGAATTGGTGTGCTTAAGATAAGGACTCTGAGAGTTTTATGCAAATGCTTTTTTCTCAATTGGTCAGTTTCCAATTATCTCTTTCTTAATCTATTTACATGAATTTTAAGGCATTCTCTACTTAGTAAAATATTTCTAAGAGCACTGAATATGAATTAAGAATGATATACAAAATTCTTGAAGTTGAAACACATCTTTTTATATCATTAACTGTCTTAAACAATATGAAATGGATCAAGTTTGCTGCTAAACATTAACTGTTGCTTGTACTTCAGTTTGTCTCTTAAGTATAATTCATCTATTATTTATAGAAGCACATTTTGAAATAGGTGTAGAAAATTGCAGCCTTTTATATTTTCTGCATTTACCACATAGTATCAGAGCTAATTCAACCTTATTCATCCTACTGAAATTGAACTCGATTTTATATTAATGTTCTAATGAATTCCAACTTGGGAAATCAATAGGAGATTGGTAAATACTCCTTTTGTATCCTAAGTTCTAGATAATTTTGGAATTCACACTGCATGCAGAGGTGGCTTAATATTATTCAGGTACTCTAAAGAGCAGTTTAATTTCATCTGGACTAAAGGCAAACTGTGTACAAAAGAATTCAGAGTTAATCCATGTGCCTCAGAAGAGCAATATGTGACCAAAGAGTTTGGGATAAAAGAAAAGAGACGGCAGATGTTTAAAAAAAGATAAAGAGAGATTAGAGTTGTTTAGTTCTATTGTCACTTAATCCTTCACCTGTGCAAGCTTGTGTTAAAATCCTTCCCACTGTTTTCTCAACCCTCAGAGTATTTGTTATGGAAACCTAGACTATTTGCCCAAATTCTGAAAAATACCACCTAACTCGTGACTATTTCACCTGGAAATATTTAGGAGGCAATCGACCAGGTGATTCTAAAAGTTGACAGAGGTACGAGGAAGTATAATGAAGTTTTTATGTATAAATAAAGATATATATGTACACACATATGTATGTAATATATATAAATATACACATAAATATACATAATATATATTAATAATATATAGAAATATAGATGGAAGAGATGGAGAGAGATAGCTACATTTGTTTTAGGATCTGAAACTATGTACAATGTCTATTTTTATCTCATACTTTCTGGTATTTTCAGAATTAAATTCTAATTCTGATTCTAATAAAATTCATTCTAATTCTAATTCATTAGAATTAGAATTCATTCAATTCTAATCATATCATGAATTTGACCACTTCTAAATAGAATTACACAGTGGTCATTTCAATATGTTCATGGCATGTGAAAAGCTACATTTATGCTTCAAAAGCACAAGTGGGAGCAATTGAAATTATTTTGAAATAAGTTATAAATATAAACAAATGATAAAAGGAGATAGGTTAAGATAATAATGCAAAGTTCTCTGAGTAATCTCCATGCTGTTTTCCATAAAGTTTATACTACTTTGTAGTCCAACGGGGAGTGGGGAGGAAGGGATAGACAAAATCCTACCTAACAGGCACAGTGAACACTATCCAGGTGACAGGTACACTTTTAACCCTGACTTGAACATTATAAAAGCAATCCATGTAACCAAAAACATTTGTACCCCCATAATACGTTGAAATAAAAAAATAAAATAAAATGATGCAAAGTCTCCAGCATACCTTCCTGTATAAAAGTGAGTATATATTACTTACTTTTGAGTAATATATCATGATAATAATGCTTTAAAAGCATTCAATGTGATGGCATAAATCACTATTACATATGCAATAATACAATCATTATTTTTATACTTACAATAATTAATTATTAGGTCCTTCATATCAATTCTACAAGGCATCAGATCTCATAATGTATTTAATAATTACTGTTGATGGAGATTACCTTTTTTTTTATTTCAAAGTATAATGGGAGTACAAATGTTTTTGGTTACATGGATCACTTTTGTAATACTCAGCCATGAAGGATGACTTAATGCCTTTTACAACAATTTGGATGAAACTGGAGACCATTATCCTAAGTGAAGTATCTGAAGAATGGAAAAACACACGCCACATGTATTCACTATTAAATTGGAGATGACCCATTTTAACAATTATGCTTATACAACCTAAACTTGGTACCAAGTTATCTAGGTATGCCTTAATTTAAAAAAATGTAGTCCATACACATTTTAATAGCAATGATATTTAGATATTTAAATTTATTTGATTGACATTGGCTTTTGTCAGAGGGCAAACATTTTACAATATATTAAACCACTTACACCTACAACACATAATTTTAGTGCTTACTCCAGCACCTTGTCCTAGCTCAGATCTCTACAGGGACTTCCAGTGACCTCAGTATGCTAGGCAATTCCTGAGCAGAATATTATGGAATTTCACTCTGCTTAACAGAAAGATTTGGAAACAAACCTAGTTGCTTTACACACAAGTACTGAAGATTTTGATATTCAAGAGTCATCCTTCAGTTGCCTGCTCTTGGCAGATGCACGATAGAAGCTCATACCCCTTCCATCTAGCCATGACTTCTCTGTTCCATTCAGACACCAGCCCAGGATTTCAGAGCCTTCTGTGAAACACTACCTTTCCCCTAGCCAATTGGCAGGGTCACTTTCCTGCCTTTTTCCTACAGACACCATTTTTAGTAGTTGGGCCACATTCCTGCTTTTTCCTTTTATTTTTTTCTTCCTCACAGGTACTTTTCTGTAATGTCTCTGCTCTAAATTTGGTGTCATCATCTTGGCTCTGCAATTCCAGAACCCAACCCCATTCAATCCCATAGATGGAACTCTATCTGGGGTATTAGGGCTAACATGGTTTAACTGCTCTTCCTATTTGAACTTTCTCTACGATTTTCAGCCTGCTTTTTCCCACCATTCCTGCTGAGTTTGCCCAGAGTGCATCTCTGCTGTGGCCCTCTCTGCTGTTTATGGTCATCATCAGTACAGGGCAGTACCTTCCAACTTCCTGTGACAACTCAACAATGGGGTAATACCTTTATAGCCCTGTATTGCTCAGCTTCTAATGAAGTGGGCGTATTCCCATGCATCAAAGAAGTGGTGGCAGGCTAAAGAGAAGAGAATGCTGGCTGCACATAATTCCACATAATACCTCTCTGAGATCCTGCAGACAGCTCACTCCATCAAAGTGCACTTCATTTATCTATTCAGTCAGTTGGTCATAAAATTAAAGTTTATTGATCACCTGCTCTGTGCCAGATACTGCTCTAGGCACTGGGAATTTCATTTGTAATGATACAGATACAGACACCGACTGTCCTTGCCCTTACACATGTTACAGCCTCAAGTGGCGCTAGACATACCACAGCAAGCCAAAGAACACACAGCCCTCAACACCAAAAAGAACAACAACAACACAACAAAAAACAAACAACAGTGAAAATAAAGCAGCATCAGAACAAATAAACAGATAATTACAAATAGGGAAAAGTATTATAGATAAAATAAGCAAGGGCTGAGGAATGTGGTGATAGTGGTGTGTGATTAGCCACCAGTTTAAATAGATAAGGCAGCCTCTTGGAAGACTGACTTTAAACTGGGACCTAAAGGATAGAAAGGTCATAAGAAGAATAGAAATAAATATGCCCCAGCAAAGGCAACAGCATTTGCAAAAATTAGGATTCAGGGAAGAGCTGAGTAACTCCTAGGAAGTACAGACCATGTGAACGGAAGCTAGTGAGTGAGGGTGGAGGGTGGGCATGACCATCTTTCTATGGCAATGGCGGAGTCTAGAGCAGGGGCATCTAAATGCTGCCAGGGTAGAGTCTAGATTTTCTTCCAAGTACATATCTGAAACTATCAGATTTTTTTTTTTAAAGATCAAATTTTTCTGTGTGGAAAATATATCGTAGGTAGCCAAGAGAAGAAGCAGAGGAATCAGTCGAGTACTCCAAGGTGAAGGAAGATGACAGCCTAGCACAAGGCAGAGGCAGGAGAGAGTAGGGGACTGATCACTGAGAGAGCCCTTTGGAGAGAAGGAAAGGGAGATGTCAAGAATGGTGCCTCAGTTTCTGGTTGTCTCTGTGTTCTTTGTTACAGTTCAGATATGTCTTCCCACTCTCTTTTTATGTGGTAATGTAACTCGTAGATCAGCTAGCAGTTTCCCTGTGCCTTCAATTCTATGGTCTATTTGGATTTCCCAATTTGCACAGCCTGGAAGTCTGAAGACCTCTTCCTATTCCTGATTATGCCAACAAATCCTCAGTGTCAGGACTGGCTCTGCCCCCACCCACTGTTTCCTTATGCCCTGGACTTGCCTGTCAACCACAACTCAGCCCATTCCCCAGGGCATGTAAGAAATTCACTCACAACCACCATTTCATGGATTTGGAAACTGTGCTGAAATTTCAAGAGGTAAGAAGGCAAATTCTCATGAAACATAAAACATGTCTTCAACTTCATCTCCCATTTCTCTTTCTTTCCAATCTCAGGGTTCTGTTCTATTTTCTCCATTGTAAACAACCAAAACTTTTCTCTTTACTTAATACTGTGATGCTCTCACTCTCAAGCACTTTGTACAAATTTCACAACTGACTCATAAGTTAGGCGTGTGCTCCCATTTTAAAGATAACTGAGGCAAGGAAGGCATTGATTTGTCCAAGGTCCTACAGCTACTAAGTACCAAGATTTGAATCAAGCATAGCTCTGTTGGATTCCTGTCCTCCCATGTTAAGCCTGGGGCCTAGCACAGAGGCTGTGGGCTATGCTCAATAATGTTAGTTTCATTCCCCTTTCAGCTCTTTCTCTAAGTATTCAAAAAAGAACTAGTGGGTTAATGATTGATAACTTCTTCCATAAATAAAATCCAAACACAATTGTTTGTACTGTTTTGTGGCAAACAACTTTAGGGTTATTTATTTCTATGCTTTAGTAGCTATCTTCCTGACCCATTCACCCAGTTTTAAGGTTGCTTTCTTTCAAATATTCTGCCTTTCTAATGCTAGTGTATCCCCAGAGTGCAGCTGTCAGACAGAGCCTTGCTGTTGGCTGAGATTGATCCCTGAGTTGACAGAGTGTCACTGAGCAACTTGGTCCCCCTCTTATCTTGCACCTTATGCTTGCAAAGGTGCCTGCAATGTCACTCCCAGCCTGTGTCCAGAGCATCTCCAATTGTCAACTTCTTGACTGACATGTTTGCAAATCCCTCATCGTGTATTTCTTTTCTCCAGAGTTAGAGACCTTGGATAGTGCTGTATCTACTGAATGCCATTGCAAGGTGCTCAGACTTCATTTCTTTTTCAATTTTATTTTAGATGCAACTTTGTAAAATCAATCAAGAAAACACTTTTTTTTTTTCAGGACCCACATCAATCTCACAATCATTTCCATTTCTTCCAGTTTTATGGTTGAGTTTTCACTGTAGCCTTATTCCATTTCTTTTCTGGATCATAAATTTCTTCTATCATTCTTTA
The DNA here is from genome assembly GCA_008086735.1 of Cheirogaleus medius. NCBI lineage: Eukaryota > Metazoa > Chordata > Mammalia > Primates > Cheirogaleidae > Cheirogaleus > Cheirogaleus medius. The sequence continues at coordinate 13,697,928 of VBSM01001979.1, read as the reverse complement.
AATTGTCTTCTATCTTTTTGATTTTCTAAACAAATAAACAAACAACAAATGATTTTGACCCTTAGGAGTTGAGTTAGGTTTGGGGTAGCTCTTAATGTTATCAGTAATTTGAACAATTGTGTTGAGACTTCTCCCTTTTTTGACTCAAAATCACAGAAATTCTTACTATCTATGTTTGACAGCACAGAAGTGATCCTACATCCCATCAGCTCATCCCCCTGCTGAGTCCATCCTTCAAGTCCCTGTTGGCACTTGCCAGCCCTCAGCCCACTGAGCCGGACTCTACTAATTAATCCTCATGGATTTATCTTTCTAAAATAGTCTATCATTTTATGGTCCTAGCACCACTGTGTAAAACTTTCATCATTCTCCATTTCTTGTAGGACACAGGTAACAATCCTTCACAATTTGTACCCAAACATTTTCCCAACACACCCAACAGAAATATTTTAGTCTCGTCTTTACTTGAATTTCTTGTCACCAAGATTCCAGTTAACTACTCTCTCCAGGTCAGTTTTTCTTCTGCAAACAGTGGGCACTCTCTAATTGGTACATTTTAGCCCTTCCATTCTCTTACCTGCAACATTTCCATGATTCCGTAAAGAGAACACGTTAAGCACCAGAGATAGGTCACCAGGGGTTTCACTGTTCAGCGATGCTCGTGGCTCCTGCTTCCCACCCATTCTTTGCCACTGATCCAAGTGAAATTCCTCAAACTCACTTTATCTCAGCTCTCAGTCCTTAACATGCACATTCCATGTCCACTCCATATGTCCTTTATACACACATACACACACCACACACATACACGCATGAATCCTTCCTGCCTTCTCCTGTAGCACCCCGCTTTGTGCCCTGTAACATGTTGTATATGTGAGAGCACTGTGTTTTATTTTATACATACACATGCACACATACACACCCCTACACATATACCACACATACACATGCACACACTATACACACACCACACACAAATGCACACATCTCACACACACATCATACCCCTCATCTGAAAGACTTGCATCCAGCTCAGGTGTTAATATCTTCCCCTAAGTTTTGTTGTCATTGTTGTTCCTGAAATGTCCTTGTGCATTTCTCTTTCAGCAATCATCAAACTGGATTCTAATTATCTGTATTGTTGTTTCTTCATTAGACCATATGCCCTTTTAGGTCAGGGTTGCATTCTGTTTTGTCATTGTTTACTCAGCATCTCAGATGATGTCCAGGACAGCACTGGGACCTGGCGAACACTAGCAATTCAAGCATTCACATAAAGGAATGGGAGTGGGAAGGAGAGTAATCCCCACCGCTCTAATTCCACATTTGCCAACTCATTCCCTTGTTCCACCTGCTTAACTTCCAGACTCTGCAAAGAAAACTGTTCCCTCTTCCCAATCAGATCACACACTGAAATTTCTCTGTGTTGATACACATACCACTCCCTTTTCTCTAATGAGCGCCCACTTATCTCCATCTGGAGAACTCCTGCTCATCCTTCATGACTCGGAACAAGTAGCATCCCCACTGTGAATCCTTCCTGCCCTCCTGTGCGCCCCATATATGTCACATATGTGATGGCACTTGTGTTTTACTTTACTGACTTGTACATATGATCACATGTATTTGTATGTGTATGTGTATGTATGTGTTCACCATAGTACATGAAATTCCTCAAAATTGTACAGGGCACATATTAGGTGGGTGTTAATAAGTAACTGATCAATGGATGTGAACAAATCTCAGATGGTTCCTGACTTGAGATCAAGATCCTAACTTTGTAGTATATTATCTATACAT
>VBSM01001979.1:13679677-13696028 GCA_008086735.1 Cheirogaleus medius | reverse complement strand
TACAGGCATGAGCCACTGCTCCTGGCCACATACCAGCTCTTAACTCCAGACCATTTTCTTGGGATCCTGGGCTACTTAGACTCTCTTTTATTTGATTACCTTTTCTGACATCCTAGAACCCCAGCATACTACCTGTGCATGAATTAATAAGTATGTTCTGAAAGCCTACTAGGTGCCAAGTACCATTCTAGGTACTAGAATGAGAGACCTTAGCAAATATAACAGACAGAAACTCCCATTCTTATGCAGTTTACATTCTAGAGGGAGGAAGTAAATAATAAGCAAAACAAGTTTTACTGTTTATTAGAAGGTAATAAATACTATCGCATAAATAAAACTGAGGTAAGGAACAGCAAGAGAGCAGGGGTGGGGTGGTGGTGGAATTGTAAATGGAGTGGTCAGTAAGGTAACTTGGAGCAATGACTTAGAAGGATTGAGGTGGGAGCCATACAGATTCTGTGAAGATTGCAAAGCAGAAAATAATGTGTTCAAAGGCCCTAAAACAGCAAAATATTCAGGCTACTCCAGAAAAAGCAAGGAGATTACTGTGTATAGAATAGAGCAAGAGAGGGGAGTGTTATAAGAAATGGAGAACAGTTAGGGGATGGAAGCAATAATCTAGCCCAGAGATGATGGTTGCTGGGATCATGATGATTGTGGTGAAGGCAACGAAAAGTAGTAAGAATCTGGATATGCTTTGGAGGTAGAGCAAACGAATGGGAGACATGTGAAAAAGAGAGCGACTCAAGGTTGGCTACAAGTCAAGTTGTCTTGAACAATGGAGAAATAGATTTAGTGCAGCACAAATTATTTGGAAAAGATGGGAATATCAGAAATTTGGTTTTGAGTGTGGTGAGGTTGAGATGTTTATGGGACATTTAAGTGGACGCGTCAAGTAGGCAATTTTATACATGAGTCTAGAATTCAGAGAGATATAAAATGGAGGTAAATTTAGGATATACAGGTGGTACTTGAAAATCATAACATTAATTGAGAGGTGATCGAAGAACTGTATCATGTCTTATTTTAAGACAAGGGGCAGTTTGAAGAAGAACCAGCATAGTTGACTGTGAAAAAACAGCCACTGGAGGAAGAAAACCAAAAGAGCGTGATGTTACAAAGAGAAGATAGTAAAAAACGGTGTCCAAATGTGAGCTCAAGTGAGATGAGGACTAGAAAGTGGCCATTACACTTAGCACTGAGATTACTGGTGACCCTGGCAAAGCTGTTTAATGAATGAGAAAAGGCAAAAGCTGATTGGGTTGTTTCTCTTATTATTTCATTAATACTCTGGGAAGTAGTAAATCCTATCATCGGTGTTTGCTCACACCTTTGGCATTGCTCCTCGACATGCTCCTCAGACCAGTGAAATAACCCATTGTGCATACATTTTAAAATATTCTTTGTTAAAATAGTGTTGACATAAGATAAAAGGGATAAGTGGCTGATAAATATTTCTGAGAGGAGCGAGAAGGGATAAATGTAAATAGTTGAAGAGTTGCTTCCATCACATCCAATGAGACCATTCTGGGGAACAAGAAGACAGTAGGTAGTTGGACATATTGTGCACTGCATAAATCCTGAAGGTGTTATTCACATCACAGTTTATATGAATGGCACCACACATGGCTATACAGTTTATATATGGGATGATTATTCGTGGTGGCCCTGCTGTAGTGTGGTATGGATTGAGAGATATAAATCTCTTATATCTGTATTACTCATCTTTGAGCATTTCTCAGCACAAAATGACATTCACTGGTTTAAGCAAATATATTTTTCATATAGAATATAAATTTAAACCAACTCCTTTGAAATGCAGAAAACCAAATATATTATTTTGTTATAAGCATTTTAAGATTTGTTAAGAGTGACTTTCCATGATATACCTTATGTGCTGGCCTTAGAACTTAACAACTTCACATAAGATCTTTATGCATACCTTTATGAATCTTTCCATTATTCAAGAATCTATTTCTTTACCCAGTATTTATATATCTACTCCATAAATAACTCTGAAACCTCCAACATATGCCAGAGGCTGAATACTAGGGATTCCAAGAAAATTAAGACACAATATCTAGTGTTCATGCTATTTAGATTATCTATTGTCATGTAGCAATTTCTCCTCAAACTTAATGATTTTTAAAGAATAACTACTACAGCTTATGATTTTGTGGATTAAGAATGTGTGTAGGGCTTAACTGGGCAACTCTTCTTCCTCATGTAACTAACTGGGTATTAAACTGGGATCTTTGTTGTTCTGGGGGGTCTAAGACCATAAAGATTCTTGTTGCTTCATGCTTGGGAGGTGGCTGGAAGACGGGACTTTACTGGTCCTCTCTTTCTCTCCACATAGTCTCAGACCCTCTCCACGTGGTCTCTCTTGATCACTTTCACATAGTGATTTAATAGTCTAAGAGTGAGGACTGTTCTTTCTCTCAAGAGAAAGGAAGTGGGAGCAGCCAGTCTGTTAATGCTCAGCCAGGAAACTACCTGATCATCACTTCCGTTGTATTCTATTGGTGAAAGTGTCACCTCCCCATCCTAGATTTAAGTCAATAGCACATAGACCACAACTCTCATGTAGCAAAACTTTTGTGGCCATTTTTAATCTGCTGCATCCACTAACCTTTTAATAGATAAAGTATATTTATTAACAATGCATGATCATGACTGAGAAAAGTACTATGAACATTCTAGGGAGTGGTTGGTAAGATCATTTTCTTCTACCAAATATATCTGGAAAGTGTATATGTTAGAGCTTAAATGACAAAATATTTCCTTTGCCAAGCCAAATATAAATAAAGATTTAAGAAATTTGAGCCTTAAACTCTTTTCACTCTATGGTTTGCTCACTGAAAGAAGGCAAAGACCACTACCACGATCAACAAAAATGTAACACTTCCCTTTCAAGATCTCCTTCAGCTCCAAATAGCTTCTCTCTCCTTATAGTCCCTTAAAACTGGATTGTACAGTAATGAAATAGGAAGATAACCACCTGGAAAATTCAAGCAAGCAAAACAACCCATGCACAGTGACCCTACAGTGGGGTGAGTGTGAGGTGGGAAAAATAAAACTATTGTTTTCCTTTTCTTCCTTGCAGAAGAAGAGTCATTTTGTGGCTAATGAAGATAAGATAATTACGTTATTGTCTTAGGCCCTCATCAACTTACACTGCTCAATGATTCTAAGTCATATCATGGAGGAAAGATAGCTTGGACATAAATATCTAAAGTTCGTAATGATCTATACAAATTATCCAGGATTTCACTGAAGTACTTTAAAAATAATCCATATTTGTAAAAGAATTGCTAGAAAAAAATTGTTATATATCGATATGTAGCCATATGTGGAGCAACTGTCATTAGCAGAGAGCAGCCTCAGAGTAGAAGCACTACTATTTTACAAAATAAATGATTTGCTGCATTCAAAAGGCAAAAGTTCCAGGATTGTGTCTACTCTAAAAGCACAGAGAAAGATTGTTTTCTGCCTGAGGCATCACTACCCAGATCCTCTTTTAAATACTGACTGAAGATTTTGTATTTTCATGACGAATTAAAATTGTTTTGAAGATATTGATTTTTAGACCTCTTCTTGAGTTTTCAGAAGGAACAGAGAAAAAAGAAAAGCAACAGTCAAACAAAAACTCTATAACAGCTTTAGTAACCTAAACAGAATGCAGATTTTTGAGGCATTCAGATCCTTAGGACATCAACTCTACCTTTGTTGAATACACTATTGAAAAAAAAAGAAAGAAAGAAAAAAATAGAGATATACTACAGTAGGAAGAACCCATTAAAAGAAGAAAAGGAGATGGTTATATAAATTATCTTGTAATAAAATAAATTGTTTTAAAAAAGTTATGCATTTTTAAAGACTTTTCCCCAACATGAACACTCTTGTCAAAATGATCTATTTTCTCAGCAACATGATTATGTAGGAAAAATATGTTTGTAGCAGTAGAAAAATTATTTTAACTAGCTAATTATCAAAATCATAAGTTTGATTATAAGTTATTACACTTCTTTTAGTATTTTTATAATAGAACATGAATTAGAAACTAGGTGTTTTCCTCTTTTCATAAAATAAAGTACATTTTAGGTTAAATGTATTTGATATCTACACTGTACTTTTCTCAAGAAGCTATAAACAATGGTAAATGTTTGTTAGAGAATGCATTACCAAGTGCAGTGACATCAAAATATAGTAATTTATATTTACATAGCAGTTTACATTTTCCAAAGGTTTTCTCAACTCTGACTTCATTTACTTCTCACAAAGCAAGTTACAATAAATGCTTTAGCATGAGCTTCACTTTTCAGATGCAGACACTAAAGCATAGTGACACAATCAAATTAGCAAAGTCAGGTTTGCACTGAAGTCCCTTGTCTGGTATGAGGGTTCTTACCTGTGTAAACTAATTTAACACTCAATCCCTCCTGATTTTGAGCCAATTAGATGCTACACAAGTGACAACTGTCTGTTTTATATTTTAGTAGCAGATGTCAAATTTATGCTTAAACTTGTTCTACATTGCATCTTCTGATGCTCAACTAGAGTATCAGCTGGGTATAAGACCAGATATAGTTGGGATGGGAAGAATCTTCCACTAGAGAACAGAAACCATTACACTCTTTAGGTTATAGCCAAAACCCAGACATAAATGTATACATGGCAAAAACATTTAGTGCTCACCAAATATCCATGGGCCCCTCTACCTTTTGTAATCTTCTTTGAAGTAAGATTATGGTCATGTGCTTACTGATAGCCAGTGAAATATGAGCAGGATCAGCATGTGTTGCTCTGGATCAAAGCAGTTAAGGAAGTGATGACTGTGCCTCCTCTATTACCTTGCTGCACGTTCCAAATTGGATGGTTTCAAGATGGAGAAGGGGTGCTTGACCTGAATCAGACTGGGACAGGGGCAAGAATAAACTAATATGGCATTAAGCCACTAAATGTTCAGGGGTCTGTCTACTGCAGCAGCTGGGCTCAAATATTCTAACTAGCATAACACAGTACTTTCAAGAAACAGGAAATGGTCTCTGGATCTGGAGCAGTCTTCACAAGGGTGACCATGAATTGATTAAAACAGCAACACTTCAGCTACAGAGAACATTTTTCAGGGGCCAAGCAAGAGCTTTTGTACAGAAGGGACACTTCTTAGAGCTCAGACTCAACCTGGAAACACCTTCTTCTCATCAACATCTGCAGGTGTCCTCAAACTCTGGCTCGCGGGCCACATGCGGCCCACCGAGGACATTTATCTGGCCCGCCGGGTGTTTTTGCCGCCGCTGCCTGTCCTGCTTAGCAGCCGACTGGTCCCGGGCCCACAGTGCGCATGTGTGGAATGTGCACCGCACTCTCCAACGGCCCAGGGACAGTGAACTGGCCCCCTGTTTAAAAAGTTTGAGGACCCCTGATCTAGAGCATAGAATGAAACCTCCTCTGTTGTACAAGGTGACATGTCATGAAATGTTCAGGTCAGAAAGGAACTGAGCACCAGGATAGAGTGTGGCTGAGTCAATCAAGATTTTTTTAAGAATGATGGTTTAGAATCAGTCACTAAAAGCAAATCTTTTAAGACATTGGGTAGAGGAATGAAAGTTTTAAATATGTGTAATTAACAATACAAATACTTAGAACTTTAAATATTAGGAATTTTAAGTACACAAGAAAAGCTATTAGCCTTCCCATTGCACACTCACTTGGGCTACGGACACAACATAGGATAAATGAAAGGATCCATAAAGCAAAAGAGAGTTAAAAGAGACATTTTCTTTCTCCTAAAGGTTACCACCTGGCTAATAATTTGCCAGGCCCTAAAAATACGAAAAGAAGTTAATGCCGAAACACACTTCTAGCAGCTTTGTCCTGTTTTGGTGTCTGTGTGCTTATCTGCCTACGTGCGTTTAGATTACCTTTTCAGTAATATTTTAGTAGCTCCCATTCCATTTATGGATTTAGCAATCTTCAATCTATCCTTTTCTTAAAAACATAGATTTAGAATTTATCTATTTTTGTAGTCAAAAAACTGATTAAGTGGATCTCAATTGATAGTTGCAGACAACAGTCTTACGAGCAGAATGGACATTCCAGGTAACCAGGTAAGCTTCCCTCTTGAGGAACACTGTTTCTATCAAGCTCATTCCTGTCTGCATAGGGTACCCATGACATTGAGAGCTGGTAGGTACAATCAAGTCCTCATTACCAAGTGCATCCACCAGTCTCATTGTTCTGATCTACATAAGATGTAATAAGGAAATCTGGAAGCTTTGTTCTTACTGTTTTAAAATAAAATTAGAACTCTGAGTGATTTCAACCATAAGTAATCCATTCAAATATCTATAAAGGAGCTTCTGGTTTTTACCCTGCTTGGACTAAGAATAAAACCTGAGCCTGGTTCTAGGTTAAAAGCCATCTCCTGTTAGAATTAGATTAAGGTAATTTTTTATAGCTGACTTGCCTAAGCTGCGGAAGCTGGGCAGAGCTTGACTGCAGTGTTTACCTTGTGGTACTGGGGACGACTGGGATTGATATGCTAATGCTCTCACTCCCATTCCTAAAATAAAGGGTGCTGAGCACCTTTATCAGGGAAAACAGTCCGTAGAGTTAGTTCTTAATCACATTTCAGACTATAAAGTTAATCTTACCTTTGGTTAATGAGGCAACTTTTCCTATTTCTTTAATCCTCAAAATACCAACAAAGCAAAGGAAACTAAGACTATATACATGCATTTTATCTTATTTTAAGCATAATCTGATGTGACCCTAAGTATTGTTATTCTTCTTTAAGACACAGATGCATGCACAAACCTGCATGTGTTTTATCTCTCTCCCTCCCTCTGACTTTCTCTCTCTCTCTCTTTCACACACACACACACACACACACACACACACAAACACACTCACATACACAGAGCTAAGAACAAAAGGATTATGAGGGATTGGGGGGGGCCCAGAAAAAAAGTGGTTTAATTAATCACTGGATTAGCTTACGGATTTTGGCTTCTCTTTCTGTATCTCTTTAAAATGACACCTATCCACCTTGCCAATAAATTGCCTATGCATATTTCATGATGAGTATTTAAATCTTTGCTGGATTTTTGTATACCAAGGGGTTCAAAACCATGACATAGGAACAAGCTGAGTAGCAATGATCAATCTTACTTGTCAAATGTTATAACTGGATTTATAGGAAAATGAGTCATCAGTGATATTTAGCTAAATGTAGGAAGCTTTTTTAGCATTGCATTACATCTGTAGAATTTTTTCCTTTTATCTTCTCTTTCCTGTTTCTATTATGAGTTCTTACATTGTATATTTATTCCAATCCAGACATTATCACAGTTTTCAACCTTGCACATTCCTTGTCCTTGATAAATAAGTGTCCATTGATTTCTTTTCAAAGTGGCATTTCCAATTTAATGAATGAGACATTTGCTATGTGATCTTAGGAAGAACACTTAACCTCTCTGGGCATTACCTTCTTCCTCTGCAAAATTAGAGAGCAAGAATCACTCAATGACTTTCTTAAGTTCTATTATTGGATGACATTTTAATACTGGCCGCAAAGCATAGTGTTATTTTTTCCAAACCTATTACTGCACACTGATTTTAGTGAATAAAAATACAATAAAATAAATACATTTCTAACAGTCACCCCATTAATCCCAGATTTTTTAACAAAAGATATTTGCTTAGGCTCTGCTTTCAGATATGCACTTCATATTTTCTATTGATGCTTCTTTCCTTTGGGGAAGGGAACGAATGCTTAAAAGAAGCATTTGCATCACAGAAATCATAGTCCCTACTAATGCCTGTCCAAGGACAAGAATATATCAAAAAGGAAGGAGTCTTTGTCCTATGTTGAGGTTAAATACTTACCACTCCTAGGGAAAGCTTATATTTCTTTTGTGCTATGTGTCTGTGAATGTTTTATGAATCCAATTGAGCTTAAGAATCAAGTTTCTCCGACAGACACAGTTTATTCAGAGAAATAAAGATACAGCAGAAAGTTATTGATTTTTGAGGGATCTACGCCTTGTGAAAAATTAACCAGACATTCCTTCAAAATCAATACGATTACCCTTGCTGCTTCAGAACTATTACACCGAGTCTGATGAAAGAATGTCTCCGTCGCAGAGGGCTGTGGTTGGGTTTGTGGGTCTTTTGAAATCCAAGGGCAGGTGACTTTTCTCTACTTCTTTTCTCTTTTCCTCCCATGTTTTCTAACTCCCTTTCCAAAAATGCATGCATGAAAGTGCCTTCCATTTTCTCAGGATCCATCTGAAGCCCTGCTGCCCTTACATAGCAGTGGCATGGAGGCCTGGAACTACCCACTGAATCCACTTCCAGCCTCTGTAGTTAGTAAACAGTGAAATTAAAAACCTATCACAATATCAGGGTTTATTGTTGCTTTCCAACTGTGGTTATCACTCTGCTTTCCATAACTTATCATTTCTGATTTTTTTTTTTACAACTGAGAATGGACTGTCATTTTCCATCTCTGCTCAGACACAAGAGTTCCTGTTGTCTTTACCATTGAATCAATATAAATTCATACATTCATGCATTCTTGTGTGCCTATTTAGTTCACTGTCAAGCAGCTGAAGTCCATTTCCAATATGCCGTCACCTGCTGCTGCTAGAATATCCAAAGGAATAAAAGATAAGCTCTGTCCTCCGGGAGCTTGTTGGCTCATAGCATTTCTCCAAGGGGATGCTCTTGGCGTTTAGTGAAAGGAAACCCTTCATCATGCAGGACTGCCCTGTGCTTTTGCAGGGCGATTGGCATCATAGTCCCAACCCATTAAGTATCAGTAATGCTCCCTTGTTATTGTGACAACCAAAAATCCCTTCTCATATTTATAAACAAAACTTGGAAAAGTAGTGCTAACCCCATACGAGCCTCTGGTGGGCTGCTTAATGTCTATTTTGATGCCTGGGTACTAGATACTTCTGAAAATAGACTGATGAGATAAACTCTTTACTTTGGTCTTTGATTCTCAAACTCTTTGCTCACTTAAGTCTCTGGTCTCTATGGGAACCCTAGTCCTTGGGCCTCTTTTCCACCACTTCCACCTAGTATGTGCTGCCTGATTCACTTGGTTTCCTTTCCCTAGGACACTATCTGGGATATAGGCATACTCATTTTTAAGATTTTCTTGAATCATTAACAATGTACTACTATAATATGTTTTTTCAGGGTAAATTTACTAGGAAAAAATCTTTTTCTCTTTCATCAAATCATTCATGTCACTATTTATTTTTAATTGAGCCACTACTAAGTGCCAGGCATTTGATTGGTCTTTGGGAATACATAGTTAAGCTTAAACAAGTATAGTTCCTTCCCTCAAAGATTTTGCATTCTATTAACAGAAGATACTAATCAAATCATCACACACAGAAATGAAATTTCAATGACATTAAGGGTAAAGTAAAAAGAGAGAACTCTGAAAGGATATAATGGGAGGGTCTTCCTTGTCAGAAAGCACTGTGATAATTAGCCGTAAGGATTGTCACTTGAACTGTCACTGAAGAGTGAAAAGAAATTAACTAGGGAAAGAAGAGAGGGAAGAGCATCTGCATCCCAATCAAAGGGACTAGCAGGTGGCAAAGACCTTCTCCAGGTGCAAGCAGAGCGAGTGTGAGAGGCTGAAGAAAGGCCGGTGTGGTTAAGAGCTGAGAGAGGTGTGTGCAGCAGGAGGAAGCCAGAGAGATGGTGGAGCTTACGTTGAAGCATCAGGGCTTTGAGAACGGAGGGCTTCACGAACTTCCAAAGACCAGTAAGAAGCCCTTGGAATGTTTTAAGCAAGGAGTAGGAGTGGTATTTTTACACGTCCCAATTTATATTTAGAAAATATCACTTAGCCAATTGTGGGGAAACCATAGCACATATGGGTACACAAGCAAGGATGATTTTCCATTAATCCAACAGACAAATGGTAAGTGGTAGTTTGATCCTAGATGCTGGCAATTACAAGAAGAGGGTGTATGGTCCATATAGTCAGTGTTGGCTGTTGGGGTGATGGCACGGGGCCTGGTAACGATAGTTGAGAAAAGTAACACAAGAAGAAAAAAAATTGAAGTGGGTTGGGAGTAATGATTATATGCTCAATTTTGATAGTATCTTTGAGACATTAAGAGAGATTTGTAATGCAGTGTTAAATATATGGAGTGGAGTTCAGAGGAGTCATCTCACTCTTCAAATCTTGAAGTCATCTGCACATAGGTGGTGTTGCCATGGATGTGAGTAAGATCGCCCAGGGAGGGTGCAGAGAGAACAAAGGACCAAGGACTGAGTCCCAAGCTCTGAGGAATGCCATAATGAAGTGGCTCAGCTAGAAGACAGACAAGGCAAAGAAGCAGGGGCTATGAATGCCTTGGGAAAAATCAGGGCAGTGGCCAGTCATGGAAGCCAAGGAGTGACAATATTTCAGAAGGAGGAAATGATCCACAGTTTAAGATGCTGCTGTGAAATAAAGTCGAGAGGACTGAAAATTTTAGGCAACATGGAACTCAGGGTTGGCCTTGGCAAAAATTGTTCTGATGCACAGATGAGGCTGGAAAGAAAGTTGAATGTATTGAAAAGTAAGAGAAAAGTAAATAAATGGGAGGAAGCAGGTAGAAATATCTATTTAGAGAATTGTGGCCCTGCCTAGATAAAACATTAAAGTGATACATGAAGGAGAGTAAAGGATTAACTCAAATATTTGTAACATGTTTTAACTGAATGTGTGTGTGTGTGTGTGTATGAGCAACCTCGAGAGCCAGTAGAAAAGAGAAGTTGAATATAAAGAAAGGCAGAAGGAAGAGGGAGCATTCATTGGATTCCCAAGGACAAGTAGAGGGGTTTGTCTGAAACAGGAGCTATGGGCCCTCTCTCATAACAGTATAGAAGGAGGATGGGATGTATGTCAAAGTAGTTGGTTTAGGAAAGGGAAGCAACATTTCTGAATTTTGACTAGGACGGATATATTGCTGATCTTGGAAAGAGTGGAATAGAGAGATGGACAGACTGAAAAAGGCCCTGGAGGGAACCATTCATGGGTGGTCAATTTCATGGAACCCAGGCAGAGGTAATCAGAATGTTACAACTGTTATAACGCGGGCACCACGGACCAATCAGAGTAGATGCCAGCCAGCCGGCCAGCCGGATAGCAGCTCTGAGTACACCTAACAATTCTGTAGCTCAGGCACAAAGGAAAAGAAAGATTTTTTGACTTTGTTTTTATACAAAAGTCTTAATTTCATACATTTGCATATAGTGGGAAAGGCATAAATGGAGAACAAACATATAAACATTTATACACATGTAAATTTCTCTCTCTACACACACACACATATCTGTAATGGAAATGGGATAAGAACGTTCCATATTCCATATTTGAAAGAAAAAAATGATCTGGATTCTCCTTCTTGGTCTGGTTCAAATGTTAACTTGTATTAGGCAAATCATTGAGGACTCTTTAGACCTTTGTTTTCACATATGAAAAGTGAAACAATGAGAACTTCAAATTCAAGTTTAATTGCCTTCAAGTTTAAGCCTATAGATTTGTTCAGTAAAATATCTTGGGATTTGAAGCCAGGCATGAGGTAAAAGCCAGTTCTGCCACTTATTTGACCATACGATGATGGGAACATTATTTAACTAGGCTAAGCTATAATATCTCATTTAAATGAATAAAACAATAAATCCATCTTATAAGGTTCTCATGAAAATTAGAAGAGGTGTCTGTGTGTGTATGATTTCTAGCCCCAAACAGTTAACCAATAATTATCTATCACTATCTAAATCACTGTCTTTAAAATACCAGATATTGGAAATTCAGGTAAGGAATATTTAAGTTGTTTTGATTATATTTAGTTTAAAAAATTTTTATGATATAATATGTTTTAATCAGGTTAAAAAAATAAAAATTGGTATAAGAGGATATTTTATGAGCCTTTGACTTTCTAGAAAGTATAAAGAAAATGTTTAAAAGCCATAATAAATCATAAATGTTAATTAAAAAATACCTTATGCTGAATATTTCTTCTACTGTTTCTAGCCTATAATTGGTCATTATGCACACTTATCTTTGGACAATGCCTATGGTTATTTCTGGATATGACAAATTAAAAATTAGTTCTAGTTCTTTGTTTTCCTTTTTATGTCCTTGGCCCACACTAAATGACTTTTAAATCTCTGTTACCAGAATTAGTAGATACAGATTTAGCCACGGATCTGACTATTGGCCAGAGCACACACCACATGCACAGGTCAAAGCAGTTTGCGTATCAATTGGCTAAATCCTACTAACCTCAATTAGGAGCTCTCTCATTAGCTTGGTTAGCTCTACTTTAAAGTGATGGCTTATATCTGTCTTCTACTTCTAAATCAAATCCTGCTAGAAGGAATTCTCTTCAGAATGACTATTACCAAAGCAAATTGTATTGAACAGAGCTGATTCTTGTCCCAATCAATTGAATTTGTTTCAGCAAGTCATATCTTCTCTTTGTTGCTTATTTCTTCATTTATCAAATTAGAGTTTGAAAAGAGATCTGTATTTTCCTACTACGTTTCTTGCTGACTTAGGGTTTTGGAAAAGTAGCTCTGAAGATGCCCTGAGGAAAGGAAAAGAAAATTTTTAGTTCACAAAGCAGATCTCCTTTTATAGGTTTATATTTTGACATTACATGGAAGATTTCATTTAATGAAGAGCTCTATGGCCAAGCAAACAGAAAACACACTGAACTGGCTCTTTTTTTTCCCTGATCATCCTACCATTTCTAACTTTCTATGAGTCTATGAATTCAGCAATTGATCCATTAATTTTATTTCTAAGAAGGAACAGAGTATCTGTCCAACCTTGACTAACAAATTCTTTTAATAAAGCATGGACTTGTAGGAGAGAAGGCAGAAACATTCCCTTAAACTGTAAGATAAGCCAGTTCAACTGAATAAGAGTGACTGATTCATTAATTTATTCATTCAATAACATTTTAGGGATATAATGGTGAACAACATACTCTGCTATCTTGGGGCTGATGGTAAGTTGGAAGAAGCACAATAAACAAACAAAAAATATGTAAAATATTTTATAAATAAATTAACATATATATGTTAATATATGTTATACACACGGAGAGAGAGATAAAAGCATATCAAGTACTCATCAAGTATTGATGCATGGCATTCAAAAATTCAGGGAGGAGGCATAGTAAGTGATAGAAAGTTTATCAATGTTCTATTGCTGTGTAATAAACAGCTCTAAAACTTAAAAGTCCTGGGCCAGATGGGTTCACACCTGAATTTTACCAAACTTGCAAAGAAGAACTCATTCCTATACTGCAGAAATTATTCCACAACATTGAGAAGGATGGAATCCTCCCCACTTCATTCTACGAAGCCAATATCACCTTAATACCAAAGCCAGGAAAGGACACAATACAAAAAGAAAACTACAGACCAATATCCCTCATAAATATAGATGTAAAAAGACCTCAACAAAATCTTAGCAAACCGAATCCAACAGCACATCAAAAAAATAATTCACCACAACCAGGTAGGCTTCATCCCAGAGATGCAAGGCTGATTTAACATATGCAAATCTATCAGTGCGATTCACCACATAAATAAAAGCAAGAACAAAGACCATATGATTCTCTCATTAGATGCAGAAAAAGCATTTGACAAAATCCAGCACACTTTTATGATAAAAACTCTTAAAATAGGCATAGATGGGACATACCTTAAAATTATTAAAGCCGTAAATGATAAATCCACAGCTGATATCATACTGAATGGGAAAAATTGAAAGCATTTCCACTTAGAGCTGGAACCAGACAAGGTTGCCCACTATCCCCACTTCTATTCAACATAGTGCTGGAAGTCCTTGCCAGAGCAATCAGACAAGATAGGGGAAGTAAGGGTGTCTAAATGGGACAGAAGAGGTCAAACTCCCACTCTTTGCTGATGATATGCTATTATATCTAGAAAATCCAAAGGCTTCAACCAAGATACTCCTGGAATTGATAAATGAATTCAGTAAAATCTCAGGATACAAAATTAATGCACACAAATCAGTGACATTCATATATGCCAATAACAGTCAAGCCAAAAATCAAATCAAAGACACAACACCTTTCACAATAGTATTAAAGAAAATTAAATATTTAGGAATATATTTAACAAAGGCAGTGAGAGACCTATATAGGGAGAACTATGAAACACTGAGAAAAGAAATAATAGAAGATGTAAACAGATAGAAAACCCTACTGTGCTCATGGATTGGCAGAATAAATATTGTTAAAATGTCCATACTACCTAAAATGATCTACTGAATTAATACAAGTCCTATCAAAATATCATCACCATAAATTGATCAAAATTTTTGTACCCCCATAACATCTTAAAATAAAAAAAATCATTCCTTAGAGATCTAGGAAAAATAATTCTACACTTCATATGGAACCAGAGAATACCTCATACAGCCAAAGCAATCTTAAGCAAAAAGAACAAATTGGGAGGCACTAGTCTACCAGACTTCAAGCTTTACTAGAGGCTATAGTAACGAAAACAGCGTGGGATTGGCACAAGACAGAGATATAGACCTTTGGAACAGGACTCAGAACCCAGATATAAAACCATCCTCATATTGTTATCTAATCTTTGACAAAGCAGACAAAAATAAACATTGGGGAAAAGACTCTCTATTCAATAAATGGTATGGGGAAAATGGATAACCACATGCAAAAGACTGAAACTGGATCCACACCTCTCACTTCTCACCTTTCACAAAAATCAACTCACAATGAATTACAGACTTAAACCTAAGGCATGAAACCTTAAGAATTCTAGAAGAAAATATTGGGAAAACTCTTATAGACATTGGCCTAGGCAAAGAATTTATGAAGAAGATACACAAAGCAATCACAGCAGCAACAAAAATAAATAAATGGCAGCTGATCAAATTAAAAAGCTTCTGTACAGACAACGAAACTATCATTAGAGTGAACAGACAACCTACAGAATGCGAGAAAATATTTGCATGCTACACATCCACTAAAGGGCTGATAACAAAAATCTGTATAGTACTTAAGAAAATTAACAAGAAAAATCAGACAACCCCATCAAAAAATTGGCAAAGGACATGAAACTTTTCAAAATAAGATGAAATAATGGCCAGCCAACATAAAAAAGTGCTCAATATCTCTAATCATTAGGGAAATACAAATCAAAACCACAGTGAGATATCCCCTAACTCCAGTGAGAATGGCCTTTATCAAAAAGTCCCAAAACAACAAATGCTGGCATGGATGTGGAGAGATTGGGACACTCTTACACTGCTGGTGGGACTGCAAATTAGTACAACTCCTGTGGAAAGTAATTTGGAGATATCCCAAAGAGCTAAAAATAGAAATATCATTTGATCCTGCAATCCCACTACTAGGCATCTACCCCAAAGAGACATTCTATAATACAGACATCTGCACTCAAATGTTTATGGCTGCACAATTCACAATCACAAAGATGTGGAAACAACCCAAGTGCCCATCAATACATGAATGGATTAATAAAATGTGGTATATGTATACCATGGAATACTACTCAACTACAAAAAATGATGGTGAGCTAGCACCTCTTATATTATCTTGCATAGAGCTTGAGCCCATCCTTCGAGATGAGATATCACAGAATAGAAAAGCAAGCACCATATGTACTTGCCTTCAAATTGATACTAACTGATCAACACTAAGGTCCTCACATGGTAGTAATATTCACTGGGTGTCTGTCAGGTCGGAGGGGGGTGGTGGTGGGTAAACTCACAGCTAATGGATGTAGAATGTACTGTATGGGGAAAGGGCACTCTTGTAGCCCTGGCTCTGGCCAGGCAAAGGTATTATATATAACCAACATATTTGTATACCCATAATATTCTGAAAAAAAACCTTAATGGCTAAAAATGAACAAGAACCATATATTTGCTCATGATTTAGTAATTTGAACCAGTTTCAGCTGTGTGGTTCTGCGGACCATGCAGGAGATACCATGTGATTATATACAGCTGCTTAGATAGCTGAAGGCTGGGCTCAGCTGGGTGGTTTGGCTGTTCTCCTTCTCCACGTGGCTTCTCCACGAAATCTGTGCACCTGATCTCCCCAGGAGGTTGCTCAACACATTCTCTTCAACAGTATAGCCACTCACTGACATGGCAGCTCTGGGCTTGAATGAACACAAAAGCAGAGGCTGTTGAGGGTAGTTGAAGCTGGGGCCCAGAAATGGCAGAGTGACACCTCTCTCGTTTTATTGATTAACCACTTTGGTACCAGCGTCGACTATAGTCGATAGCCACAGATGAACG
>VBSM01001979.1:13663256-13679577 GCA_008086735.1 Cheirogaleus medius | reverse complement strand
CTTTATGAGGCACCACCAATAGGAACCATCCTAGAAGATTCTAGTTTAGAAAGTTTGAATAGGAAAGATATCTCTGAGCAAAGGGCTGAAGTGAAATGGATGAGAAAGAACAAGTCATACAAAGATCTGAGGAACAGCTTTTGAACCAACACAAGGACAAGTAAAATGGCCCAAAGGTGGGAAAGCACTGTGAGGATTAGAAAGGATCCTAATAAGGATTAGAAAGATGAGCATGAATAGTCATAAAAAATGAGATCAGCAAGAGAGTCTGGGTTTGTATCAATAAGGGTCTTTAATAGTATGGACAGAAAGATTATATTTTATATGTTTTCCAATAGGAAATCATTAGAGAATATAGGCCCAAGAAGTGGCACGATTTGATCTTTTTTGACTGATCAGGGTAAGAGTGGAGGCACAGAGGTGAGTTAGGAGGCAACTGTCACCATCTGTGTGAGAACATGAGAAGAACTTTTCGTGGTGGTGACAGAGGGTTAAGCAGTAGACAGATTCATGGAAATATTTCGGAGGCAAAAACTGACCCGACTTGGCAATGAATGTGATATGTATTGTCAGACATAGAGAGGCATGATTTTAGCATGAGTAACAGAGTCAGGATGATGCCATTTATAGATATGGAGAAGGCTGGAGGAGCTGCTTGGTGGCAGCTTGAGAAATCAAGAGATCTATTTTGGACTAGTTAAGTTTGAGATGCTTATTCAACATTCAAATGAAAGTGAATACTAAGCAGTTAGATATTACAACTCAGCGACCGAAGAGAGTCCAAAGCATTTATCTGGTCTTTAAAGCATTGGATAGCACTTAGGGAAGGACTATAAACAGATAAGACTAAGACGAAAGACTGAGAGATTTTGAGGTCAGGAAGAGGAGGAAGCACCAGTGAACAAGGCTGAGGGACTATAGACAGAGCTGGCATCAGATTGCGTTGACAGTAACTCTAGGTGCAGGGAAATCTAGAGTCAGATGAAAAAGCCCCCAGAGTCAGGATGATAAATTAGGAGGTTTTAGCACTAACACAGGGAAGAGATGACAACCTTAAGTTTAGGCTGTAGCACTGGTAGGGGAGGGGGAATTTGGGAATCATTTAGGAAGAGAAATAACAGGATTTGGTGTTCTACAAGATATGGAAATACTGCCAAAGTGTGTATCTTCTTTGGTTATTTTTTTTCTGCATAGATTTGGGATTTAGGACTTTGAGATCAAATGGTTCTAATAGTTCTCTTAACTGACACTTAGTCATTTGGAGAAAGTATGAAAATGGCACAGAACACAGTTTGTATAGAAACATTGAATACAAGAGCAGTGGCTGATCTTATAACCCAGAACAAGACAAAACCATTGAAATTCAGCTTCTTGGCACACTTTGGGATGCCTGAAAACATGGGGTTAAACACAGTTATCACCTATCACTGTTTTCTTCTTTGTTAAAATCGAAGTTTCTTCAAGTCTCATTATATCTTTTTTATAAGTTGTATATGATCACTTATAGTCTTCTAAAAGACAAGTTGGGAAAACGTGAGAATTACTATACCCCTTTTATGTTACTCCTAGTACGAAAGTTAGTACCTTAGTAAATACTTTGGTTTTACTTCAGATTAAACAAACCCCTGCTGCCCCCTAGTGGCAAATTGTTGGGTGAAAAAAATCTCTGAGTCTCTTTATTTTGTGACAGAAGTGTGCGTTGGTAACACCAACACGGTATATGTAGATGAGACCCCCCAGAAACGAAGTCATTTTATATAAATCAAAACTATCATTCTGTATTCATGAAGGCATAAAATATTGATTTGGCTATTATCATTGCAATCAATGGGACTCTTAATCTTTGGGATTGTTCAAATGATGTCACGTCCATGTCATTTGCCAATCAGAAGTTGGTAATTTCTTGACATGGCCTAGAAATTAGTTATCTGAATTACTGAAATTCTGAATCTTGTTTTTACCACAAGCCAGGATTCATCATCATGTGAACACCTGTGTTTACTGGACCTGAGGCAGGCATGATAGCAAGAGTCTGTTCCCCCTTGCATTTTAAGAATCTACTCCTCAATTTTCATTTCCTGATTTCTTGTCCCATGTTTGAACTGTTCCCAGGTTTATTGATGGTGGAAGATGCTATTTCCTTCAGGAGAAACCCAACTCCCACTCTTAGTGTTGGGATATTCTCCTCTGGCCTAGAGAATCCACCACATCAAGACTTCAGTATTCACCCAGTCTTTTACTTTTTCATAATCTCTTCGTGGCTGAAATAAAGAACAGGCCTTCATTACCTTCCTAACATCCTTGCAGCTTGGCTTCTCATTTAAAAACATCTTAAAGACAGCTATATAAAACTCTACAAGAAAAATCCAAAATTTTTAAGGATAAGAAAAGTGTTCTAAATCCAGCAACAGAAAATTATGATTTCTTTCCAAAGAGGCATAAAAAATTTGCACTTATTTTCCATTGTAAAATACATCCAATTTTATTTTCCAGAAAGAACAATTCATTAGTAAACCTAAGATTGCTCCATTTAGGTAAATGATGCCTTAGGTCCTTCAGGGCTATAATGGTGAATACCTATTTTCTACTCATCTAAGATTTCTTTTGGTGGTTTTCCCAGAAGGAAGGTATCTATTGCTTGCATCATCTTCTAAGGAGACAGGAACTATTTTAAAACAGTTTAAAAAACCAGAATTTTCTAATTACACAGTAATATTTTAACATAAGTCCCTCCCCACATTCTGTACCTTCCAAAATCAGATACATATGTGTGTGAGTATATATATATATATATACATGTATATATATGTATATATATAAATATCTCATATACACATATATAAAGTGCTTTTTACTGTTAAAGTATGATCATTTAGGAATTCAGTCAGATTTTGAGTCCCTGGTTTGCCCTCCTCTTAGAAAACTGAACTCCTTCAAAGTAGAATAAATAACAGATCTATGTTTGTAATCCCAGTATCTAGAGATAGCCTGGTTTATAGTAGACGATTAATGAAAGTTTGTTAAATATAACCAAGAAAAAAGGGATGGATATAGGTGACACTGATGGTGAAAAATAAAACAAAAGTGGCATTCACTGAGAAGCAGGATTCCACTAAGGAGACACCTACAAGATGATTTAGTATTGATTGACAAAAATTAACATTTCTAAATGATACCTTGAATTAAGGATTCTTGGCCTATCTGTGATAAGCCCTTACCTGTGAATTTATACTTCAAAATATTGAATAAGACATAAAGCTGAAGCCATGGCTGTGAATTCCAGCTAAATTAAAGACTTGTTCTAGACGGTGGTAAAGTAGGAAAAGTTTGCTATTGGTGTCTTCTGTCCCTCATTACAGAATACATTATTTTCTTCCTACATTGGCCAGGATACTCTTTCAAGAAGAGAGGTTATTTAAGATATAATCTCCACTGTTGGCATATCAACATTTTACAAGAAGACTCCAGTGAATAGGGTGATGCTAAACATAAAGTCATGCTGTGATGATGAAGATATTTTAGGCACAATTATAAAGAACATTTTGGGAAGAGATGTTTCTTAATTATAAGATATGAGTATCACTTGATCACACCTAATGAGTCTATAGTTTGGGCTAGTTATAGTTGTTACACCCTGTGCCACATTCAGAGATTTATCTCAGAGCCTTTGAAGTGCCTACTTATGCACTATGAAGGGCTAAGAACGAAATATCACCTTCTGAATAAGCTTCTTCGTGAATTGTATTTTCCATCAAAATCCTTTGTATCAACCTTTAACATTCTTGAAACATACACTGCAGCTTATAAATGAACAAGAATAGTCAAGATTTACTTTTTGATATTTCAAAAGGCAGAGATACTAAAACTTCCTCTCAAATGGGAGTTTAGAACTCTTCTGGCATATTCAAATCTCTGCTTTCACGGTAATAGTCATCAATGGCTTACCTCTATTCATCCCAACAATTAATATAAATAATAATAATAGGAATCAATAACTATTTTCCAGTAATTTTAGTCGAATCCATTTCTTTCAAATGTTAGGACTGATTTTTCAGTCCTAAAAGGAATTAATTGCATTAGTTCTCCTTTTAATTGATTTTTAAAGGCCTCTTTCATAAGCAGCAGTTTGCATCTCATTTTTTCCATAAAGATTTCTCTAAATACCATTCCTTCTTGCTATTCATTATATTTAATTTGAACTGCCTCAGTTTCAAATGGGTTAATCCATGTTGGCAGTATAAACGAACACAGAGGGCACGCATTTTAAGGCACACCACACTAGAGGAAAACCTCACCTCTGAAACTTGCTAGAAGCATGCGATTGGGCAAGTTATTTCACTTCTGTAGTTTTCTCCTTAATGCATAAAATTACATACAATGTCTTCTTCCTAGAGATGTTTTGAAGATTAAATAACACCTATTAAATATGTAATGCAAATAAGTACAGGAGAAAGATTATTTCCTACCATTTTCTCTCCAGTTTTTTGTTATAGTTATTGTGTCCAGGTTTTACTAAAATGTTCTACTGAATGCCTAATTAAAGTGAGCATTTGTAGCAAAATAAATAATTTATTTATTATAACATAAGAAGAAAGAGTGTAATTAGACAAGTCTTGACAATACCTTAAATGTGTATTCCACATTTTTGTACTTGCTTACAGATAAAACATGGTAAGTGATAAGAAAAACTTAAGAACAGGGACAGAAAGCTGGACAAGAATAGTATGCTGGACCATATATAATGCATTAGCTGACGTAAATATCCTAAGAATAAAATGGTTGTAATTAGGTGCCTGTCAGTAAATAAGTTTTGATAGGTAGTGCTAGCCAGGTAGCTAATGAAAGAAAGACATTTTCACTATAAGAAAATTATTTCTGTAATGCCTTAGGCAGAGTGTCTTAAACAGGCCCTTATATAAATATATCATGTATATCAGTTAATTGCTTAAACAGTGAGGTTCATTTTACTACTTTTTAGGACAAAGTTTTCCTATCTGCTAGATGAAGTTAACCAGGGAAAGTAAGCCTAAACTGAGTTTTTAAAAGGTAGGCAGACATAAAAGAATGCATTAACAAACCCTGCTGAGGTAATGTTTTAGAAATAATTTAGGCTGTGTGAACTGAATGGGATAGTATTAGAAATAAGCAAAAGGACTCATCAACATTTGAAGCTGGAAAGAATTTCCCTCGCTTACTGAGTTTTGATATATACACATCATATGTTTTAGCCAGGTCTTACCACACAGACAAAACACGCTAGCATCCCTCCTTCCTTCCAAGTATTTAAAATAATAAATAGCTTCATCAGGTCCAAACACAGCTGGTTATTTTCTAATAATATTTGTAGAAGCCAACATCAGGCAACGTTCATGCGCATTCTTCCCCAAATATAAACACGACATCAATAAAGTATAGTTGCATTTATTTTATGGAACAAGAAGCTGGAAGGATAAAGACAGATGTTTCAATCATCTTGTCATTGACTTGCTCTGTAACTGTCTGTCAGTCAATAGGCATTTGTTGCTTTCTCTTGCTGATGCGGTCAATGGAAATACAGTTATTCATATTCTTCTTTGATTCATTTGTTACCAGGAAAATTGAAAGATTTCATTTATTAAACAAGTTTCACCAAGTACTCTCTTCATGCATGACACTATCAGAAGCTGCATAAGAGAAGATCTGAAACACAGTTCTCAAAGAGACTATAAGACATCACATGGCAGAAAAATACAAGAAATAATTTTGCTTTGAGGATTATGAAATATGGTATTAATTTGCTATTCCCATAGGTCATGCTATTCCCATATTTTAAATCTAATTCTAAATATTATTAATCCACTTCCTTAATTAGTACATGCCACCATGAAAACATTTGAATAAAAGAATCCTAAGGCTGGAAGGACCTATAAGAAAGCCTCTCAAAGTACCTATGTGATGCTTATATCACCTCTAGAATATCACTGCCAGGTGGTCATTTGATGCAAGCCTGAGCACTCACTCCCTATGGAAGCCACTGATTTCACCTGGGAAATAACTTTGCTGGTGAGAATGAATGTCTTCATATTAATCTCAAATTTGATCGCCTCCAACTTCTATCCTAATTGTGTTTTGTGAGGGGATAATAAGCAAGTTTAATCATTTTTTCCACATTTAGAAAGCAATTTAACAAATAATAATTATGCACATGCTACAAACCAGATTCTATTTAGGATACAGGAAATAAAATGAGAAATAATGGAGGGTCCCCAATCACATGCAGTTAGCCGTCTTGCTATGCCACGGCTAGGAAACAGACACACGCATAGGCAAGTACAGTGTGATAATATACACCTGAATAAGTGTGTACACAGAATGTGATGGAATCACCCAAGAGGTAGCTGGGATCAGAGGTGACACCTAAGGGAAGAACAGGAACATGATTTATCCTTTCCTGTCGGGAAACAAATGGCACTGTTATTTATAGCAAGTTTATCAACTATAATAAGTATTATAAATATGATATAAATATATTATATAATATAAATATATTATAAATAAATATTATGGCTAAGTCAGATTGGGTGACTACCAGGACATTGTCTAAGGAAGGTACGTGCATGCTATATGGTGTAATGATGTCCTGGACCCCATATGACATAAGGCCTATTATTATTTCCCTTTTACAGATGAAGGAACTGATATTTGGAGAGGTCAAGTTATTTACCCAGGGTCACCCAATGAGCAAGTTGCTAAGTGGAGATCTGAATTTTAAACCCTGCCCTGGCACCTTCCAGGGTGATGCTGTGACAATGAACTCAACAGAAAAAAACAATTGATGTGTAAGATTCTGTCTTTGCCAACCTCTTCTGCTTTAAAACACAACTGATATTTTCTAGAATTGAAAGGTAAAATTTTCATTTCACACGCTAAATCCTGATATGTGGAACATTGCACAGTTTAACAGAACAAGCTCTGGTGTCCCCTTGGCTTCCAGTCTGGACTCAGTCTCTCAGTGGTGTCTGCTTTAGGCAAGGCTCCCACGGCCTGACCCCTGCCTCCTGCCATGAATACTTCACCTCCAAACACTCTCCCACTGGTTCATTAAACTTCAGTTCTCTGGCCTTGTGTCTACTCCTCAAACACCCCTCACAAACCTTCCCACTCTGGGCTTTAAACTTGCTCTGTCTTCTTCCTAAAAAGTCATTTCTCAATATTTTTCCAATAGCCTTTTAGTTCTTTATAGCTCAGATCAAATGTAGGTAGCGAGCTTTACTACCTTAGAATTCCACTGTCTCCACACCCAGGACCAAAAGTTATTTCTATCTTGTCAGCCTACATTATTTCCCACAGTGCATATTTATTTGTTTAATAATTATTTTTACTACTCTTCAACAAAATGAAAGCACCAGGAGGTCAAGAGCTCTGCCCAGTTTCGCTGCTGCGTACCTCGAGCAGCCAGAATGATGCTTGTCATAGAGGGAGAATGCAAGAGATTAAAGGATGATGCATTCACTCTTTTAATGAATATTTATTAAATGCCTCCTATGTGTTGGACCCAAATTTAAAACACAATTAGTAATTTAAAATAGAAAACTTGCCAATACCAAAATAATGCTATGTGGATAACTCTCATTTACCCTATCTTAAAATGAGGAAATTAAGGCCAAGCGGTTAAAAAAAAAAAAAACTTGGCCAGAAAACCAGCCAGCCAAAGCTGAAATTCAGCTCAAATTCACTCCAATTTCAAAGCATTTGCTCTTGCTCCTATATTTCATAAAATATGGTTAGTGCTAAAATAGAAGTGTGTGCAACGAAGAGAAATCATAGAATTTAGAAAGAAACTGATTCTGCCTAAGAGAGGCAGAGAGGTTTCTTAGAAGTGACTTTTTCATTGGTTTTTGAAATTTGAGGAGGAATTTGACAGGTGAAGAGTGTCAGGGAGGTATTCTCAACAGAAAGGAAGTCGTGTGCAGAAAAGCTCCAGTGTGCAAATAAACAAAGGTCCATTTCACACCCGCCTCCTTGAAAATAGATTCTGCCGTAGCAGCAGGGTTTTCACAAGTTGCTTGTAAGAATATCTACAAAACAATATTTAGTCTCTAAAATTCAAACCAAAACATTGATAGCTGTCATCCAGCCCACTGAAAGTGTAACAAATCGGCACCTGGTTCTGTTCACCAAGTGCAGACTGACAAAGTGAACACTGTGTGTGGACATCAAAACCCCCCTAGGATGAATTGGGGTGGTGTGGCTGAGCACCAGAGGTCACAGGCTCGCCTTGTTAGTATATTAGATTCTCATAAAAGATGCAGATTAAAGCCTGTCATTTTTATACTCACATTCATTTGAGACTCACCGTCAGATCTACAAAGTTAACTGCCCATTGAAAAGTAGCCTGAATTCTCAGAAGGAGAATATGAGTATTGATTGTCATGCTTCACAAGATGAATCTGAGTCAGAAATTTCCTCTGAGAGCAGCATCAATATTTGTATCCTGATGTCACTAGGAAATTGTTCCTGAGATGTATGTAAGTTACAATTTAAGGAATTGTCAAAAATATTTCATTATTGATGTAAATATTATATAGAGTGGAGCTGCTGATGGTTCTTGTCTGTGTATTAGTACTAAAACCTCACTCCACAGAAAAGCCTATTGCCTGTAAGAAGGTAATTTATCCACAGCTTTCTGGTGGTGCAAATGTGCTAATGCATCTCAAAACCAAAGTGCATATTACTTTACTGCCTAGATCATTGTCCTTAACAACTTTTCCTACACTGGACTTGGAGCAAGTCAGCTTTATTTCAATAATTCCATTTCAAATGATGTCTATCACCTGGATGTAGGTGCTTTTATCTGTGTGTATGGGGGGCGGGGTATGAGTGTGTCTGAAGAATATTTTATTTCATTTCATTTTATAATCAGAAATGAAAGTCAGTCCCAGTTATCAGAAAGCAAATAGTACAAAGATCATTTTTTTTCCTGATAAATTCTTGTCGTGGCTTCTTTTTGGAGATGTCCCCTTGAATTGCTTGCATTTTAAACATCTGTAATAAGTTATGTACCTTTTCTAACTGTATTAGCATTGAATCATTTACTTTTCCAAGAAATAAAATCTTTTTCTCTGTTTCATCACTTTTTATTTCATGATCATGCACATGTAAATGTCTTAGATATTTTTTACCCTAGGGTTTTGCATACTTATGAGGAATGAAAATGGGAAGAAAGTTAACCAACCCATCAAACATAGCTCTCTCCAGCAGCCAGTAGAAATGCATTTGTGAGCTAAAAACATGGTAAGGTTTGAACTAGGGGAGCTGTTAAATGTGCCTTTAGAACTCTACCTAGGATATAAAATTCTGGAGATATAGCTCTGTGTCTACTTCATCTCAGCCAGCTTTAATTTCTACACAAAGGGAATATTAAAACTTGAAAAGGCCTAAAAAAGGACAAAGAATATGTCTTTGTGAGCACATTAAATACACCAGGCTTCCACTTTGTCATAAAACTTGCATGAACAGATATAAGACAAGGCAAGGAATTAGGGTCATTGCTGTTTCCAAGCCAAATCCAACAATTCTCTGCTCAACAAATCATTACAGATTCCATTAAATGTGAGTTAATGAATTAAATGAATTATAGTACTGAATATTCACTGGCAATAAGATTTTGTTATTTTTTTAATATCCCTATGAACCAATTATTTTAGTGGGAGGAGGTAAAGAAATAAGTTAATTAGCAACAGCTCTAAGAATACTTTCAGAATAAACTTGCAAAAACTCTCACTTTTATATAGAAAATAAAAGGAAATATGTGCAAGGAATGGTTATTATATGCAGAGAAAGTAAGCGTTAAATATATACAAAAATAATTTCCTGGACACATATTCGAAGAAGTGATATTTGTAGAATGTAAATTGTTATTTGAGCTACTCTTCCACATGTCTAGATTATAGTAGAGAGGATTTCATAAATATACTATAGAGTATATTTTTCATTTTA
The DNA here is from genome assembly GCA_008086735.1 of Cheirogaleus medius. Lineage (NCBI taxonomy): Eukaryota > Metazoa > Chordata > Mammalia > Primates > Cheirogaleidae > Cheirogaleus > Cheirogaleus medius. The sequence continues at coordinate 13,669,599 of VBSM01001979.1, read as the reverse complement.
TGTAATTTGTACTCAAATGTAGATATATAATAAATAAAACCAACTGCTTCTGGATCTTATCATTTTAGCTTGGCTGTCAAAGGAAGAGAACCACTTCAGATTTTGGTTGGATGAAACAGAAACGTGAATAAGCTAATTAAGGATAGTGTGCAGCTATAGAATCGAAGTACATCCTTCTGTTAGTATTAACCCACCACCTTGATGTTTCCATAGCATTCCTGAAAATTCAGGTTCAAATCCTTCCTTAAAATAAAAAGAAACCTGAAAATTAAGGTGTATGTTAGATCTCAAGCCCAGAAGAAGATGAAAAATGTTTAAGGTCTTATTTGTTCAGTGGGGAAATTTGAGCTTTTTGGGCCTTCTATTTTGACACAAGTGAGAATTCCCCCATCTCAAAGAGGAGAGCTGGGGTTAACAGCGAGTTGCTTTCGAGATTTGAACTTCTACAATAGCTCCTTTACAAGGAACTCACAGCCATGCTTGGGTCTATAGCAATTGAGCTCGAATATTAGCAATGAGAAATGTACTTTTCTTCCACATAGATGGTGCCTTTGACTTTTTATCCAATCGGCATCATCTGAAGGGTACCTTTGTTACTGGATTTCTTACTTCTTCAAGTAGAACCTCACAAAAGCTGCCTACAAAGGCAGAACTGTATACGTACAATCTAATGACGTCCTTCCTCTTGGAAGACAACTCTTATTTCTGTTGATTCATGTAATAGAGGAACTGAGAAGAATCCTTTGCATCCTTCCTCCTCAGTTATTTATAGGGCCACATAAAGTCTACATAGCACAAAGTAAAACCAGCCTATTAAATGTAACCAGAGCTAGATAAATCCTACTATTTTTTAGATAATAGATGTACAATTTTCTTGTTATGTGGAGTGATACATTAAAAACAGCCTAGTTATAAGAAGATGAAAAAAGATAATCTTTTTAATTTTGAAAGCCAGTAAAATGGGAATTCCTTAAAAGCTCTTTTTGTGTGAAAAGATTATGAGATTAGCATTATTTTTTTTGTATCATCATTCCTTCTTTGCCAGCTCTATGAAAAATCCTTTCAAAATAGCTGTGTGTGTGTGTGTGTGTGTTAACAGTCAAAAATTGAAATTGTTTAAGACTTTATTTTGGTAGTGTGTAGACAGGCACCTGAAGTGATTCTGGCATACCTTGTTCTGAAGAAGCTCTTTGTTAGAAAATTCTGGGTTTAGAGGATGTGAAGAAAACAGAAAGGAGAACTTCAGCACAACATAACTCGATAGACTAGACAGTAAGAACTTCTCGTGCATTGCAACTGAAGCCAGATCAGGAAATTTTACTTATAGTTATTCATACATAGGACATTTACAAAGCAGTCACTCAAAATCTATGGTCTATCATTTATGTTCATTTTTTTCTCTCTGAGCCAGATTTTTTTGTTTGGCAGCAAATGGAATTTTGACTTGGCAAAGGGCTTGTGGTTAGCAGATATTCAGTATTCTATGAAGCCTCTACTAATTATCTAGAGTATAAAAAGCTAAGGGAGAGACTACAAGGGGTGGAGAGAGGTTTGCCATTGCTTGACAGTGGTCCTGAGTTCATTTACATCGTTGTTATGCATCCACTCCTGACACTCTGGGTGACCTGTGAGTTACCTCAAATTAATCTCCTTCTGTAAAACATAATAATATATTTTCCTCACAGCATCAATGTGGGGCCTGGGGCTGAAATATTTTGGAGCCACCCATCACAGTGCCAGGCACAAAATTTAGGCCAAATGAATAATTGATATACTTGGTACCACCTCATTCCCTTCCCACTTTATCATGTGAATATACAAATATGTTCTAATGTCTCCATATGCAAAGTAAAAATATATGCTTTAATTCTACTCTCCCATTCCCAGTCCACACACCAGCCAGTTTCTCTGCTACTATGAAAAGAGTTACATTTTAAAGGAGTATGGAGGTCTCTACATGCTCACCTCCTATTCTCTCTTCACTTCCATTTTTCTTTCGTGTTGCCAAATTCCTCCTGTATTTCTGTATCGTCATATTACTTGACAGCATTCCATGTAATTGATCAATCTTTATTTCTTAAAACACTTTTCTTTTGGCCTTCTGACACATCTGTTTCTCAATTGTCCACCTACCTTGCCGTTCTTTTTCTAGACCTTACCTCTCAATAAACATGTTCTCAGTTTTAGGCATAGTTATTTCCTCATTCCTATGTTGTAGGTTTACTTTGTGCTATCACACATTCTTATGGCTATAAATATCATGTATACACATGGTTTGTGGTTAGCAAATATGTGAGAAAGAAACATGGGATCATATTCTTATCATGAGATTAGAACTTTCCACTGCATGTTAAGCCATCAGAATTATTTTATCCAAAGTCATGTTCTTGATTCAGCACTTCATCTATATTCTAACCCTCATTTCCTCATCATCCTAAATGACTTTTCCATCCACTTAGTTGCTCAAGCCAGAAAACCTAGATATCAGTAAAATACAATGACCAGGAACATGGCTTCTATGGTTCAAATCTTGGCCTTGCCATGTTATGCTAGGTGACCTAGGACAATTTTCTGTACCTCTGTGTGTCACACTTTCATCACATTTCATCAGTTCAGGCTCCTTTAACAAAATACCATAGATTAGGTGACTTAAACAGCAGGACTTTATTTCTCACAGTTTGAGGGGCTGGGAAGTCCAAGAGCAGGATGCCAACGTGATCTCTTCCTGATTTGCAGATGACCTTCTTTTTACTGTGTTCTCTCAGGGTGGAGAGAGAGAGAGATTATCTTTCTTGTGTCTCTTCTTCAAGAGTACCAGTTGCATTCCTGAGGACTCTACCCTTATGACCTTATGATCCAAATAAGTTTTAAAATATTTTAAATCTCCCCATTTCTCCCTTTCTCTCTGCCACCACTCTAGTTCAAGCCAACATCATTCCTTACTTGGATTACCGCAACAGGCTTCCGGTTGGCTTTGCCAATTCTTACTGCTTTCTAGTTCTCACTGTAGGAAAGAATTCTTCCATATGTTGCTAATTTGTTTTTCAATAACTAATAATTTCACATTATAATTTAGAAAACAATAAAACTCTTTACCAAGTCTTAAAAGTTTTGTATTACTACAGCCATCTACCAGCTTTATAACTTCATCTTATTCCACTTTCTACTTTGTTCATCAGGAGAGCAATGCGATTTTTTGTTCTGTTTTGTGTCATTTACAAGCATGCCTAGCCACTTCCTGCCTTGACGATTTTTCATTTCCTTTTACTTATCCATCTTCTTGAGTTTATCGTAATATATGTGTTTCTTAATGTTAATAGTGTCCTAAATATTTATAAATAGAATATTTAAATGTATCTATACACTAATTTACAAATTAAAATAAATCAAATTGCTTTTGTGGTGTCCAAGGTTAATAATTAATTCCCCTGGAACCAATTTTCAAACACAAATTGTATAAATTATCAAATTCACCCAAGTGAAAATACAAAATATATCAAACTACCAAAGGAAAAGAAAAATAAGGAATAGAAGGGAAATAAAATGAAAAATACAACAAAATAGATAAACTATGTCTGTATGCTTCTAAAGAAAATTCTATCTGGCATAGATATTAGTGTACAGCAAATACGTTTACAGATAGCCATGTATTTAAGATCACTCCTTCACAATATCAAAGAGCAAATTATGAAGTCTTTATTTTTCATAATGAGAGTTTTTTTTTCCTTATTTGAGGTGACCATTACTTGTGTCTTTTTCTATAAGAAAACTGCATCATGATAAAAATAATCAAGACGAGAAAATCACAAAGACCAAAACTCAAATGCAGTCACTGTTACCATTTTGATGCAATGGTCTCCAGAATACCTATTTTAACAAAACAGACTTGTGCAGATTTACTGAAGATTCCTGCCAGATATTAGAACATATAAAAAATTTCCATTAACTCAGTATATAGTAGCCTAACTTCCATTAGAGAAAATTTTTCAGTATAGTGAAGAAACTGGTAACAAACTTTTTATACATCCAAAAAAAGGATATTATTGGATTCTCTGCAACAAGATATAGAAGGTTCATGAAAAAGATATATTTTTAAATTACATAGAGTGATATTTATCTTGGTTGTGAAACATACTTTTCTCTCAGTAGTTTTGTAGCCTATAGTGGTGTAAACAGATAAATATTGGAAGAAAATCTGGCATCTAAGACAAAGTAAATGATGCTTCATTCTATTTCTTAGATTTTTATAGATTTTTATTCATTACACACTTTGGCTGATAATATATGTAGTTTAGTGAGTTTTACTGACTCACATTTTATGTTTTTTCTCTTAATTTTTTTCCTTTAGCAGTAAAATTTTATCATCTTTTGATTAGATGAACAGAAAAATCTGAAGCTAATTAAAAGTTTTAAGCATTTGGCAAAGTTCCCTTGAGTTCACTGAAGCACAGGGTTTCTTAAATAGAGGAATCAGAAATCTAAGAGACCAAATATGACTTCTCAGATGTCTCACAGCCTCTACATAATTTCAGAATCTAAAACATCTATTTATGATAGTTTTAGTACAAAATAATGACTTACCCAAATATTCATGCTGGCTTAAGGAAAAAGAAAAAAACAGAGGCAAACATAACACATACATGATGAATTCAAGACAAAATAAGATTAAGTAAGACTAAGGCACATTATATGAACAAAATTGTGTGCTAGTTCAAAAGGAGACAAATGGTAGAAAAACTGGATTACCAAGCAGTGCATAGAAGTAAAAGTGCACTAAAATAAAATAAATTGCATTTTAGCCTTCAGAGTTATAGTCACATTGTAATTGCTGATTTAATGTCAACAAACGAACATCATTTGTCACAGTAAACTAATGTTGTTAGTTTGGATTTTATTATTTGTTTACTTTTGTTAGCATTTAATTTATACATTCTTTTGACTTTATAGCTTTATACAAGCTATAAGTAAATGCATTTAGACACTTTTTTATGTTTGTATTTATTTAACTAACATTGTAATAAAAATATTGTAAGTCAACAAGGAAGGCTGACAGATATCATTAATTCTTAAGGAATATGATAAAATTAAAATATTTGTCATGATATTTTTTGTGTATGTTATCCACACACATGAAAATAAAGTAAAACAGCAAGTAAACAAGAAGTCTTCTTGATTTTCTCCTTCCTTCTTTTGTTTTGTTTTTTCAAATAAACTTTTTTATTTTGAGATAATTGGAGTTTCACATGCAGTTGTAAGAAATAATACATAGAGATCCTTTGTACCCTTTCCCCAGTTTCCCCCAATGGTAACTTGTTGCAAAACTATAGTGCAATGTCCCAACCAGGTTATTGGCATTGTTACAGTCGATACACAGAACATTTCCATCTCCAGGGTCCCTCATTTCCTGTTTATGGCCAAACTTACTTCCCTCCTATTTTTGCTTTCCTACCTTTTAACTAATTTGTTCTCCATTTTAAATAATCATTTCATTTCAAGAATGTTGTATTATAAATTAAATCATACAGCATGTACTTATTCGGATTGCCTTTTTTCACTAAGTATAATTGTCTGGAGATAAATTCAGGTTGTTGTTTATATTAATAGTTCATTCCTTTTTGTTGTTGAGTAGTATTCAAAAGTATGACTGTACCACAATTTGCTTAACCATTCACCCATTGAAGGACATCCAGGTTAGTTCCAGGTTTTGGCTATTGTGAATAAAGCTGCTATAAACAATTGTGTATGGGTTTTTGTATCAATATAAGTTTTCATAAATACCCAAGAATGCAATTGCTGGGTTGTATGGTAGTTCCATGTCCAGTTTTTCAAGAAACCGCTAAACTGTTCTCCAGACTATTTGTACAATTTTACATTCCCACCAGCAATACATGAGTAAGCAGTTTCTCTGCATACTCACTCTCATCTGGGGTTTATACTGTCTTTTATTTTTTAAAACAATCTGATAGCTGTGTATTGACAACTCACTGTGATTTTAATTTGCATTTCACTAATGGTAAATGATGTTGAACACATTTTGATGAGCTTATTTCCCACTGTATATCTTCTTGAATAAAATATCTCTTTATTTATTTTTTTATTTTCTAATTGGATATTTTTTTTCAGCATATTATGGGGGTACAAATGTTAAGGTTACCTATAATGCCCTTGCCTCCCTCCCCCATCGAGTCAGAGCTTCAAGCGTGACAATCCCCCAGGCAGTGCACATCTGACTCATTATGTATGTATATACCTGTCCCCTCCTCCTCCATCCCACCTGCCCAACACCCAATAAATGCTATTCCTATATGTCCACTTAGGTGCTGATCAGTTAATACCAATTTGC
>VBSM01001979.1:13627754-13656022 GCA_008086735.1 Cheirogaleus medius | reverse complement strand
CACGGCACTCTAGCCCGGGGAACAGAGTGAGACTCTGTCTCAAAAAAGAAAAAAAGAATACACGTGGCTCACACCAGGCAAATAAGGGTCAAGATTTTCATTGGAAAAAATGAGCGGGGGATACATATAACTATGAGAGAAGCAGCATAGACCAGTGATTATGAGCACAGACTCCAGAGTCAGACTAGCTCCAAAATGTGCAACACCGAGGGCAAGTTTCTGAATCTGTTTGTGCCTCAGTTTCCTAATCTGTAAAATGTGGACAGTAATAGTGCCTACTTCATAGGTACTCTCCCAGTTAGATTAGTTTGTGTGTCTAAAGTGCTTGGAATAAGTTTTTTTTTCATTATTATTTTCCCGCTGATGTTTTCCTAAGTTGAAAGGACATAAATGTGGAGCTGCTAATAGTTGAATTGCCATGAACATCTATGAGAGAACAAATCCAACCAAAAAAGAGTGGTATAATTAAGAGATGGAGAGAGACAGGCCGAGTCAATGTCACTTGGTGATCTGAATCCAAATCCATCTTGATTAGCAAAGTTTACAACTTCTTTTTTACCTAAATCAATGTGCCTTAGAAATCTCTTTCCTACAAGTGAAAGAGCCATAGGGAACACAGAAAAAGAAGATGGATTGTTTCCAGACCAGTCTTCCCATAATCAGCAAAATAAAATGTTGAATGCATGGATACCAGACTTAGTCCATGCATTCAAAAAGTAGAGCTGTCCCTTGGAATCCATGGAGGATTGGTTCCAGGACCCCCAGTGGCAATCAAAATCCATGGGTGTTTGAGTCCCTTGTATACAATGGCATAGTATTTACATATAACCTACCCACATCCTCCCATATGCTTTAAATCAGCGATCCCCAAGCTTTTTGGCACCAGGGACTGGCTTAATGGAAGACAATCCTTCCATGAACTGTGTAGGGATGGGGTTGGGGGACTGTGTGTGTGGTCCCGGGATGACCCAAGTGCACCACATTCATCGTGCAGTCAAACCTCTCTGCCAATGACAATCTGCACTTGCAGCCGCTCCCCAGCACCAGCACCACCACCCCAGCTCCACCCCAGAGCATCAGGCACCACAAGAAGCGGGCCACCTGGATCCCTAGCACACGCTCCTGTGAGAATCCAAAGCCACTGCTGATCTGACAGGAGGCGCAGACCACACAGTAATGTGAGCTACGGGGAGTGGCCACAAACACAGGTGAAGCCTGCCCACCACCCACCTCCCGCCGCATGGCCCGGCCTGGCCCCTAACAGGCCATGAACTGGCACTGGTCTGTGGCCTGGGGATTGGGGACCCCAGCCTTAAATCATCTCTAGATTACTTATATTAATAATACCTCATGCAATGTAAATGCTATGTAAATAGTTGTTATATTTTATTTTGTTATTCGTGTTAGTTTTTCCAAATATTTTTGATCTGTAGTTGGTTGAATCCACAGATGAGGAACCTGAGGATATTGAGGGCAGGGCTGATAGTATTTATTGTGTGCCTACTATGTGTCAGGTACAAGCTAGGCATTTAAAATCCTGGAGAAAGAGTCATTCCTCCGCTAGAAAGGGTTACTATCTAATCCGGAGGTAAGTATATTAGTCATTTCAGGCTGCCATAACATTAATACCACAGACTGGGTCACTTAAACAACAGAAATTTATATTTTTCAGAGTCTGTATTCTGAAGTTGAAGATCAAAGTGCCAGCACGGTGTCCATTTGATGAGATTTTTTTTATTTTATTTTATTTTGGTTTTCCTGGCTTGCAGAGAGCCACTATGTCTTCACATGGCCTCTTCTCTGTGCACTCACAGATACAGAGATCTCTGGTGTCTCTTTCTCTTCTTATAAGGGCATCAGTTCTAGTAGATTAGGAATTAAGGCCCCACTTTTATGACTTTATTAAACCTTAATTACCTCCCTGAAGGCCTTATCTTCGAATATAGTCACAATTCAACCTATGAATTGGGGGGAGATATGACTCAAGGAAATACATAGTGGAATAATGAATCTTGAGACATTTTCTAAAAGGATCTGTTCATTCAATGAAATGCAATCCTTGAAGAGGAATATGCTCAAAGACAGCTCTTCATAAGTAAATGCTGAATATAAAAACATGCATTTTCAGGATGACATTTAGTGAAAATAATTCTGCCATCTTAAAAGGCATTTTACAGGAAAAATGTTTATTTCACAAGATAGATTAGAAAGTGTGTTTATCATATGATCTATGGAATAAAGCTTATAGAGTCAGCTACGGGTACTGAGACAAAATGACTGCAGGATGACTTTTAGAACACACCTGTGTATATTAACTTTATCATGTGATTCTGCTGAACCTGTAAACGAATGCAGTGAAGAACAAAAATCAACCAAACCAGGAACTCGATCTTTAAAAAAATTAAAATAAATAAGCAAAAAACCTATTCATTGATCTGACAGTACATTGACTTGACAAATGATTGCATCCATTACTTCGTAATTTCTGGCACTAAAAAGATAAAGCTTTCAGTTCAAGTTGGTGACAGAAATGCCAAGGATGGCAGCTGGAAGATACTGTGTGGTGAATAGCATTTGGTAGCAGAATGCTGACAAAGAAAGAAACAGCCACTCTCTAGGCACTTGACACATCAAATTGCTTTCGATTTTTGCTACCACATTAAGAAGTAGGCATCATTGGCCCTACGTTATAGATAAGGAAACTAGCAAAAAGATTTTTGCTCTCCAACAGCAGCCACAGACCAGTCACATCTCAGCTGGATGCCAGGACTTTTTCTTTGTACTTCACCATACATTGTGCATGAAACAGGCAAGCATTAGCAGCAACTGCATCTGCTGCAATGTGTGATCTACAGAGGGAAAGAAAGCCATGATAGGTCAGAGATAAAAGAGCCCCAGGAAGCAATTGTCAAAGAACTCAGAATTCTATGCTTAATGCCCATTGATTTGCTCTGGTTTTCACAATACTCATTGACATATATGGTATGTAATTGTTTAATTATCTTTAAAATTTTATTATGGTCTTGGTTTTAAAAAGCAAAATAGATCTAAAATCCTCACAATATACACACACAAAACATAGCAATTATCTGCTTCGCTTATTGGCAATCCTAGTCCCACTCTCTAGAGGCAATAATTCTCTCCACTTGTTTTCTTCTGGTATTTAATTCCTGAATTGTGAGTTTATGCTGCTATTTTTTGATTTAATTATCTATCAACTGGGTATGACAGCATATAAGGATTTTAGCTTTTCTAAATCTCTCTTCAAAATCACTTCCTTTAAATGTAATTAACAAATCTCTATTCTATAGGATAACTATAATTATTTTTTGACTCTTGAGCCAGGCATTATACAATTATTACATTATCTTTCTTGTACAGTTCTTGTTTTGTTTTGCTTTGCTTCATTTTAACTGTTGCATTTTTTTCTCTAACTGTATAAAAGTTAGTCAGGTGCTGACTTTCCCACTTTTTGCTGGTGACATCCTGCTGGAGTCTTCCACGCTTATGCTACAGTCAGGATCGGTTCCTCTCTAAGGTGCTGTCTTGTCCTGGAACTTCGCTGCCTTCCTTCTGGGTCAGATTGTTGCTTTAATCTGTCTACTTTCATTTGGGGAGCTTAACTTCTTCATGTCAAGTGGTCCAGAGTTCAGAGCATCTGTATCAATGTCTCTAGTGAATATATCTTGGGTAGGGAGGTTAATTGCCTAACTACATAGGGTGGGGGACAGGAACAAAAAAGTCTAATTGTCTTTACCCTGACCTTGAATTAGGTTTAGGCTAATGTGTGGGGATTTTTTAAATTTTTTTAATTTTAGCATATTATGGGGGTACAAATGTTTAGGTTACATATACTTCCCTTACTCCAACCAAGTCAGAGCTTCAAGCATGTCCATCCCCCAGATGGTGTGCATTGCACCCATCAGGTATGTATATACCCATCCCCTCTCCCCCCTCCCATCTGACGAATGTTATTCCTATACATGCATTTAAGTGTTGATCAGTTAAAACCAATTTGCTGGTGAGTACATGTGGTGTTTGTTTTTCCATTCTTGGGATACTTCACTTAGTAGAATGGGTTCCAGCTCTATTCAGGATAATATAAGAGGTACTAGATCACCATTGTTTTTTGTGGCTGAATTGAACTCCATGGTATACATATACCACATTTTATTAATTCACTCATGTATTGATGGGCACCTGGGTTGTTTCCACATCTTTACAATTGTGAATTGTGAATTGTGCTGCTATAAACATTCTAGTGCAGATGTCTTTTTCATAGAATGTCTTTTTTTCCTTTGGGTAGATGCCCAGTAATGGGATTGTTGGATCAAATGGTAGTTCTACTTGTATGTTTGAGTTATCTCCATATGACTTTCCACAGAGGTTGTACTAGTTTGCAATCCCACCAGCACTGTATGAGTGTTCCTATCTCTCCACAATCACGGCAACATTTATTGTTTTGGGGCTTTTTGATAAAGACCATTCTCACTGATATCTCATTGTGGTTTTGATTTGCATTTCCCTGATGAGTAGAAATGTTGAGTATTTTTTCATGTTTGTTAGCCACTGGTCTATCTTCTTTTGAAAAGTTTCTGTTCATGTCCTTTGCCTACTTTTTGATACAGTTGTTTGATTTTTTTCTTGCTGATTTTCCTGAGTTCTATATAGATTCTAATTATTAGCCCTTTATTGGATGTGTGACATGTAAATACTTTCTCCCATTCTGTAAGTTGTGTGTTTGCTCTTGTGATAGTTTTCTTGGCTGTGCAGAAGCTTTTTAATTTCATCAGGTCCTATTCATTTATTTATTTAATTTTTTTGATGCTGTGATTGCCTTTGGGGTATTCTTCATAAATTCTTTGTCTAGGCCAATGTCTAGAAGAGTTTTTCCAACATTTTCTTCTAGAATTCTTATAGTTTCACACCTTAGGTTTAAGTCTGTTATCCACTGTGAGTTGATTTTTTGTGAGAGGTGAAAGGTGTGGATCCTGTTTCAGTCTTCTACATGTGGCTATCCAGTTTTCCCAGCATCATTTATTGAATAAGGATTCTTTCCCCCAGTGTATGTTTTTGTCTGCTTTGTCAAAGATTAGATGGCTATATGGGGATGGTTTTATATCTGGGTTCTCAGTTCTATTACATTGGTCTATGTCTCTGTTCTTGTGCAAGTCCAATGCTGTTTTACTTACTATAGCCTTGTAGTATAGCTTGAAGTCTGGTAAATTGATGCCTCCCAATTTTTTCTTTTTGCTTAAGATTGCTTTTTCTATAAGGGATCTTCTCTGTTTCCATACTAAGCATAGAATTATTTTTTCTAGATCTGTGAAAAATGATGTTGGTATTTTAATAGGGATTGCATTGAATCTGTAGACCACTTTGGGTAGTATAGACATTTTAGCAAGGTTGATTCTGTCGACCCATGTACATGGTATGGTTTTCCACCTGTTTACATCCTCTGCTATTTCCTTCCTCAGTGTTTTGTAGTTCTCCCTGTAGAGGTCTTTTACCTCCTTAGTTAAATATATTCTTAGGTACTTTATTTTCTTTGCTGCTATTGTGAAAGGTACTGAGTCCTTGATCTGGTTCTCAGTTTGACAGTTTTGGGCATATAGGAGTGCCTCTGATTTGTGTACATTGATTTTTACCCATTGCCTACTCCTGCCTGCCCCATTTGATTTCTGCTGAATTTTACTTTCCTCTGTGCACATGTATACTCCTCAGTGAGTTCCAATTTAATAATGAGTACATATGGTGTTTGGTTTTCCATTCTTTAGATACCTCAGTTAGGAGAATGGTTTCTGGTTCCATCCAAATTGTTGCAAAAGTCATTAAGTCATCTTTCTTCGTGGCTGAGTAGTACTCCATGGTATACATATACCACATTTTGTTAATCCACTTATGAATTGATGGACATTTAGGTTGATTCCACATCTTTGCAATTATGAATTGTATTGCAATATACATTTGAGTGCAGGTGTTTTTTGGTAAAATGATTTCCTTTCTTTTGGATAAATACTCAGTTGTGGGATTGCTGGATCAAAAGGTAGGTTGGCTTTTAGTTCTTTGAGGAATCTCCATGCCGTTTTCTCTAGAGGTTGTACTAATTTGCAGTCCCACCAACAGCATATAAGTGTTCCTTTCTCTCTGCATCCATGCCAGCATCTATTGTTTTTAGACTTTTTAATGAAAGCCATTGTGACTAGGGATATCTCATTATGGTCTTAATTTGCATTTCTCTGATGATTAGAGACATTTAGCATTTTTTCATGTTTATTGATCATTTGTCTATCTTCTTTTAAGAAGCTTCTGTTTATGTCTTTTGTCCACTTTTTCACAGAGTTGTTTGATTTTTTCTTGCTGATTTGTCTGAGTTCTTTGTAGATTCTTGTGATTAGTCTTTTATCCGTTATATGGCTGGTGAATATTTTTTCCCATTCTGTAGGTTGTCTATTTGTCCTGTTAATTATTTCCTTGGCTATGTAGAAGCTTTTTAATTTAATCAAGTCCCATTTATTTATTTTTGTTGTTGCTGTGATTGCTATTGGTGTCTTCTTCCCACTGCCATCACTTCTAGTCAATACGGTGCTAGAAGTCCTAACCAGGCCATCAGTCAAAAGAAAGATATTAAGGGTGTCCAAATAAGGAAAGAGGAAGTCAAACCATCACTTTTTGCAGATGATGTGATCTTATATCTAGAAAACCCCAATGATTCCAACAAGAGACTCCTGGAATTAATAAATAAATTCAGCACATTTACAGGTTGCAACATCAATGTACACAAATCAGTAGCATTGCTATACACCAGTAAAAGTCAAGCTGAGAGTCAAATCAGACTCAATACCATTCACAATTGCTACAAAAAAAATAAAATAAAATACCTAGAAATATACTGAACCAAGGAGATGAAAGATCTCTACAAAGAGAACTAGGAAACACTTAGGAAAGAAATCAGAGATGATACAAACAAGTGGAAAAACATACCATGCTCATGAATCAACATTGCTAAAATGTCCATAATACCCAAAGTGATTTATGGATTCAATGCAATCCCCATGAAAATACTAATATCATATTTGACAGATCCAGAAAAAAATAACTCAATACTTCATTTGGAATCAGAAAAGAGCCCAAAAATAGCCAAAGCAATTTTAAGCAAAAGAAACAAATCAGCAGGCATCACATTACCATACTTCAAACTATACTACTAGGTTATAGTAATCAAAATAGCATGGGATTGGCACAAAAATAGAGACATAGACCAATGGAACAGAACAGAAAATCCAGATATAAAACCATCCAATTTTTGACAAAGCAGACAAAAATATACACTGGGGAAAAGAATCCCCATTCAATAAATGGTCTGGGAAAATTTAATAGCCACATGCAGAAGAATAAAACAGAATCCATATCCTTTACCACTTACAAAAATTAATTCAAGATGGATAAAGGACTTAAATGCAAAGTATGAAACCATAAGAAAGCTAGAAGAAAATGTTGGAAAAACTCTTCTAGATATCAGCCTAGGCAAAGAATTTATGATAAAGATTTTCTTTTAACAAATATACAGAATATATTTTTAAAAACATGTTTGATGGTTATTTTTTTTTCTTCAGGTTACTATAACAGTGTGCTAATTTTATTCATCTGATTTGGGTAATAAATATCAATCTGTATAGTCATAAGCCTTTTATCTCATTCATATTCTCACAGACCCCTTTATAAAATCAATGGAGCCTTTTATTTTTTAGTTCTATAGGCTAAAAATGATTCTCTTGATAATAATGCTCTTAAATTCACTGATTAGGTCCTCGAAAGCCAAAGCCTGGCAGATATCTTTGGGTAATAAAAGAAAATGCACAACTGCAGAATGTAATTCCATGACATTCTACTCTTCCATGCACAAATGAAATGACAGAATGAAGCTGTTCTTTGCCAAGGTCAGAACGGGGAAAAGGGTACCCCTTAGAGCACCACACTGTAAGAACAAAGTGCTCATCAGGAAAGATCTCAAAGCAGAAGGGCACTTTCCCGTGTAGCATATGGAGAACATCACATAGCCTGCAAGACAAATTAATAGCCCCATAATAAAATACGTTTTCACATGCTATTAAAGCTGTTGTCACACTTCATTGCATAGATGACTGGAAGCTTGTGGTGATGGAAGGTGAGGTCAGTTTCCTAAGCTATCCTGAGTTATGAGTGGGCAGTTCTTTACCGTAAAGTCTTCTGGAGCCTGGGGAGTTCTCTGTACTCAATTTGGTCATTTTCTTTAAAGGGAAATATATAATGGCCTTTCCACACACGGACCTGGAAATAGAGGTGCAAAATGGTCCTTCCAGGTAGGCACTATTAACTGGGCTTCCATCAAGGTAACAAAAACAGAAAGGTGATGAACACCCCTCCGTTAGGCAAATCAGTTGCTTACTTACGGAGTGCCTGGATTAAAGACGATGGCTTATAGTTTCCATGACAGGGAGAAGGGATTGACACTTCGGGACACTAATGACTTCCACCATGTGTTTATATTAGCATTCTGAGCAAAAGTAATATACAGCACGTTACTTGGACCTACATTATGGACAACCAAAGCAATACAATAAAAAGTGCAACTTGTTCCACTCAATGATTATTTTAACAATGTAGCAGATATCGGAAAAGCATGGTGCTTTTCACTGTCTGATAATGCTTGGTTGTCAAGGTTTCACATTATTATAGAGCCCAAATACTTAAAATAAGATAGTGCCTTTTTCAATTTTTTGTAACTATATAATAATTGCTTATTTGATCACTTAATATGTGGATGCTAGATACTGTAAATGTGATGGGATAGAAATGACAATATGTTAGGAATAAGAAATCTT
Organism: Cheirogaleus medius; assembly: GCA_008086735.1. NCBI lineage: Eukaryota > Metazoa > Chordata > Mammalia > Primates > Cheirogaleidae > Cheirogaleus > Cheirogaleus medius. The sequence goes on along the minus strand of VBSM01001979.1, from coordinate 13,647,158 downwards.
TGTGTCAATATTGGGTTTGCATCAACCTTTCTGTGTCACCTTGAGCAGAGCATCCCATCTTTCAGAACCATATTTCTCTCATACTTTAAAATGAGAAGACTAGACAAGATAAACTGTCACCTTCCTTCTTTCTCAAGAATTTCATGATTTTTTTTTCTATGATATTAGCTAACAGCAACTTTTTAGTTCAGAAGCTTCAATATTCTAAAAGTGTTTTTAAAGAATAAAATGGTCATTTATAAATACTGAGTATCATTGCTTTATAACCTGTTCCTTGTTTCAGGATTCTTTACATGCACACTTTATATTAAAAACCACAGGCCAGTTAGACAGAAAACTATTTTGGTTAAAGAGATGAATGTTTGTCTTATCTTAGATGGACCACAACCACTGCAGTTGACCAGGAACATAATTTATTATTGTAAAAGGAGGTGTCAGACTCGTAAGAATGGGAAGTAAGCTCCCTTTTTGCATTCCAAGCATTAGCAGCATTTGCTTTTTCCATCTCCTATCAGACTTCAAGCTCTTTCTCTCTTTAACTCATCTAAGACTCCATTTCCTGAACCTAATCTTATAGATGTCTGCATTCAACTGTGACAGGACTGCATAAGGATTGCAAGGTCACGTTATCAGCGGTCAAAGCATAAGCTGACAGGTTGAAAAATCAGAGTGTGGGTTCACAGACCAATGTATAGTTAATTGCACCATTACTGTGGACATCACGCAATCTTCCAACACAAGGACATACCAAAGGAACAATGGGTAGAATTGTTTGCATTTTATTAAGCTGTAATAATATTTTCTTAAACTATAAGTGGGTTGTAATATCTACGTCTGCACATGCAAACATTGTGCATTTGAAGGCACAAGATCATGTTCCCCAGCCTAAGTTTTCCTCAAATAAAATGATAAAATATTCTGGCTATTTTTCCCTAATTTAAAAGGTCTATTAGTCATAAATATAAAATATATATCATAAAGAATACAGACAACTAAATAAATATATAAAATTTATCCCCACTAGTTCTTAAAACCTGCAAATTAAACTAAAATAAAAATATCATTTTTGGATTTTGTTAAAAAAAAATAAGGCATTAAAATATGGAATGTGGAAGATTTAGCAAAATGGGCACATTGCTTCTCTCTTACCACCAAAGCATTATCCCACTAAACAATATTGGATTTGGATACATGCTGATTCCCTTAAATAGGTCTATAAAATCACAAACACATATAATATAAAAACTTTATTCACAATAAAAACTATACAAAAGATGCATACTTGATGATTTCTTGAGAGATACAACTAATTAGCCAGACATGACATAAAATAAAGTATTCTTGAGTGTTCAGAAGTAGGAGGAATCGAACTAAGAATCAGAAAGAAGTTAAACACAATCCAAGAGAATTTTAAAAATGATCATTTCAAATGAAATAATTATTTCCTCTGCATCAGTTCTGCCTTCTGCCCCTCCTCTCTAATAAAATTTGCTTTGTGGCTCTCTATACTTGAGCTTCTATTCTAGCTCCAGAAATTATTTACTAAGCATACATTTCTACATCTAGTTCTGTATATTTAGTGGGGTCTTTCAGGGGTTGGATCAAATCTTACTTGTCTCTGTTTTCTAAAACGTAGCAGAACAGAAGTGTATCCCAACTTGTCTAGACAAGGGAATCCTCTGGGGTGATTTTATATCTACCTGCCTTTAGGAGAAGTCATTTTGGCAGGAGAGGATGGCCTGACATTCTGTGCACCTAAGGTAGTGTTACACTTTTATTCTCTCAGGAAGCAGAGTGATGATATGCTTGATGCTTGACCAGCACTTGGTGGGCAGATGTCTCTATGTTATAGTCCTTCACCATTTACCACTTTTTGCCAAATGGAGTGAATCCGGAGGGTAACACCATCCCTCTGTCTCCCAGCTTCTGAAGGTGTATTTGGGATGGGAGCAATGCTGCACTCTGATGTATTTGTGCCACTCAGCAGCCAATAGTACAAAAGATACCATATGTAAGGGCTAGTGAGCCTGCGTCTGATTATTTAAGTGCCTCCAAAGAGTGAGCATTCCCACTTTGTTCACTAAAAGGACAAGTTCCAATCCTATATGTCTCATTGTTTATTGTCAAACTATTAAGTTTCCTTGACTTTGTACACCTTATTCTGGTGCCTTTTCTTGGTAAAGACATTCCATTGCAAAATACTTTTAAATTCTACTATACTTTATAATATTTCATTCCAAGACAATCCATCACCTTCCTTTTTAAAAAACAGATAATAAAAGTAAAACATAAGAAAGTTAATTGGCTTCCCAAGACCACCTGCTTACAGTGTGTCAATAGAGAGGAGGGTCAGCATTTATCCCTCTCCCCAAACAGCTTCTGGCTCTTTTCTGAGAGGGTCTGGACTATTGGACAGGGACCAGATTCCTTGTCTGGTAAGTTATTCTGGCAGTAACCGCCCTGTACAATTTCCCATCTGTCAGTCTGTATTAAGACCCTTACGAATTAAAACTTGTAGAATTCTAAGCATTAGTTTTCCTTAATTCCTCAGTTGAGGGATTGGAAAAATGAGACCCAGATTAAGTATGAGGCTACTGAAGGAAAAGAAAATTAAGTGAGTTGATAAAAGGCTAGTAAGATATTTAACTAAAGAATAAATTATTTAACACATAACTTCTAATAAACAGTCCCATATTTTGTTTTGTTTGTTTCCCACTAGATCTAGGTGACTTTATATTTCCTACAAATCATATAATTAATTTTTTTCTTATAATATCTCTTTCTCTTGTTAAATCTTATGGAAGGAAAATCTGATTTCTTAGGAAAACATTTTTCTATCAGTTTTATTATTCAGCATTTAAAGTATCATTTTGTTATTATTTGATTTAGATGACTAACAATTACATATCTGAGCTCTACTGTCACTACAAAATGATTCAATTGCTCTTTCTTACTAATGTAATACTAGGTTAGTGCTTATGTAAGTATACTTTAATTTTCCAATTTGTTAATTAATTCTCTATAGCATTTAAGATCATAAATTTCAAGGTACATTCTTTACAGCAGAATTCTATAGTATTTTAGTCAAGATTACCATAAGTGCATTAGAAAAAGAATGCCTTCCCCAAGTACATCTTCCTGTAATTGTTGTCACTTCCACCACTTGGTGCCCATCTCATGATTAAATCAAGTTCAGATTATGCTTCTGAACCCTCTCTGATACGATGCATCATTCTGTAGAAAAATATTTGTAAACGAAATTAAATCAAATATTTGCACACATCCCAATCATTATGGGTGATTAATTTTCTTTTCTAGATTGCATTAAGAGCCCTCACTGATATTCTTACCAGAGACTGAGGTCTCTAATTCATTCCTCTCCCCCCTCTCCCTACAACACCCCCTTTTTAATGGTCCAGGGTCGTGCTGGGATACTCATTAGTTTCCTGCTAGCTGTTCTGCCAAGCAGCCTCTGGGGCCTCAGCGTCACCTCAGAAATCATTAACGTAACTGGCGCTGCAATCTCCACCTGCCAGGCATAGAGTAATCATTTAGAGACTGAAGCCTGTTCCTCCATAAATGAGCATTTTGGGGGATAGAGAGGTGGGGTAAAAAAGCTCATGTGTTACAGTCATTTTCTCCAAACAAACGAGATCTTGGTAACCGAGGTGAGAAGACAGATGTTTGCACGTATCCTGGTCATGTTTGGGGAACAGAAACTGTTTGGTGTGGAGGAAGCCACGATTAATTTTTGGCTAAAGAAGGAGAGACACGGATATGTGGAGGACCAAAAGATGTCTAATCACACATGTGATTTTCCAGAGCTGACTTTCACTTCCACTGTGTAGTGGTGGAAGAATCTATTAGCAGATGTGCCCTGCTCTGAGCATATGATGCTACTCTTAACAAAGATATGGAAAACCCACTCAATCTTCAATCAATGAAGAATGCTTATACATTTATTTATATGCAGTTTAGAGCTTTTATGGTTAAAAGGCACAACTACTGTCATGGTCCCTTATGTTATAATTCAAAAATGTGTCCCATGCATTCAGGAGTTTAGGTTCCATGTTAGGCTTACTGAGTTTTAAGAGAAACAAAACAAAACAAGTCTCAGCCCACACAGGGTTTCTGCCTTATTGAAAGCATAAACACGAATCTTGCATGGAAAAAATGCACACGCAGAGTCTTTGCTTCGTGGGGTTCCTATGTATAAGAGCCCTGCCTTTTTTTCTCTGTAGTTGCCAGATCAATTTATCTGCCTGACATGTTTGGCCACTACAGGGCCTGGTTTCATACAGCAGCCCATGACAACAGGAAGGAGCCTGGTATGGTGGAGCAAGAGGGGTACCAGAAGCCCGGCAGGATGGAAGCAGTAATGCATAGATGTTAAAAATATGGACTACAGGATGTTATAAAACAAAGCTGGGGGTTTGTTCACTAGCTGTGTGATTTTAGGCACATTTCCTTGTTAATATAATTAGATTAATAACAGTGTCTCAGTCATAGAGTTGTTACAATGGTTAAATGCTGTAATACATGTAGAGTACACAACATAGTACTTAGCATATACTAAGCATTCAATTTCTACTAACCAGAGCCGGCTACATAATTTGCCAGGCCAAGTACAAAATGAAAATGTCGAGCTCTTTGTTTAAAAAGCAAGGAAAGAATGGAATTTAAAGTACTAAAATACAAGACTTTGTTGTGTTTTGTTTTCAAAATTCTGGGATCTCTCTGAGAACATGCCAGGCTCTTTGTTATTTGCTGTTTAATGCCATACACTCTTAGGCTCAGGAATAATTACTTGGCAATTGCAAAACCTCACAGGGGTCTGAGGGCCCTGCCCAATGACTCAGTAGGAAAGCTTGGCTCACCGCGCTGATGGGTCACCCCCTCCTGCTGGCTGACAAACCAAGGAGGGTGGGAGGTGATTTGAGGAGTCGCATCTTCCTTTTCCGCAGGACTGCTGCCCAATTCATGACTGATGGGTGAACCTCAAGAGATCGCAGTTTCTGCCTTGGGACATGCATGCATAGAGGGTGGAGGGTGAGGGAAGGGCTTGTCCCTGATGAGTCATGCATTGAATGCAATGTGGCCCTGCCAGCCTGTGGCAGATAAAGCAGCCCCCAACCCTCACCAGAAACACTGCATTGAATGTACACCTTGCCCTGACCGGACCCTCCCAATGTCCCCACACAGCTCCCTGCCAGGGGTGAAGGGCAGGCAGAGTAGCTGGACAGAATAGGGAGAGGATGGCTGGCTAGTCCCCAGGGTCCCAGGCAGTGGGCAGCAGACAGCAGAGAGACACCTGTTGTGCTCTGCAGAGGCAGGGACAATAGGACAAGGAATCACAGGTCCCTAGCACACACTCTGCTGTCTTCCAGGGCCTCACTCACAAAGCATTGGTTCAAAGATAAAATTGTTCAATATTTCAAGACACCAGCTTCAGAATATTAACCCCCAAACTCAGGATCCTTGTGAGAGTCCCGGGACTCTGTGCACTGGCGGCACACCCCTCGTGCCCAGCGCAACTGCGATCACCACCGCCTCAACTATGGGCTTCTTGTCCTGGCCTGCTTGGCATCATAAGGACCCAGATGATTTGGGGCAAAGCACTTCCTTGTTCAGATTATTGGAGCCCTGTCAATCAAATGAAGGTTTTTAATGGTGCCTAAGATCTCATTATTTCTAGGAAGCTTTCCTTAAGAGCAGTGACTATCCCATAATCATTTTTAAACCTCATAGTATCTTGTCCGCAGAGGTATTCAGTAAATATGTGCTGATTTACATTCAATTAAGAGTTTTGTTTCTGTAACAAGATTATTACTTCCTTGATGGAAAATCTATGTCTTAAATCTCTCTTCGGGGATGGAGCTCTGCATAATCATAAGAAATCAGATCCTGGAATCAACCAATATGAGTTTACATCCTAGGTCCATCACCTGCTAGCTGTGCTATTTGGAGACAAAATTCTTTGAGCTCTAGCTCCCTATCTGTAAAAATAAAATACCTATTGCATAGAGCTGTTTAGGGATCTAACAAGATAAGGAATATTAGACACTTACTACGTCATCAGTCGCATGTTCCATAAGCAGCAGTTCTTTTATTAAGACTTAGCTACTATATGGCAATTGGCTCCATCTGAGTTAACAAACAATACAAACCTTAGCATTACTGCGTCAGCTATTTTATTTGTATAACTGGCCTCAATCCTGTGTTCTGCACAGAGGTCTTTGTGGGAGGTGGTGATTAAAGGAACTTCATTACTAAAATCACTGTTATTTCCTTGGAAACCATTTGGGGTTAGTTCAGTATCAAGTTCTAAAGCTGTTGTATGTCCTGTTCATGACAAATGGTGAGTAGGACAGAGCCTTCCTATGCAAATAGGATGACGCTGGTGTACCAAATGGTCAGCCAGCTGTCTTTGCAGGATAATCCATCCGCTACTTTCTTCTTGTGTTCCTTGATCAGAGATTCTTTTAAAAATCCTTCCTCTTGCAGGCTACAGAGCATTATTACCATAGAACTCCATGGAATTCTGTAGGTCAGGGAAGAGACAAGCCGAAAGTGATATAACTACCTTCCCTGACTTTTCCTTTCTTCTCATTTCTGATCAGATGCTGACTTCTTACTGAAACAGTTATTCTCATAGTGACTTACACGACAGTAGCAAAATGGACTTGGCCTGGGTTAATGGATGAGGGAGCTCGATTCTGATTCCCAGCTCTGCAGTCTATGATATCTGTGAAGTTATTTTCTGACTGTTTAGGTGCTAAGGTGTTTGTGTCACCAGAGTAGTGTAAAGAATGTCAGAAGAACTTTCCCCTAGACTTTCCATGCCTGTTCCTTATTGTCTGGCTTTGCTCACAAGAGAATTCGTTACTTCTCGCTAAATCAGTCCCATTAGACAGTAACTATATGGAGGCCAAGCTCCATCTATGTAGCTCATCATTATATCTCATTGATTAATTCAGTTCCCAGCACAGGAAATTTAGGAAGAATGGGAGGGAGGGAGAGAGGAAGGAGTGAAAGAGAGTTCTATGAAGTTTTTCCCTAGTCTTTAAGGAAACTCAACTGTCATTGGTATGAAATAGTTGGAAAACTTGTTGTAAACTTTAAGATAGTTTTGAATACTTTCTCTTTTGATACAGTAAATATATTTGATGTATATGAAAACATACTGTAAAAAAGGGACAATAGCACATATCCCTTTACAAACTAATTAGTGATATGTGTATATGAATGTCATCATTTTGTTCATGATTCAGGTCAAAATGTTGTATTGATGCCCTGTTTGATATATGAAGCACAATTATAGACCTCAAGGAAATTTCATTTTATTACAAAACACTTGTGGAAAATAAACTTTATAATATTATAGCTCTGTTATATTTTCTTCTTCTCTTAGTAATTTGGTAATTATCAAGCAACTATTGAACTGAAAGAGGTACAAGGAACTGAGCTGGGCACTAAGAAAAGCCACAAAGTAATAAAAAGAAAGAAATCTGATTGCAAGGAGAGTCACAGACTATCAGTAAATAATGTTCAAAAAATGGTAAGCAGCTTTCTTACCAGAAAATGAAAAATTACAGCTTGAATTCTTATCTCTCGGTTATCAGTATATTCCTTTCACCCATGCATACATGATAGTGTGGCATGTATGTGTGATGTGTGTGTTGGGGGGTGAGTAGGTGTAGGTGTTTGTATAAACTAAACCACCAAGTGATAGGCTTTATAATGACTGGGTTTTGGTACGGGGAAGTTACAAATGACAAGGAATAATAATAGTGAGAAAAATGATGCATTATATGCTGGAATAATTATTTTCTTAAGAGCATTATGTATGCCGTTACCTTCTCTGGCAGAAGCCATTGAATGACTTTTGCATTCTGCTGGGTCAGCAGGTGGCCTGTGGCAATGTGGTTATGCTGAGGTTACTCAGTGGGCAATGATATCCCAGTTGCCAGAGATGCAAATACAGGGATTCAGATCAAAACATTGAGACCACAAATTAACTGCCTCATCTACACATTTGTGAAGATTGGAAAAAGAGGGAATATCCTTACTTGCTTGCTGTTTTTCTGAAAGTGTTTTTTTTTTTTTTGCTTCAGAACTCTTTTATTTATTTGTCTTTTAAAATAAAAATATCAATAAAAATGCATATGTACAAAAGAATGTATAAAACATATGTACATGTATAGTTTTAAAAGAAGCAATAAAATGAACACCCATGTACATTACCCAGTGTAAGAACTAGCACTTTATCACAGCCCAGAAGCTCTGGTGTTCCTTGTGTTCATCCACAATTGAACTCCCCTCCCCACCCCAGCAGAGGTAACTATTTTACTTAATGTGTGTTAATCTTGCTCTTAATTTGCTATTTTTTATCACCTATGCAAATGAAAGGGTTTTTTTAATCTTTTTTTTTTTCCTAGTAGGGAAAGAAATAGAGCTCCAAGAATATACCTGTCTCTTCTCCCTAGAGTAAAATAGTGGGGTAGCTGATACTCTATTACTGCTAAGCAATTTTCACCACAGCTAATAGGAAGACTTCCAATTTAGTAAATATTAAAACAGGAAACTGTATGCACCTAAAATATATGAAGTAGAGTTGAAGTAGAGTTTTGGCAGTACTGAATCTAGACAAGAATATGAGACCTAAAAGAAAACGAACATTCACATGCCGAGTTGTGCATTTGAAAGTACTAATAGTACAAAAGAGAATTCTTATAAATTCTAAAAGTAAATGGGAAAATAACTACTCCCTTCAATTCAGGATTTGGTAAGAAACATACCTTACCCCTCTATCATAGACATTTTGGTAACTCACTCCTCCCTCCCTCCCTCCCTTCCTTCCTTCCTTCTTTCCTTCTTTCCTTCTTTCCTTCCTTTTTTCATGTTTTCCTTCCATCCCTCAGGCAGTCCATCATCAAACATTTATCTAACATCCATTTTGCATCAGTCTCTTTGTTATATCCTTAGGACACAAATATTAATAAATCAAATACTTAAACTTGAGTATCTCAGAGCCTAGAGGGAGCATTTTTGCAAATGTAAACACTTTTCTCACAATGAGTGAGGTGAAGCTAATTGAACTATTTGTTAGATATCACAAAATCACTGCCTGTTTATTTTTCAACATTCTTAGGCTTATGGCTAAATTGTTCAAGAGAAAAGTCTTTCACAGCACTTTGCTCCTTGTTGATATAATCACCATTGAGTTTGTGGAAGGACCTGGAAAAGTTCAATTTGATTAGCCTGAGCTGGAGATAAGGACATGCTTGTCTGAGAAATCCTCTATGAGAAGATGTGTTTATGCCTAATATAAAGACACTGGATGATGCCCTCAGTCCTTGCTCATCTCCTCTGGTCATTAAGTCATTTCTAAGCTAGGCAGAGTGTATTCTCGGGCAGCCCTTCTAGAGAGACAACCCCAGCATCCACCAGCTGAGACACAAGGATATATGGATTTAGTGGCAATGTATAATATCATTGCAGGTCTGCCACTTACTAGCTATCTAATTTCTCTCCCATGGGCCTCAGGTTCCTCATGTACCAAATTTTTACAGTGATATTAATATATACCTTGCATATTTGTTTTGAGGATTATATAAGGAAAGATTTGTGTCATTAGAGTAGTGCCTGGCACCTGACAAGCACTATATAAGTGTTTGTGTTAAACGGTGTCCACCAGATAAAAGAATATTCTCCTGAGTATTTGTTAAGAATGCTTTATTCTTTTCTGTTGAACTGTATTTTTTCATTCACGGTGGAATAAATTAGTGGATCCAAAGAGTAAATAAAACCTGAACTGTCTTAGAAAAAAGCTGCTGTGATGACTCCAAGTGTGCCGCACTGGGGGACGTACTCCAGAGGGCTGTGATTTACCGTCCGCAAAAGCTCACTATGGTATTGGCAGCCTAGCTGGACTGTGTTTCATGAAAAGCACCCAACGCATTCCATAAAGGAAATTCTAAGGCACAAATAAAGAGAGGTGGCATAAAAAGAATGTTAAGAAGTTATTTCACATGTGGACTCCGGCCCCAGTTTATCTGGTGTAAATATAGAGTTGGAGAAGGAGGAAGAGAAGGGGAGAAATGCTGCATACGTAATATTAACATTATTTTATTTGAAACTATACTTTGCCTCACTTACCTGTTTAATTACCTGAAGTCTTTATTTTCCCAGATTAGTCTTCTATATCTAAAGAAGAAATATTTAAAGAATTAGACTTATAAATAGCCAAATAAGCACAAGTGCTTTTTTATTTTAATCTGAAGGTGATAAATAACAGGGATGATCTTATTTATTTATTTAATTGGCCTTTTTTTTTTTAATTTCAGCATATTATGGGGGTACAAATGTTTAGGTTAACTGTGTTGCCTCCCCCCCACCTCGGAGTCAGAGCTTCAAGCATGTCCATCCCTCAGACGGTGCACATCACATTCATTATGTATATAAATATCCATCCCCTCCTCCCCCTTCCCATCTGCCCGACACCCATGAATGTTATTCCTATATGTCCACGTAGGTGTTGATCAGTTAATACCAATTTGCTGGTGAGTACATGTGGTGCTTATTTTTTAATAAATGAGTGGATTAATAAAATGTGGTATATGTATACCGTGGAGTACTATTTAGCTATAAGAAACAACGGTGATATAGCACCTCTTGTATTTTCCTGGATGGAGCTGGAACCCATTCTACTAAGTGAAGTATATGATCTTTTTTGAAATCCTGGTTTATATAGGAAGAAGGTGGCTTAATAGCAGAATTATAGAATAATGACTACATAAAATTCTTTGAAGAACTCACTTGGAATGAATTACCCTGAAGATTTGCAGTGAATTAAATCTAAATTATTTGTTGACATATTGAAATGATAGAAAAATAATGAATAAAGTCATAATTAAGAACAAAGATAATGGAATTGTGGAAAACAAGCAGCATGAGACTATATCTAATAAATTATGTTATATCAACTTCATAATATTATTAATACAAAATTCATAAGATAAATACAAAAAGAATGTACTTAATATTGCACATGATTTTTGTATTTTAGGAAGGCATATGAGGTTACTCAAGTATATTTTAATTTTAATATATTATTAGGAGCAAGTGATTAGTTCCTATCTTGTTGCTGACTGGTTTGTGTGACATGTATAGAAATGAAATGATGAAACAATTATAATGTTGATGAAAATAATCACACTTCAATGAATTCACATGTCAATAAGGAACTAAAATATGAATCATTCTGGTTCCTTCTAGGCTGTACCACTCACGAGATGTGTAAACATTATTACATCAAAAAGATTTTCTGCATTTAATTGAGCTATGTGGTCTATAAGATTTCATTCACCCTTTAATTTCTAGCTTCTATATCTACTCTTCCAGTATCAATCTCACTTCATATTCATGTCAAACCCACCAAGAAAGTTAAGATACTTTCAAGTCAATTCACAAATCACCTACGACTCCTTACCTGTGCTCTAAATTATTCCTTCATAAAACATATTTTTTCATTTCACAATAAATTATAGTATCATTATTGTTTGTTCAAATAAGATTAATTTAATTTTTAAAACTATTTTATAAGAGCTCTATTGTGATATAATTCACACACTTTAAAATTTACCTTTAAAACTGTATAGTTCAGTAGATTTTTAAAACATTCATAGAGTTGTGCAACTATCACCACTGTCTAATTTTAAAATATTTTTATTAACCCACAAAGAAATCCTGAACTCATTAGCAATCATTCCCCATTACTCTCTGCCAGAAGTCCCTGGAAAACACTCACTATACTATTTTCTTTCTCTTCAGATTTGCCTATTATGGATATTTCAGATAAATAGAATTGTGGCATTTTCTAAGAAGCTCCTTTCACTTGGCATTATGTTTTTAAGGTTCATCTATACTATAGCATGCATTCTTCATTTCTTCTTATTGCTGAATAATATTCCATTGAATGGATATATCATATTTAATTTATCCATTTATCAGTTGATGGACATTTGGGTTGTTTCTACTTTTTGGCTATTAACAGTGAAGTTGCTATAAACATTACTGTACACATTTTTGCTGGACATCTCTTTTCATCTTCTTGGCATATACCTAGGAAAGTAATTTCTGGGTCATATGGTAAATCTATGTTTAATAGTTTGAGAAACTGTTAAACTCTTTTCCATAGTGCCTGCAGCATTTTACAATCCTGCTGCAACAATATATGAGTTTATCAATTACCCTACATCCTTGGCACAACTTGTTATTTCCAAGGCAGACTAGTGGGTGCAATGTAGTATCTCATTATGGTTTTATTTTGCATCTCTTTAATGACTAATGTCATTGAGTATCTTTTCTTGTGATTATTGACCATTTGAACATCTTCTTTTTGAGAAATATCTATTTAAATCCTTTGTCTATCTTTTAATCTGGTTATCTTATTGTTGAGTTATAAATGTTCTTTATAGATTATAGAACTAGTTTCCTTATAGGATATATGATTTGCAAATATATTGTACAATTCTATAGGTTGTTGCTTCATTCTCTTGATGATGTCTTTTAAAGCACAACAATTTAAAAATTTTATGTACTTTATCTAATTTTTCTTTTGTTGTTTACATTTTTGTTATCATAGAAATTGTTGCCTAAACCAAGATCACAAAGGTTTTCTCCTATGCTTCCTTCTAAGAGTATTATAGTTTTACCTCTTATATTTAGATCTATGATTCATGTTGAGTTAGTTTTAGTATATGCTTTTAGATACGGGTCCAAATTCATTTCTTTGTATATGTATATACAGTTGTCTTGGCACCATTACTTGAAAAGACTATTCTCTCCCCATTGAATTGTCTTCACACCCTTGTCAAAAGCAATTAATTGTAAATGTCAGGTTGATTTATATACTGTCAATTCTAGTCCAGTTATCTTTTTGCCTATCCTTATATCAATGCCTCACTGTCTTAATTACTGTAGCTTTATAGTAAGCTTTGAAATCAGGAATTTGGGGTTTTCCAAATTTGTTCTTCTTTTTCAAGGTCATCTTGCCTATTCTGGCCCCTTTCTATGTGAATTTTAGGATCAGTTTGTCAATTTCTGCAAAAAAGACAACTGGGTATTGATAGGAATTATATTGTTATCTGTTGATCAATTAGGAGAGTTTTGCCATCTGAACAATATTAGATTTTCCAATCCATAAATATAGAGTGGTATCTTTTTCATTGGTTTCTTTAATTCTTTCTCTTAATAATTCTTTGTAGATTTTGGTGAACAAGTCCTGCACGTCTTCTGTTGAATTTATTCTTAAATATTTTAATATTTTTCTGCTATTATGAATGGAATTGTTTTCTTAATTTCATTTTCATATTTCAAAATTAATTTAATTTGAACATAGTCCTCAGTCCTGGAAATTTATGAACTAATTATAAATAAACTAACTCACAATATTTCTTAATTTAAATATAATAGTTAATATGTATTATTTATTATGTGCTTGGTATTATTGTAAGTAAATTGCATATATTTATTAATGTAATCTTCATAACCACACTATGAGGTACCATTTTACAAATAAGACATAAAGAGGTTAAGTGATTCTTTCTTATTAAAACAATTACAATAAGCATAACAGTATGTTCCCTCATATCTCTCAGAATATCAATTATAGTTTCATTGAATTTTTTTCTTATGCTCCCTGGATTCTCTCTCCTTCCTGTGAGTTCTTTTTTCATATTGTTCTTTTGTTGTTTTTTGTCTTTCATATCTTAAGAACCTTGATTATTGATTGGAACTCTTTGTCCCTATGTAGGACTTATTAACTATTGGGCCTCAGTGCAGGGAGATCCTGGGTCTTCATAGGAAAGCCCCCTTAACCCAGACACATGCACCTGTAGGAGGGTATGCAAACTGGCTGCAGAAATTGTAAGAACCAACTAGGAGAAAGGGATAGAAGCTGTCATTATTTAGCTGTTTGTAAATCTTCACTGAATCTTCCATTTCTTTGTGAAACCTCATATCCACCCACTGTTTTGCTTGTATCCCTGAATTTAGAAGCTCTGGTATTTAATTTTTTAGTGATTAAATATATCCCCAGGAGTCAGTGGCTGGAAAGGAGGAAAGGGGGGACAAAGCGATGGGTCCCTTGTGAAAGGTTGGTTCCTTCATTGATAGTGTGATGTGTATCCTTCATCTTCTAAAGTATATGCAATTTCAAATTCTATGCCTTTCTGGTCTCTTGACATCATTCTATGCAGGGATTTGTGTTTCAGCCTTTTCAGGTGTATTGTCAGTTACCATGCCTCTACATGTCTTTCGTGCTTCCAAAAATAATTTCACATTCCTCTTTCCCTGTGTTTTCCCCCTTCCATTCTTTGTATCCCAGTACACTCATATATTTTATTATTATTCAGTCTCATTTTAGTAGTGTTTGAAGAGATCACACAGATTAACATAAATAACCATTTATCACAATTAACTATAATTTACCAAGTAGCCACACTTCTTTTTCTTATAAAACCATGAAAATACTTGGCACACAGTAGGTAATTAATAAATATTGGTGAATCTAATTGAATCAAATAGAACTGAATGTGACATAGTTTAGAAAATAATATGGAACCAGTAGAACAAAACATTACCATTCAGTAACATTACTAGATTGACTTGTGGAAAAAGTGCATTTTCTCTTGAATTATATAAATTAACTGCTAATGTAGCTAAAATATATGGAACAAGAAAGCCACTGGAAATAAAGACATCTAATCACTAAAATCTAGAATCCTGTGGCAATGATGGCTAGGTATTCACTGACCATTCATGTTCCCTTCCTTGTGGTCAAGTTGTTGCTTAAAAGCTACAGGCCAGTCATCGAATACATTTCAATGTCCCCTCTGCATCCCTGTCAAGACATCGTGACTCATTTCAAACAATGGAATATAGAATGCATCAATATATGGCCCTACCAGTTTTGGTCCATAAAAATAAAATTTATTCCTCCTTTTGACTGGATATCAACATCCAGGAAAGCCACGTATTGAAAATCATGAGAATACATTAGACTTAGTGCCTCAACTCCTCAGCCAACTAAACATAACAGGAATAGAAAATTAATGTGTTATTAAATAACACTAGGATGTGAGAGTTTATTTGTATGCAGCATTGCCCTAATAACAAAAATGCAAACAAATATAATATCAATATGTTCTTAATAGGCAATAAGGAAAAGTTGGTTTAAAAATAGTTCTGTGTATACTATAATCCTTGGCTACTTAGCAAAGCCCGTCTGCATTCCTTAGTAATTACTTCCACTAGGGAATCCTGGGGAGGAAAGTATTGTGATCAAAAGATTTAAAACTACTTATTTCTGTTTATTCTCTTGTGTGCGTGTGCACATGCATTTGCTCACATGCATGAGCACAGTTGGTTGTTGCTTTTTATAATGTAGCTTTTCCCACCTTTAAAAGACAAGGACAATACTCAATGATTGTCTTTCCTTGAGGTAGAGGTCACAAGTTATTGGCCCAAATCCAGAGAGAGATGCTAAATATTGTTTAGATGAGTTAAATGGGAAAGCATCAACAAACTGCACATAGAAATCTGGAATATTCAGCTTTGATTAAAAATGGGACTATCTGACAAGTGTGCAGCATTCCAGCGTGGCCACAGTCAGCGGGAGCTAGCTGGTTTCTACTTTGATAGGGCATCTGTTTCTAGTAGGTACAGCCACTTACTCAAAGCATTCATGCCCTTTTATACCAGGTTTCACTTATATTACCTGTCTGGTCCTAAAAGGAATTCGAATTGCAACCATTGCTGTAATGATGCCAAAAAGCTGGAACATTCAGTCACAAAGCTAAATATATCAAGTTTGCTTTGTAGCATTTGGATTTTAAATTTTATACAAATTTATTATCATTATGTGAATCTGTGATTATCTTAGTGGGGTATTGGAGAGGTGGATTGATATTATCTTACCTTTGTGTATCAGTTCATATTAAGGAAAAAAACCACATCTGTTAGCTACATTTCATGTTATCTTCTTATTTGCTAAGGGAAAATATAAAGCAGTAGTTGAAATGGATAGTAAATTTAAGAAATATAAACTGTTAAGCATATGCTATCCTACATGAGTCTAATAAGAAGAATATGTACAGTATGTATCAAACTTACAAAGGTATTTGGAAGAAGTTGTCATCAACTCACACACCATGTGCCCAAATTTCTAAATATTCCTAATATCTTTTTCAGATGTGCGCATAGGGAAATCAGTATCTGTTTACTTTTATTTAGTGCTTAAAATGGAAGTGACTTTTATTTATTTATTCATTTATTTGTTTAATTTTCAGTTGCCCAGGATCTGGGAAAACCTCCACTGTACTAGTTAGAATGTGTTAACTTTCAAATTAATAGAAAACTTAAGTTCAAAGACCTAAACAAACAGGGGTTTATTTTTCTTACATTACAGAAAGTCTGGATCTTGTTTTTGCTGGCATTGATTCAGTGGCTCAATATTATCAACACTTGCATTTCTTTAATTTTCTAATTCCTGTCACATTCAAAAGGTGATTGCTGCAACTCTAGACCTCATGCCCATGTTCATAGCAGGGAAAAGGAAGGAAAAGATATAATCCATTTAAGCTATCTTTAGTATTGGGAAAAGTAAAACATCCTAAAAAATTCATCAACATAGTTCAACATATGTCTTTTTGGCCAGAATTATTTCAGATGGCCACTCCTAACTCAAAAAGAATATGGAGATGAAAACATATAGACATGATGGTCAAGGAAAAAAAGACAAGAATGAATGTTCAGCTAGCTAATTTATTGGCATATGCCCATAAACTAATATGTATTACTGGGAAGGCACCAATCACCTATTACTATAGAATTGGAAAAGTACCAAATACCAACTTACCCAGTCAATCTTGCGAAGCAGATGTTCCCACTGCAAGTTTCTCATTGGGTTTTTGCTGAGGAGCAGGGATGGTGTAGCATCCATTCTAGCAGTAGCAGTCAAATTGAAATTCTAGGACCAGCAGTATCAAAATTACAATAAAAATGACTAGAGACCAGTGCGGTGTTGAAATTAGTGCAAGCTGTAACAGCCAGCGATCAGCATCATTGGCTCTAGACTGGTTTGTGACATGCTTTTCCTGGGATCCTGGCTGCTACCCACCCTTCCTTATTTCTGCCCATTTCCCATGCCTAATTCTGTAGGCTTCATGGATATTCTGTGATTCTTTTGTTAAATAATTTTTCATGATTCAAAGAATGCTAGCACAGAAATTGACACACATAGTTGTTGCAAGCCAAAGATATTCAGGGAAATAAAGAGAATCTGGGATTTTTTTAAGGGGCCAGTTGAAACTAAAGGCAATTTAGAAATCTAGTAAGAGTTAAGGGAGGGAAATTTGGCAGTCTAGAGCGTGTGATGTCAAATGACGAACCAATTACATTACTACTACCTGGAAGAAAGTGCTCACTGAAGGTAGGCTTTGGAGAGCCAATAGACATGAAAAATAGAATTCAAGACTACAGGATGTGTTGTATATATCAATAAAACTTAAATAACTTTGTTCTTAAAAAAAGACTGCAAGGTAGAGTGATTTACTCCAATGACACTGGATAACTAAAATAAATAGATTGATTAGTTCAAATTCCTTTGAACTTGTGTTGTTGTGTTTTTGTTATTTAAGCATTGACAGAAGACTAGAAAATTCCTGTGACATCTCTGAAAAGAGTCTCCTCACTTGAAGCTGCTGGACTAAGATAGCCAAAACCCAAACAAAGTTTTCATCTGTGGGTTGTCAAATTAAAATTTAATTCACAGTTAATTTAATTCACAGTTCCTCATAGGAAATTTAAGACACTTATCAGGAAGCAGCAGGCCTATGATCTTTAGGACATTGACTTAATATGAAGTCTCAGAGAATTGAAAATACCAAAAAAGAATTCCATTCTTAGACTTCTTTGGTGGCAAAAATAGTCATGCTCCCAATTTACTGAGCTGTTCCTTGCCTTGGTTGAAAATCTTGAAAGGTTTATAATAAGGATATATACTGATACTTTGTTTTGACAAAACGATAAAAGACTTACAAGGAACCTGTTTAAATGGTTGATGGCATGAAATGAATCAAGTAGGTGGAGCTCTTAGAATTGACCCAGAGTATAGGAAAATTCATGTCCTATAGGAATCTTTACTAAAATGTCCCCACTTCAATGGAGGTTATAATTAATCAGGGTGTCAAAAGAACCCTTATGGGAATATCAGCTAGTATTCTTTCCATTTACACTTAAAGTTGTTTAATAGGATTATGGGCAAATTAAGGACAGTCATCAGGGTGTATAGACTATGCATAGGCTCAGCTACTTTGATCTCTCAAAGGAAAGACTCACCTGTCCAATGCTACTGCTGACTGATCTGCCTTCCAAGAGCAATGCAAAAACTGAAACTCACTACCACAATGTACATCAAAGAGACCAATCACCCAGTGTCATTTGGCCTACTTCCACGATGGTGGAAGGAACATTTTACTCTCAGTGGATGAGTCATATTCTGGATTTTGGTTTGCTTTTTCCACCTAACAAGTAAACCACATGTTTTAAAAACACTAATTGCGTCCTATACAACACTGTTGTCAACTAGGAACTCTCTATACCAATAAACAAAGAAGCAAACACATAGTCCAATAAAAGGATAAAGTCAATACATTGATGCACTTTGGTGTTATGGGTCTTTTCATGCACCCATGACTGAGAAGCAGCTGACCATACAGAATAACAGAATGGCTTTGAATGTCTTTGTTATGGCATGTTTGTTAGATACCACCTCGTGAAGAAGGTGATATACTCTGAACCACAGCTGTTTTATGCTGCTGTTTCTTCATAGTCAGTATTCACAGAAACAGGAACTGAAGAGTAGAAATGGGAGTGTCACTTCTTCCTGTTATATGTAATGATCTACCCACAAAATATGTGCTTCTTTTCCCAATGACTTGACTCTGAACTTTTATAGTTCAGAGGCTTTATTACACGAGGGAGAAAACTGTCCCTCAGTGGACACGACAGGGCTCAATTCTATGAAACTGGAATCTAAATTACCACTTGTCATTTTGGACACTTCATGCCAAAAGATGAGCAGAACAAAAAGAGTTTAACAGTGCTGTCTGATATGATTGCCTCTGACCATCGAGGTGAGATAGAATTGCTGCCACAGTAGAGACAGGAAAGAACATGGATACAACCCAGGCTTTACTCTATTGTGTTCTAAAACTATCTTGTTCAGTGCTAAGAATTAATGAAATTCTATAGCAATTCTATACAGGTGGGGACAACAAGAAATCTAAAATCTTCAAATCAAAAATTTGTATCACTCCTGCCCTAAAAAAAAAAAAAAAA